>CM054126.1:32114671-32714671 GCA_028751855.1 Ambrosia trifida
TTCTCTCTCTCTCTCTCTCTCTCTCTCTCCTGAAGTTCCATTGTCCTTTTATTGTCCAAACCCCCGGTTCTCTCTCTCTCTGCAGCGGCCACCGGTGGTGGTGAGCTGTGGTGGCGTCAACAACATCGTTGGTGGGTGTTTATGAGGGTTGCGGCGGCGGGTGAAGCTTTGGTGGTGTGGCTGGGTCGGGTATAGTCAGGTGGTGTTGCTGACGGCAGCACAGATCTGTGTTGGAGACTGTAGCGGCTGGTTGCGGTTGTGTTGTTGGTGGTGAGAGGGTTCCGATTATGGTGTTTTGTGGTGGTCTCGTGGTGGGTTACGGCAGTGGTAAAGCTGTTTTGTGTTGTCTCGGGTCAAAGTGTTTGTCCACCCGGTCAAACCGGGTCAACTGCTGGCCAAACAGTCCAGGTCTATGTAACACCCCAACCGATGGCGGAAACATCGGGGTGCCACGTATTGATGATTGTTTTCAGTAGCACATGGTATAATATAAATTTTAAATAATTTATTTAAACACAATATCCAAAATGTGAAATAATGTCTAAGAATTCAAATACATAACATCCAAATAATAACTTCAAAAACTTCAAATAACTTCAAGATAAATCCTCATGCTAACTCAAGCCTCAGCTTCATTGTTACCTGAAACATGTTAATTTTGAAAGTATTTTGGGTCAACATAAGTTGGTGAGAATTACATAGGTTTTTGATGATAAAATGAATAAAATGTTATGCAATTCATGTGTCATGTTAATCTAGTCCATATGTGAGAAACATATTAGAAATAAATCGAGTGCATAATCAACCCTGTTGACTGTTATAAATAATACATACCATACACTTATGGTCCCAATGAATAATGTTATGCGATAACAAACACCCACGTAACCTTTGTAGGAGGCACGTATCCGGGTGGGATTGTCAGTCCAATAGATCTATCAATGTATACCGTCGGCTGATCAATGTTAATGATTATGCTAGAATGTGCTTACTCTAATCATGTTCAAGACAATATGCAACATAGAAAACACATAAACACATTGATGATTGAATTGCAATGAAAAAGTGTTATAACATGTTTCACCCCAAAAAGTGGTGATAAAAGGGGCTATGTAAACTCACCTTAGCAAATGTTAACTTGTTGAAAAAGATATGATAATTGTGTTGCCCAAAGTGATTCCAAATATTACCCTAAAATGAGGTAATATATATAATAAGTCTAAGTCTATATAAACTAATATGTGTATCCTAGGGTTTCGATTTGGGGATAATCAATTGTCAAATTTAATTTAAAAATGTTAATTAAATAAAGAAAATTGGATAATTAATGAAAAATAGTCTTTTTATAAAGTTTGAATTTTGAGTGTGCATATTAAAGTGTTTGAAGCAATAAAATAATTTTTATAAAATTATTTCATTTAAAATAGATTTTTAAATCTATTTATTTATAAATAGCCAATTATTAACTTTAATATTCAAAAATACTAAAATTAAAGAAATCTTATTTTAAAAATCATAATTCTGATCTAAATGATTAAAAATAATTTGTATAAAATTTTGGTGCAAAAATGATGAAAATTGGATTTATTATGAATTAAATATGATTAAACCTTACAAAAATTGATTAAAAATAATAAATAAATGATTTTACTGAATTAAAAATTATTTCAGTAAAGTTTAACTTTATAAAAAGTTAGAATAATTTTTGGAGAATTTAAATAAATTGTTTTGATATAATAATGGATTTTTATAATTATAATAGTATAAAAATGATTTAATTATTATAAATATTAAATAAAAGAATTTCTGAAAAATAAAAGTTGTAATTAAATCTTTTATATCAGATTAACAAATAATAATTTTTATAGAGTTTATAAAACAGTTTAGGTATTTTAAAAAGAATTTAAAAGATTTAAAGGATTTAATATATATATATATATAATTAATGTTTTGTTTAAAAAGAAAAGAAAAGGAAAGAAGGCATAAAAACCGGTCAGAGCCGGACTCGAACCCGGGTGACCCTTGTAGCAAACCAGAGTCACAACCACCTGGCCTAGGCCGGTGGTTGTGTTATCTCTTGATTAAGATTAAATAAATACAAGATGCTATTCCTGATTTATCCCCAATTCGTAACGAAGAACCCTAGATTATTCAATTGATTGATTCAGGCAACAATAGCCCGATTAATGTTAGGGCTATTGTTGCTTGAATGCCGATGAACTAAACCAAACAATAAAATTGGACTCACAGTGTGGTGATGATGATTATTATCGGGTCAAAAGGGAAAGTCAACCACGAGCGATTAAACCCAACACAGAGAGAATCAGAGAGAAATAAGGATTGAGAGAGGGGTATGAGCGATTTGTCAAGGTCCAGGATGCCTCAATTTATACTAATAGATTAGGGTTAGGGTTAATTGAATCGTTGACTTTCCTTATTGTATTACGCGGCCAAATAAGATCATTAGAGCACAATTGCCGT
The DNA here is from genome assembly GCA_028751855.1 of Ambrosia trifida. Lineage (NCBI taxonomy): Eukaryota > Viridiplantae > Streptophyta > Magnoliopsida > Asterales > Asteraceae > Ambrosia > Ambrosia trifida. The sequence continues at coordinate 32,117,153 of CM054126.1, forward strand.
GTAATTGTTGTGCTTATGTGTTGGATTGGGCCGGTTTATGCACGACTTTACCAAAAATATATCAATCATGTGTTAATGCTTGGATTGATAAACAAGAAATTCTCACAGTTGACTTTTCTAGTCAACTGAGGGGATTTGAACACACGTATATAATTATAACGGGTCTGGGTTTATCACAAACAGAAAGCCAGCCCAGCTGGTTTGTGCGTGGTGTGTTGGTTGAGCCGGCCTTGGCGCGGGTTCGAATCCCGGCCAAGGCTATTCATTTTTTTGATTATTTATACACTCACACATATATATATAATAATATATATATCATTAGGGTTCCATATAAGCGATAAAAATAATAAATGCGAGGATAATAATGAAACTTGACGTTTTATTAAGTGTCGGTGCGTAACGTACAAGAATTAAATGCGTGATGTTACAGTCTCCCCTACTTTTAGGAACTTCGTCCCGAAGTTAAAGGAAATACTAGGTTTGCAAATGGTCAACTACTGAAAACCTTGATAAAATTTCACACTACCTTAACGTACCTGTAAATTCATGATTACGTTCCGGACCGTAATTACCAATTTACCTTACATTAGGGTTTTGTGTCCTTTTATGACTTTACCGATTGTTAAGCAGGTCTGATAGTCTCCGCCAGTCGTTGAGCAGGTGGTAGGGCCTCTCCCGACTGTTGGATAGACATGATGTCCTCTTCCAATCGTTAAGTAGATTGTTTAGTAGTCAACTATTTGTTGTGCAAGTAAGCAAGTATTGATAAAGCAATCAATTAAAACAAACATACACACAGATGTTATGGTAATACTTGAATTTATTATCTGATTCAAAAGTGTCAATACATGAAACTAAGGAGAAAGTAGATATTATTCAAATGGTAGGGTTTGATGTTGAGCAGTCGGAGGTCTCAAGCGGGATTATTTGGAGCATCAAGAGCGTTTGTAGCAGGGATTCGACAAGCTTCTGCAAGATGCCCATACCTCTGACAATTGGTGCACTGTCGACAGGGTACTTGAGTTGGATGGTGATACTGGCAGGTGTCACACTTAGGTAGGTTCCCATTGTATTGTTTCTTGGTGGGTGGAGTGGTAGTGTCTATTGCAAAATTCCTGACCTTGTTCTTCCCGTTGGTTGAGGCCTCGGTTTTGATTTCAACGGCAGGTTGGGGAGTATCCTTTTTCTTTTCCCCTTTACGAGTCAGGGTTCCTGCCTTCACATGGTTATCTGTTAGGGTGGCAGCCAAACGCTTTGCTTCTTCCAATGTAGCAGGGTTCCTTCCCCACACTGTGTCTTGAATCTGCATCGGTAAGCCACCAATGTATTTTTCGATTGCAATGGGCAAAGGAGTGACTTTGTGGGGTAGCAGTAAGCTAAGTTCGTGAAAGCGAGTGTTGTAAGCAAGGTTTTCCCCACTGTCTTGAGCAAGATCATAAAATTCGTCTTCCAGTTTCTTGATTTCATTACGAGGACAGAACTCTGCCTTCATAATGTCTTTAGCTTGATCCCAGGTTAAGGCTAGTGCAGCTTCAGCTCCGCGAGTGCGTTTTTCTTCATTCCACCACGTGAGTGCTCGTTTATGGAGAACACTCATGGCGTAACGAACCTTGAAATTATTGGGGCACTCACTGTTGATGAAGGTATTTTCAATACCCTCAAACCATTGGAGAAGTCCAGTTGCTCCTTCTTCACCGCTGAACTTTGGAGGGTTGCAAGAGTTGAAGTGCTTGAGGGTGCAAGCTTGGGGTCCATTTCCATTACCATTGCCATTGCCATTCCCGTTCCCGTTGTTGTGACCATTCCCATTCAATTGGATGACCTGAGCAAGCAAGTTGGGAACCAGAGTTGCGATTTGCTGCGCCATTTGTTGAGAAATGATTGCAGCCAGTTGAGCATCGACTCCATTGTTGTTATGGTTAGGAGCTTGGTCATGGTTGTGGTTATGGTTATCACTACCTTCTGCGGGGTTCTCACCATTGCTGTTGCGAGTGCTGCGACGAGGAGGCATGATCTGTAATAGACACAATGAAATGAATGAGAGTTCATATAAGGAATGTAATCATTTATTCATTAATTAAAACGAATAAACGAAAACGTTGACTTATCAAAGATTCTAAATTCTAATAACATATGAAGACATGCTTTAGCCTATAAGTGAACACTCATCCCGAGAATTCCCAGGTAGGCATCCGGGTCCCTCGTCTGATTGGGATATATGCGCAATGCCAGCCTAGACAGAAGACTCAGAATACAGGCGTTCACCCTTCCAGATTGCACGTGTTCGTTATTAAAATCTAGAACTTCGACGAGATCTCAAGGGGGTTCAGGTTAAACCTGAGGGATTTTTCCTATTAGTCTAAGAGTAGATCCACTGATGGAGAGCAACCTTCTTGTAGGGGTGAAAGTAGGGATAAGAAGTAGGAGGGAGATAGAGAATAGCAAGTAAAAGGAAGCAAGTACTGTTTTAGTCCCTAAGGTTATAGTCTAGATTATTTCTAATAACCTAATTCCCTATAACCAAGGCTCTGATACCAATCTGTAACACCCCAACCGATGGCGGAAACATCGGGGTGCCACGTATTGATGATTGTTTTCAGTAGCACATGGTATAATATAAATTTTAAATAATTTATTTAAACACAATATCCAAAATGTGAAATAATGTCTAAGAATTCAAATACATAACATCCAAATAATAACTTCAAAAACTTCAAATAACTTCAAGATAAATCCTCATGCTAACTCAAGCCTCAGCTTCATTGTTACCCGAAACATGTTAATTTTGAAAGTATTTTGGGTCAACATAAGTTGGTGAGAATTACATAGGTTTTTGATGATAAAATGAATAAAATGTTATGCAATTCATGTGTCATGTTAATCTAGTCCATATGTGAGAAACATATTAGAAATAAATCGAGTGCATAATCAACCCTGTTGACTGTTATAAATAATACATACCATACACTTATGGTCCCAATGAATAATGTTATGCGATAACAAACACCCACGTAACCTTTGTAGGAGGCACGTATCCGGGTGGGATTGTCAGTCCAATAGATCTATCAATGTATACCGTCGGCTGATCAATGTTAATGATTATGCTAGAATGTGCTTACTCTAATCATGTTCAAGACAATATGCAACATAGAAAACACATAAACACATTGATGATTGAATTGCAATGAAAAAGTGTTATAACATGTTTCACCCCAAAAAGTGGTGATAAAAGGGGCTATGTAAACTCACCTTAGCAAATGTTAACTTGTTGAAAAAGATATGATAATTGTGTTGCCCAAAGTGATTCCAAATATTACCCTAAAATGAGGTAATATATATAATAAGTCTAAGTCTATATAAACTAATATGTGTATCCTAGGGTTTCGATTTGGGGATAATCAATTGTCAAATTTAATTTAAAAATGTTAATTAAATAAAGAAAATTGGATAATTAATGAAAAATAGTCTTTTTATAAAGTTTGAATTTTGAGTGTGCATATTAAAGTGTTTGAAGCAATAAAATAATTTTTATAAAATTATTTCATTTAAAATAGATTTTTAAATCTATTTATTTATAAATAGCCAATTATTAACTTTAATATTCAAAAATACTAAAATTAAAGAAATCTTATTTTAAAAATCATAATTCTGATCTAAATGATTAAAAATAATTTGTATAAAATTTTGGTGCAAAAATGATGAAAATTGGATTTATTATGAATTAAATATGATTAAACCTTACAAAAATTGATTAAAAATAATAAATAAATGATTTTACTGAATTAAAAATTATTTCAGTAAAGTTTAACTTTATAAAAAGTTAGAATAATTTTTGGAGAATTTAAATAAATTGTTTTGATATAATAATGGATTTTTATAATTATAATAGTATAAAAATGATTTAATTATTATAAATATTAAATAAAAGAATTTCTGAAAAATAAAAGTTGTAATTAAATCTTTTATATCAGATTAACAAATAATAATTTTTATAGAGTTTATAAAACAGTTTAGGTATTTTAAAAAGAATTTAAAAGATTTAAAGGATTTAATATATATATATATAATTAATGTTTTGTTTAAAAAGAAAAGAAAAGGAAAGAAGGCATAAAAACCGGTCAGAGCCGGACTCGAACCCGGGTGACCCTTGTAGCAAACCAGAGTCACAACCACCTGGCCTAGGCCGGTGGTTGTGTTATCTCTTGATTAAGATTAAATAAATACAAGATGCTATTCCTGATTTATCCCCAATTCGTAACGAAGAACCCTAGATTATTCAATTGATTGATTCAGGCAACAATAGCCCGATTAATGTTAGGGCTATTGTTGCTTGAATGCCGATGAACTAAACCAAACAATAAAATTGGACTCACAGTGTGGTGATGATGATTATTATCGGGTCAAAAGGGAAAGTCAACCACGAGCGATTAAACCCAACACAGAGAGAATCAGAGAGAAATAAGGATTGAGAGAGGGGTATGAGCGATTTGTCAAGGTCCAGGATGCCTCAATTTATACTAATAGATTAGGGTTAGGGTTAATTGAATCGTTGACTTTCCTTATTGTATTACGCGGCCAAATAAGATCATTAGAGCACAATTGCCGTGTAATTGTTGTGCTTATGTGTTGGATTGGGCCGGTTTATGCACGACTTTACCAAAAATATATCAATCATGTGTTAATGCTTGGATTGATAAACAAGAAATTCTCACAGTTGACTTTTCTAGTCAACTGAGGGGATTTGAACACACGTATATAATTATAACGGGTCTGGGTTTATCACAAACAGAAAGCCAGCCCAGCTGGTTTGTGCGTGGTGTGTTGGTTGAGCCGGCCTTGGCGCGGGTTCGAATCCCGGCCAAGGCTATTCATTTTTTTGATTATTTATACACTCACACATATATATATAATAATATATATATCATTAGGGTTCCATATAAGCGATAAAAATAATAAATGCGAGGATAATAATGAAACTTGACGTTTTATTAAGTGTCGGTGCGTAACGTACAAGAATTAAATGCGTGATGTTACAGTCTAGTCAAACCTTGAAGCTGGTGTGGTCAGTGTTGCCTGTCCATCATAGTTCCTTGTTTGTCAAAGTCGTAATTTTATTAGATTTGAGGTCCTTGAATTTTATTGATTTTCACTTGCTTTTCTGTCTTTTTTTTTTTTTTACATTTAATTTTATTATATGAATACGCATCGAGTAAAAGCAAGTCACCTAAACAAAAGTCAGAAAGTGAAGTACCAAAGATAGAGGGTCAAATGAGCACATCCGAAAGGAAAAATCGGTTTTGGATAAATTATGATTCACCAAATTGCACTGGCGGAACTTGAACAAATATATAGGGAGCCGAAAGTCCGAACTCAATCCGTATAAAATTTTCAGACGAAATACGCGTAAATTTACATTACAGACCTAGCCCCACAAAAGCTTCGCTCTTGCCTAATTGGTTTGGTTATTCGGTCGTGTCATTTACAGTTTATTAGCCATAAACCTTACAATATCGACTCTTCTGTTTATTTTAGTACAATGTTTTTTTTTAATATTATTTAATTAATTTAGTTTTGTTAACTCTTGCAGTGTTCTCAAACAGATAAGTATCGCAATGAGTCATGTTCTTACTAGGGTGATGTTTTCTTACAACGTTGTGAAATGATATTTTTATTGTTATCTATATGTATGTCAATATTTTTATCTTTATTTTTCCTTATTTTGCACTCACAATTTTTAAACCTACTATTACATATATGAATTGCCCATGTTCATGTGCTATAACGATATGCTTAGCATTAAAAGAGGTTGAGATTTTTTTAATCTGCTGGGAACGCAGCATGAGAGCCCCTTTTCGTTGTATAAACATTAGAACAACTTTCTTTAGCATTAAAAGTGGTTGAGGCTGTTTATTTCTTTTTTCCTTTTTTTTATTAAGTCATATTAAATTTTTTAACCTTGGGACACTCCCGGAGTAATCAGTTAGTTTTAAAATAAAAGAATATCAAAACATAATTTAAAAATTAAAAACCCTATTAAACTATTAAACATAAACGAACGAAGACAGTCTCTGTTCATTTTCATTCGCTTAATTAAACGAAATTTTTTTTTTCGTGTTCGTTCATTTACTAAACGAACGAACACAAAAGAATATTTCGCCAAACAGTTCATAAACAGTTCGCTGAAAGTGCACTTCATTACCATTTAAATTATACGAGTAATCATTATTATAAACTAACGTCATTATTTATAACTTTATAAAGTTGGTAAGTAAATTCAAAACATTTCAAATTTCAAAAATTGGAATCCATCAATTTCCTACCGTTACTCAATTTAAAACACACTATATCTACGTCACATTATTATCAGTATTATTATTATTCCTTCTCGTCCATTTCTTCCGCTCCTTTCTCACACACACAAACAGGTATTATTATTAGGGTTTCATTTTTTTCACTTATTATTCTTCTTCAACATTCCATTCCTATTACAATCAATTAACTCTCTGTTTCATCAATCTGCAGTTATCCTAAATCTGAGAATTTAAATCCACTATGGGTCAGATCCAGTACTCCGAGAAGTATAATATATATAAATATATATATTTTTTTAATAGGATTTTTTAGTTATGAAGATTTTGAATAATTTGTGATTCGTAGGCATGTTGTTCTTCCTCCAGAAGTTGCTAAGCTTCTTCCGAAGAATCGGCTTCTATCCGAGGTATATTGTTGATATTGGTATCATATTATTGTTGGATAATCACTTGTTAGGGTTTAGATTAGTATTGTTATAATCAGTGGTAGAGATTTAGGCTGATTTCCGGATCAGTTTCATCGATTCAATTAGCTCTTATCCCTTCTACAAATACAGTCGTCCTCTCTCTCTCTCTCTCTTTCTCTCTCTCTCTCTCTCTCTCTCCTGAAGTTCCATTGTCCTTTTATTGTCCAAACCCCCGGTTCTCTCTCTCTCTGCAGCGGCCACCGGTGGTGGTGAGCTGTGGTGGCGTCAACAACATCGTTGGTGGGTGTTTATGAGGGTTGCGGCGGCGGGTGAAGCTTTGGTGGTGTGGCTGGGTCGGGTATAGTCAGGTGGTGTTGCTGACGGCAGCACAGATCTGTGTTGGAGACTGTAGCGGCTGGTTGCGGTTGTGTTGTTGGTGGTGAGAGGGTTCCGATTATGGTGTTTTGTGGTGGTCTCGTGGTGGGTTACGGCAGTGGTAAAGCTGTTTTGTGTTGTCTCGGGTCAAAGTGTTTGTCCACCCGGTCAAACCGGGTCAACTGCTGGCCAAACAGTCCAGGTCTAGTCAAACCTTGAAGCTGGTGTGGTCAGTGTTGCCTGTCCATCATAGTTCCTTGTTTGTCAAAGTCGTAATTTTATTAGATTTGAGGTCCTTGAATTTTATTGATTTTCACTTGCTTTTCTGTCTTTTTTTTTTTTTTACATTTAATTTTATTATATGAATACGCATCGAGTAAAAGCAAGTCACCTAAACAAAAGTCAGAAAGTGAAGTACCAAAGATAGAGGGTCAAATGAGCACATCCGAAAGGAAAAATCGGTTTTGGATAAATTATGATTCACCAAATTGCACTGGCGGAACTTGAACAAATATATAGGGAGCCGAAAGTCCGAACTCAATCCGTATAAAATTTTCAGACGAAATACGCGTAAATTTACATTACAGACCTAGCCCCACAAAAGCTTCGCTCTTGCCTAATTGGTTTGGTTATTCGGTCGTGTCATTTACAGTTTATTAGCCATAAACCTTACAATATCGACTCTTCTGTTTATTTTAGTACAATGTTTTTTTTTAATATTATTTAATTAATTTAGTTTTGTTAACTCTTGCAGTGTTCTCAAACAGATAAGTATCGCAATGAGTCATGTTCTTACTAGGGTGATGTTTTCTTACAACGTTGTGAAATGATATTTTTATTGTTATCTATATGTATGTCAATATTTTTATCTTTATTTTTCCTTATTTTGCACTCACAATTTTTAAACCTACTATTACATATATGAATTGCCCATGTTCATGTGCTATAACGATATGCTTAGCATTAAAAGAGGTTGAGATTTTTTTAATCTGCTGGGAACGCAGCATGAGAGCCCCTTTTCGTTGTATAAACATTAGAACAACTTTCTTTAGCATTAAAAGTGGTTGAGGCTGTTTATTTCTTTTTTCCTTTTTTTTATTAAGTCATATTAAATTTTTTAACCTTGGGACACTCCCGGAGTAATCAGTTAGTTTTAAAATAAAAGAATATCAAAACATAATTTAAAAATTAAAAACCCTATTAAACTATTAAACATAAACGAACGAAGACAGTCTCTGTTCATTTTCATTCGCTTAATTAAACGAAATTTTTTTTTTCGTGTTCGTTCATTTACTAAACGAACGAACACAAAAGAATATTTCGCCAAACAGTTCATAAACAGTTCGCTGAAAGTGCACTTCATTACCATTTAAATTATACGAGTAATCATTATTATAAACTAACGTCATTATTTATAACTTTATAAAGTTGGTAAGTAAATTCAAAACATTTCAAATTTCAAAAATTGGAATCCATCAATTTCCTACCGTTACTCAATTTAAAACACACTATATCTACGTCACATTATTATCAGTATTATTATTATTCCTTCTCGTCCATTTCTTCCGCTCCTTTCTCACACACACAAACAGGTATTATTATTAGGGTTTCATTTTTTTCACTTATTATTCTTCTTCAACATTCCATTCCTATTACAATCAATTAACTCTCTGTTTCATCAATCTGCAGTTATCCTAAATCTGAGAATTTAAATCCACTATGGGTCAGATCCAGTACTCCGAGAAGTATAATATATATAAATATATATATTTTTTTAATAGGATTTTTTAGTTATGAAGATTTTGAATAATTTGTGATTCGTAGGCATGTTGTTCTTCCTCCAGAAGTTGCTAAGCTTCTTCCGAAGAATCGGCTTCTATCCGAGGTATATTGTTGATATTGGTATCATATTATTGTTGGATAATCACTTGTTAGGGTTTAGATTAGTATTGTTATAATCAGTGGTAGAGATTTAGGCTGATTTCCGGATAAGTTTCATCGATTCAATTAGCTCTTATCCCTTCTACAAATACAGTCGTCCTCTCTCTCTCTCTCTCTCTCTCCTGAAGTTCCATTGTCCTTTTATTGTCCAAACCCCCGGTTCTCTCTCTCTCTCTCTCTGCAGCGGCCACCGGTGGTGGTGAGCTGTGGTGGCGTCAACAACATCGTTGGTGGGTGTTTATGAGGGTTGCGGCGGCGGGTGAAGCTTTGGTGGTGTGGCTGGGTCGGGTATAGTCAGGTGGTGTTGCTGACGGCAGCACAGATCTGTGTTGGAGACTGTAGCGGCTGGTTGCGGTTGTGTTGTTGGTGGTGAGAGGGTTCCGATTATGGTGTTTTGTGGTGGTCTCGTGGTGGGTTACGGCAGTGGTAAAGCTGTTTTGTGTTGTCTCGGGTCAAAGTGTTTGTCCACCCGGTCAAACCGGGTCAACTGCTGGCCAAACAGTCCAGGTCTAGTCAAACCTTGAAGCTGGTGTGGTCAGTGTTGCCTGTCCATCATAGTTCCTTGTTTGTCAAAGTCGTAATTTTATTAGATTTGAGGTCCTTGAATTTTATTGATTTTCACTTGCTTTTCTGTCTTTTTTTTTTTTTTACATTTAATTTTATTATATGAATACGCATCGAGTAAAAGCAAGTCACCTAAACAAAAGTCAGAAAGTGAAGTACCAAAGATAGAGGGTCAAATGAGCACATCCGAAAGGAAAAATCGGTTTTGGATCAATTATGATTCACCAAATTGCACTGGCGGAACTTGAACAAATATATAGGGAGCCGAAAGTCCGAACTCAATCCGTATAAAATTTTCAGACGAAATACGCGTAAATTTACATTACAGACCTAGCCCCACAAAAGCTTCGCTCTTGCCTAATTGGTTTGGTTATTCGGTCGTGTCATTTACAGTTTATTAGCCATAAACCTTACAATATCGACTCTTCTGTTTATTTTAGTACAATGTTTTTTTTTAATATTATTTAATTAATTTAGTTTTGTTAACTCTTGCAGTGTTCTCAAACAGATAAGTATCGCAATGAGTCATGTTCTTACTAGGGTGATGTTTTCTTACAACGTTGTGAAATGATATTTTTATTGTTATCTATATGTATGTCAATATTTTTATCTTTATTTTTCCTTATTTTGCACTCACAATTTTTAAACCTACTATTACATATATGAATTGCCCATGTTCATGTGCTATAACGATATGCTTAGCATTAAAAGAGGTTGAGATTTTTTTAATCTGCTGGGAACGCAGCATGAGAGCCCCTTTTCGTTGTATAAACATTAGAACAACTTTCTTTAGCATTAAAAGTGGTTGAGGCTGTTTATTTCTTTTTTCCTTTTTTTTATTAAGTCATATTAAATTTTTTAACCTTGGGACACTCCCGGAGTAATCAGTTAGTTTTAAAATAAAAGAATATCAAAACATAATTTAAAAATTAAAAACCCTATTAAACTATTAAACATAAACGAACGAAGACAGTCTCTGTTCATTTTCATTCGCTTAATTAAACGAAATTTTTTTTTTCGTGTTCGTTCATTTACTAAACGAACGAACACAAAAGAATATTTCGCCAAACAGTTCATAAACAGTTCGCTGAAAGTGCACTTCATTACCATTTAAATTATACGAGTAATCATTATTATAAACTAACGTCATTATTTATAACTTTATAAAGTTGGTAAGTAAATTCAAAACATTTCAAATTTCAAAAATTGGAATCCATCAATTTCCTACCGTTACTCAATTTAAAACACACTATATCTACGTCACATTATTATCAGCATTATTATTATTCCTTCTCGTCCATTTCTTCCGCTCCTTTCTCACACACACAAACAGGTATTATTATTAGGGTTTCATTTTTTTCACTTATTATTCTTCTTCAACATTCCATTCCTATTACAATCAATTAACTCTCTGTTTCATCAATCTGCAGTTATCCTAAATCTGAGAATTTAAATCCACTATGGGTCAGATCCAGTACTCCGAGAAGTATAATATATATAAATATATATATTTTTTTAATAGGATTTTTTAGTTATGAAGATTTTGAATAATTTGTGATTCGTAGGCATGTTGTTCTTCCTCCAGAAGTTGCTAAGCTTCTTCCGAAGAATCGGCTTCTATCCGAGGTATATTGTTGATATTGGTATCATATTATTGTTGGATAATCACTTGTTAGGGTTTAGATTAGTATTGTTATAATCAGTGGTAGAGATTTAGGCTGATTTCCGGATCAGTTTCATCGATTCAATTAGCTCTTATCCCTTCTACAAATACAGTCGTCCTCTCTCTCTCTCTCTCTTTCTCTCTCTCTCTCTCTCTCTCCTGAAGTTCCATTGTCCTTTTATTGTCCAAACCCCCGGTTCTCTCTCTCTCTCTGCAGCGGCCACCGGTGGTGGTGAGCTGTGGTGGCGTCAACAACATCGTTGGTGGGTGTTTATGAGGGTTGCGACGGCGGGTGAAGCTTTGGTGGTGTGGCTGGGTCGGGTATAGTCAGGTGGTGTTGCTGACGGCAGCACAGATCTGTGTTGGAGACTGTAGCGGCTGGTTGCGGTTGTGTTGTTGGTGGTGAGAGGGTTCCGATTATGGTGTTTTGTGGTGGTCTCGTGGTGGGTTACGGCAGTGGTAAAGCTGTTTTGTGTTGTCTCGGGTCAAAGTGTTTGTCCACCCGGTCAAACCGGGTCAACTGCTGGCCAAACAGTCCAGGTCTAGTCAAACCTTGAAGCTGGTGTGGTCAGTGTTGCCTGTCCATCATAGTTCCTTGTTTGTCAAAGTCGTAATTTTATTAGATTTGAGGTCCTTGAATTTTATTGATTTTCACTTGCTTTTCTGTCTTTTTTTTTTTTTTTTTTACATTTAATTTTATTATATGAATACGCATCGAGTAAAAGCAAGTCACCTAAACAAAAGTCAGAAAGTGAAGTACCAAAGATAGAGGGTCAAATGAGCACATCCGAAAGGAAAAATCGGTTTTGGATAAATTATGATTCACCAAATTGCACTGGCGGAACTTGAACAAATATATAGGGAGCCGAAAGTCCGAACTCAATCCGTATAAAATTTTCAGACGAAATACGCGTAAATTTACATTACAGACCTAGCCCCACAAAAGCTTCGCTCTTGCCTAATTGGTTTGGTTATTCGGTCGTGTCATTTACAGTTTATTAGCCATAAACCTTACAATATCGACTCTTCTGTTTATTTTAGTACAATGTTTTTTTTTAATATTATTTAATTAATTTAGTTTTGTTAACTCTTGCAGTGTTCTCAAACAGATAAGTATCGCAATGAGTCATGTTCTTACTAGGGTGATGTTTTCTTACAACGTTGTGAAATGATATTTTTATTGTTATCTATATGTATGTCAATATTTTTATCTTTATTTTTCCTTATTTTGCACTCACAATTTTTAAACCTACTATTACATATATGAATTGCCCATGTTCATGTGCTATAACGATATGCTTAGCATTAAAAGAGGTTGAGATTTTTTTAATCTGCTGGGAACGCAGCATGAGAGCCCCTTTTCGTTGTATAAACATTAGAACAACTTTCTTTAGCATTAAAAGTGGTTGAGGCTGTTTATTTCTTTTTTCCTTTTTTTTATTAAGTCATATTAAATTTTTTAACCTTGGGACACTCCCGGAGTAATCAGTTAGTTTTAAAATAAAAGAATATCAAAACATAATTTAAAAATTAAAAACCCTATTAAACTATTAAACATAAACGAACGAAGACAGTCTCTGTTCATTTTCATTCGCTTAATTAAACGAAATTTTTTTTTCGTGTTCGTTCATTTACTAAACGAACGAACACAAAAGAATATTTCGCCAAACAGTTCATAAACAGTTCGCTGAAAGTGCACTTCATTACCATTTAAATTATACGAGTAATCATTATTATAAACTAACGTCATTATTTATAACTTTATAAAGTTGGTAAGTAAATTCAAAACATTTCAAATTTCAAAAATTGGAATCCATCAATTTCCTACCGTTACTCAATTTAAAACACACTATATCTACGTCACATTATTATCAGTATTATTATTATTCCTTCTCGTCCATTTCTTCCGCTCCTTTCTCACACACACAAACAGGTATTATTATTAGGGTTTCATTTTTTTCACTTATTATTCTTCTTCAACATTCCATTCCTATTACAATCAATTAACTCTCTGTTTCATCAATCTGCAGTTATCCTAAATCTGAGAATTTAAATCCACTATGGGTCAGATCCAGTACTCCGAGAAGTATAATATATATAAATATATATATTTTTTTAATAGGATTTTTTAGTTATGAAGATTTTGAATAATTTGTGATTCGTAGGCATGTTGTTCTTCCTCCAGAAGTTGCTAAGCTTCTTCCGAAGAATCGGCTTCTATCCGAGGTATATTGTTGATATTGGTATCATATTATTGTTGGATAATCACTTGTTAGGGTTTAGATTAGTATTGTTATAATCAGTGGTAGAGATTTAGGCTGATTTCCGGATCAGTTTCATCGATTCAATTAGCTCTTATCCCTTCTACAAATACAGTCGTCCTCTCTCTCTCTCTCTCTTTCTCTCTCTCTCTCTCTCTCTCTCCTGAAGTTCCATTGTCCTTTTATTGTCCAAACCCCCGGTTCTCTCTCTCTCTGCAGCGGCCACCGGTGGTGGTGAGCTGTGGTGGCGTCAACAACATCGTTGGTGGGTGTTTATGAGGGTTGCGGCGGCGGGTGAAGCTTTGGTGGTGTGGCTGGGTCGGGTATAGTCAGGTGGTGTTGCTGACGGCAGCACAGATCTGTGTTGGAGACTGTAGCGGCTGGTTGCGGTTGTGTTGTTGGTGGTGAGAGGGTTCCGATTATGGTGTTTTGTGGTGGTCTCGTGGTGGGTTACGGCAGTGGTAAAGCTGTTTTGTGTTGTCTCGGGTCAAAGTGTTTGTCCACCCGGTCAAACCGGGTCAACTGCTGGCCAAACAGTCCAGGTCTAGTCAAACCTTGAAGCTGGTGTGGTCAGTGTTGCCTGTCCATCATAGTTCCTTGTTTGTCAAAGTCGTAATTTTATTAGATTTGAGGTCCTTGAATTTTATTGATTTTCACTTGCTTTTCTGTCTTTTTTTTTTTTTTTTTTTTACATTTAATTTTATTATATGAATACGCATCGAGTAAAAGCAAGTCACCTAAACAAAAGTCAGAAAGTGAAGTACCAAAGATAGAGGGTCAAATGAGCACATCCGAAAGGAAAAATCGGTTTTGGATAAATTATGATTCACCAAATTGCACTGGCGGAACTTGAACAAATATATAGGGAGCCGAAAGTCCGAACTCAATCCGTATAAAATTTTCAGACGAAATACGCGTAAATTTACATTACAGACCTAGCCCCACAAAAGCTTCGCTCTTGCCTAATTGGTTTGGTTATTCGGTCGTGTCATTTACAGTTTATTAGCCATAAACCTTACAATATCGACTCTTCTGTTTATTTTAGTACAATGTTTTTTTTTAATATTATTTAATTAATTTAGTTTTGTTAACTCTTGCAGTGTTCTCAAACAGATAAGTATCGCAATGAGTCATGTTCTTACTAGGGTGATGTTTTCTTACAACGTTGTGAAATGATATTTTTATTGTTATCTATATGTATGTCAATATTTTTATCTTTATTTTTCCTTATTTTGCACTCACAATTTTTAAACCTACTATTACATATATGAATTGCCCATGTTCATGTGCTATAACGATATGCTTAGCATTAAAAGAGGTTGAGATTTTTTTAATCTGCTGGGAACGCAGCATGAGAGCCCCTTTTCGTTGTATAAACATTAGAACAACTTTCTTTAGCATTAAAAGTGGTTGAGGCTGTTTATTTCTTTTTTCCTTTTTTTTATTAAGTCATATTAAATTTTTTAACCTTGGGACACTCCCGGAGTAATCAGTTAGTTTTAAAATAAAAGAATATCAAAACATAATTTAAAAATTAAAAACCCTATTAAACTATTAAACATAAACGAACGAAGACAGTCTCTGTTCATTTTCATTCGCTTAATTAAACGAAATTTTTTTTTTCGTGTTCGTTCATTTACTAAACGAACGAACACAAAAGAATATTTCGCCAAACAGTTCATAAACAGTTCGCTGAAAGTGCACTTCATTACCATTTAAATTATACGAGTAATCATTATTATAAACTAACGTCATTATTTATAACTTTATAAAGTTGGTAAGTAAATTCAAAACATTTCAAATTTCAAAAATTGGAATCCATCAATTTCCTACCGTTACTCAATTTAAAACACACTATATCTACGTCACATTATTATCAGTATTATTATTATTCCTTCTCGTCCATTTCTTCCGCTCCTTTCTCACACACACAAACAGGTATTATTATTAGGGTTTCATTTTTTTCACTTATTATTCTTCTTCAACATTCCATTCCTATTACAATCAATTAACTCTCTGTTTCATCAATCTGCAGTTATCCTAAATCTGAGAATTTAAATCCACTATGGGTCAGATCCAGTACTCCGAGAAGTATAATATATATAAATATATATATTTTTTTAATAGGATTTTTTAGTTATGAAGATTTTGAATAATTTGTGATTCGTAGGCATGTTGTTCTTCCTCCAGAAGTTGCTAAGCTTCTTCCGAAGAATCGGCTTCTATCCGAGGTATATTGTTGATATTGGTATCATATTATTGTTGGATAATCACTTGTTAGGGTTTAGATTAGTATTCTTATCCCTTCTACAAATACAGTCGTCCTCTCTCTCTCTCTCTCTCTCTCTCTCTCTCTCTCTCTCTCTCTCTCCTGAAGTTCCATTGTCCTTTTATTGTCCAAACCCACGGTTCTCTCTCTCTCTCTACAGCGGCCACCGGTGGTGGTGAGCTGTGGTGGCGTCAACAACATCGTTGGTGGGTGTTTATGAGGGTTGCGGCGGCGGGTGAAGCTTTGGCGGTGTGGCTGGGTCCGGTGGTGTTGCTGACGGCAGCACAGATCTGTGTTGGAGAGTGTAACGGCTGGTTGCGGTTGTGTTGTTGGTGGTGAGAGGGTTCCGATTATGGTGTTTTGTGGTGGGTTACGGCAGTGGTAAAGCTGTTTTGTGTTGTCTCGGGTCAAAGTGTTTGTCCACCCGGGTCAACTGCTGGCCAAACAGTCCAGGTCCAGTCAACTAGTCAAACCTTGAAGCTGGTGTGGTCAGTGTTGGTCTTGGACTCTTGGCCCTTGGTGTGTTTTCGGGTTCGGGTCGCTTTCGAGTCTGGTCAACGTGCGGTCAAACCTGGAGAAACATTTTTTATTCGCCTTGCAAAATCAATACTAGGTAACTTCTATATTTCCCCAATTTTGCCTTTTTTTTTTCTTGCTTATATTTTAGTTCCACTAAATTTCCTTAACAATAACTATAAAAATTTGCATATACTTAAACGAACACGGGCATGACCTTGTTCATGTTCGTTTGTTAAGGAAATAACATGTTCACAAACGGTTCATGAACACTTACCAAACGAGATTTTTTGTTCGTGTTTATTAAAAAATAACGTGTTCACGAACTGTATTTCTTCTTCCCAATTTAAAATAAATAAAGACTCACTATATTGGATAAAACATAATTTTAATTAGGGAAAATGACCAAAATAGCCTGTTAACCGTGCGTTTTGCATAAATGACCCTCTCCCGGCTCTTTGGAGAGACCGGTCACGGTTTTCAAAACGGCTGAACCGTCTTCCGAGAGCCTTTGGTGCACAGGGCAATTTCTTCTTCTTCCGTCCACGGTTTGCTGACGGTCTGTAAAAGGCAACCGTCTATTGGCTTTATATAGGAGGGATATATGCGGGTGGGTCAACCATTCAATAGGGAATGTCAAAAGATTTCATAGTAAAAATTAAAACACTTTATAAAACACTAAATAAATTAAAACACTTTATTAATAATAAAAATTACATTAAAAAAAACATTACATAAAATTATTTTTAATAAAACCTAAATATAAATATAATCACGTAACAAATGCCACGCGGAAACATATTCGAAGTCTTCGTCGTAGTCCAACAAGTAGTCGATTTTCGCCAATTCAATGAGCCCTTCCTCGGACTCGTTTGGCGACTCCTCTTTGTTGGAGTTGAAGAACCCTTCGAATACGGTGCACTCCGCTTTGACGTTGTGAAACTTTTTCGTAACATCTTCGGTCGTACGGTTTGTCTGACCGCCGACAAGTGTTTGAAACTCGGAAAATACTCTACTCCAAAATAGAGTTGCACGAATTTCTTGACTAGTGTCCGAAACTCGGGTGTTTTCGGTTACATTTCGCCATGCCAATGTAACCCCAAGGATCTCCTCGTCCGTCCATGAAGACATTTTAGTTGGTTTGATTGCTGTTTTGTAAGAAGAATGTTAATTTGGTGGGTATTTATAGTGTGAAATAATTTAATTAAATAGTTAATATGGTAAATAAATATTGAATTAATTAATATGGTAGGTAAAAATAAATAACCACATTTAAAAAAATAAATAAACTTCCAAAATAAGCACATTTTATTAATAATCATTTGGACGTGGTAAGCACCTCCAGAAATACATTTTTTCAGCCATGAATCGTCTGTAAGACGAACATGTTTGTTTTAGATCACCTTTCGTAGTAATTGGTTTATCAGTAACCAAATGCTCCATCAGCATACAAAGATATACCGCTTCATTACCAGACATGGAGTTAAGACGAACATGAATCGTCTTCGTTAAGATTGAAAGTTATACATTTTTCTGGATTACCTGTCTTCTTCCAGAATCTTATGTTCACTAGTAAAGCTCGTAAATCTCCTAAATAAACTTGTATCTTCGTCAGCTTTGGGTGAACAATGGTTCTGTATTTGTCTCCGATACAAAGGTCTTCACAAGCATACATAACAAGTTCTTGTGTCACCAACTCTAGTCGCACGAGTAAGCATTCCCTATTTTCAAGCTGAATGGGAAAAAAAAAACAAAATCAACGTCGAAAAATGAAGGAAACGGTTTGAATTTGCCATTGCAATAGTTGGTCAAGTTTTTTGGAACAGATTCTAATAACGAATTATAAAATTCTGGTGGAAGAATTGTCCACCGCATATTTAGCGAAGCATTTTTTTGTAGCTTTCTACTCCTCCAGTTCATCAGTCTTCCAACCCATCCTTCAACATGCTGAAAAATAATTGAATCACAATTTAAGTAAAAAAATTAAAAAAAACATTAAATTTTAAGTTTTTACTGTTGGTGTGAGGTAGCCGTTAGAACGATAGCCCAACAAAATTCCCCAAAAATTTTTGTCAAGCTCAATACTTCTTGAAAAAACAGCAGAATAACAAAACGGTGCGTCGCCTTTATTGTAGAAGTCAACAACATCAGTTGCCCAATTATCATTTTCATCATCCGGTATAGCCCATTTGCCGATAATGTGTCCGTGTAAGCTTTCTCTTTTTCTGGTAATTTCAGGTTCCTTTGGGCGCCTCCATTTTTTTCGTATCCAACTCGCGGAATGTTTCTGTGGTTGAGAAAAGTATTCTTCTGGAGCTAAATTTTTATCACGGCCGTCAGACATGTTTTCTTTACTGAAACTTCGCCAACAACGTTTTTTAACGACAAAGTATTTTACATTACAACTACTTATATAAAGACGATTTTAAATATAAATTACTTTATTTAAATTTTTACTTTTTCGTTTTTTAAATGTTTAATTAATCAGGGGCCCACAAAAAGCCGTATCGGGAACCGTCTCCTGGGGAACCGACTGAGAGGCTTTGGGAACCGTCTCGTCAGACGCGTTGGGAACCGGAACCGACTCAATCAGATCGTTCCGGGTACAGTCAGCGAACCGTCTCATGAGACGGGTTGGGAACCGGAACCGGCTCAATCAGATCGTTCCAGGTACAGTCAGCGAACCGTCTCATGAGACGGGTTGGGAACCTGACCCGGCTTTGTCAGAGCGTCTTCCGAGACACTTTGGGAACCTGACCCGGCTTAGTCAGACCGTCTCCTGAGACGCTTTGGGAACCGGACCCGGCTCATGCAGCCCGGTCCCACCCTAGGGGTTTACCTTTTGGGGGTAAAAGTAAAATTTTCACCGAAAGACGTTACGCTGACGGGAGGGCTCTTTTTCCGGTTTGCTCTTGTTTATCATCTTTTCCGGCGAAGGCGAACGATTTGCTAGGACTCCGGTCAAAATATCAGACGACGGTTTATAAAGGTAATATTAACGTTCCTTTTTATAGTTTTTAATTTTTTTTCATTGAAAACGACACAAACGGGACCACACGACATATTATTGGGGAAGTGGTCCACCACGAACGTGCACACCGTCGACCGTTGATTCTTTTTGTTTGTTTTGTTGTTGACCAAACCCGTTTGACCATGCTTGATCCGAATGACTTTGTCGACCCGATGAACGCAAATCAAACCATACAAGAGGAACAGTACGAAGAGTTTTTTCGGCACCCACAACCGCTGAATCCTCCGGTAAGCGTTTACTACCATTTTCAAGTATTTTCATCATTTTTCATTTACTTTTTTCGATGCTAAATATATTTTATCACCTTTTTTTTAGTCTGATACCGAAATTAAAGTCCGAGGTGCTTGGGGCAAAGTAACTAAGATGAAAAAAGAATGTCCGACGCAATGGAAAGCCGTTTTAGGGAGACCGTCTTCGGTCAATTTCTGGATGTTATAAATCATCTCTGCGAAAGTAATTTGTTACTCTCTGTGGCGCAACATCAGATTGAGACGGGACTTCCTAGTAAAGACGGCCTTTTTTATCAGATCGGTCCAAATAGTCTTCTATTCACTCCACAACAATTTTGTTTGATAACGGGTTTAAGATTTGGCCGTCACGATGGTTGGGAACTCGTACAATCCCCAACATCGTTTAAAAGACGAATATTTGGTGAAGTGAGTAAGGTATCGTTTGAAACTCTTTGTGCTATTTTCAATGGTGACTGGAGCGGTTTTGCGGTGGATGATGTTGTCCGTATTTGTAGGTAATGATCGAAACGGTGTTTAAGGGTAACCAAACTTCCGGGACCGTGGATGATCTTGTGCTCGATCTGGTTGATGACTTTGAAGTGTTGAATAGGTTTCCATGGGGAAGTTATTTTTGGGAAGATTTGGTTAAAAACATCAATAACATGCACCTGATTCAAAAGCAGGGTACAAAAGGCAGTTTAAAATCATGTAATTGGGTTTTCAAGGTGATAGTTTTTATGAATTATTTACTTTTATTTATTATTTTTAACTAATATTTGATCAAATCAATTTAAATTTTGTTTAAAAACTTGCAGATTTGGATATATGAGATTTTTCCAGAATTTAGAAACGATAGAGATTTTTTTATTGGTGATGCAATCCCCAGAGTTCTTTCCTGGGGTCCCGGAAGAAAAATGTAGAGGCTGACCATTATCCAAATCTGCAAGTTTTTTTCCGGGACCCAAAGAACTCTGGGGATTGCATCACCAATAAAAAAATCTCTATCGTTTCTAAATTCTGGAAAAATCTCATATATCCAAATCTGCAAGTTTTTAAACAAAATTTAGATTTATTTGATCAAATATTAGTTAAAATTCATAAAAACTATCACCTTGAAAACCCAATTACATGATTTTAAACTGAAGCCTGCTTTTGAATCAGGTGCATGTTAATCTTCCCAAAAATAACTTCCCCATGGAAACCTATTCAACACTTCAAAGTCATCAACCAGATCGAGCACAGGATCATCCACGGTCCCGGAAGTTTGGTTACCCTTAAACACCGTTTCGATCATTACCAAGATACAAATACGGACAACATCATCCACCGCATAACCGCTCCAGTCACCATTGAAAATAGCACAAAGAGTTTCAAACGATACCTTACTCACTTCACCAAATATTCGTCTTTTAAACGATGTTGGGGATTGTACGAGTTCCCAACCATCGTGACGGCCAAATCTTAAACCCGTTATCAAACAAAATTGTTGTGGAATGAATAGAAGACTATTTGGACCGATCTGATAAAAAAGGCCGTCTTTACTAGGAAGTCCCGTCTCAATCTGATGTTGTGCCACAGAGAGTAACAAATTACTTTCGCAGAGATGGTTCATAACATCCAGAAATTGACCGAAGACGGTCTCCCTAAAACGGCTTTCCATTGCGTCGGACATTCTTTTTTTCATCTTAGTTACTTTGCCCCAAGCACCTCGGACTTTAATTTCGGTATCAGACTAAAAAAAAGGTTATAAAATATATTTAGCATCGAAAAAAGTAAATGAAAAATGATGAAAATACTTGAAAAATGGTAGTAAACGCTTACGGGAGGATTCGGCGGTTGTGGGTGCCGAAAAAACTCTTCGTACTGTTCTTCTTGTAGGGTTTGATTTGCGTTCATCGGGTCGACAAAGTCATTCGGATCAAGCATGGTCAAACGGGTTTGGTCAACAACAAAACAAACAAAAAGAATCAACGGTCGACGGTGTGCACGTTCGTGGTGGACCACTTCCCCAATAATATGTCGTGTGGTCCTGTTTGTGTCGTTTTCAATGAAAAAAAAAATAAAAACTATAAAAAGGAACGTTAATATTACCTTTATAAACCGTCGTCTGATATTTTGACCGGAGTCCTAGCAAACCGTTCGCCTTCGCCGAAAAAGATGATAAACAAGAGCAAACCGGAAAAAGAGCCCTCCCGTCAGCGTAACGTCTTTCGGTGGAGAGAATTTCACCGAAAATTTTACTTTTACCCCCAAAAGGTAAACCCCTAGGGTGGGACCGGGCTGCATGAGCCGGGTCCGGTTCCCAAAGCGTCTCAGGAGACGGTCTGACTAAGCCGTGTCAGGTTCCCAAAGTGTCTCGGAAGACGCTCTGACAAAGTCGGGTCAGGTTCCCAACCCGTCTCATGAGACGGTTCGCTGACTGTACCCGGAACGATCTGATTGAGCCGGTTCCGGTTCCCAACGCGTCTCAGGAGACGGTTCCCTGAGACGCCGTTGAATGAGCCGGTTCCGGTTCCCAACGCGTCTGACGAGACGGTTCCCAAAGCCCAGGAGACGGTTCCCATTGCCTGTCAGACGGTTCCCGAGACGGCTTTTGTGGGCCCCTGATTAATTAAACATTTAAAAAACGAAAAAGTAAAAATTTAAATAAAGTAATTTATATTTAAAAGCGTATTTATATAAGTAGTTGTAATGTAAAATACTTTGTCGTTAAAAAACCTTGCTGGCGAAGTTTCGGTAAAGAAAACATGGCCGTGATAAAAAAATGGAACCTGAAATTACCAGAGAAAGAGAAAGCTTACACGGACACATTATCGGCAAATAGGCTATACTGGACGATGAAAATGATAATTGGGCAACTGATGTTGTTGACTTCTTCAATAAAGGCGACGCACCGTTTTGTTATTCTGCTGTTTTTTCAAGAAGTATTGAGCTTGACAAAAATTTTTGGGGAATTTTGTTGGGCTATCGTTCTAACAGCTACCTCACACCAACAGTAAAAACTTAAATTTAAATGTTTTTTTTTAATTTTTTTTACTTAAATTGTGATTCAATTATTTTTCAGCATGTTGAAGGATGAGTTGGAAGACTGATGAACTGGAGAAGTAGAAAGCTACAAAAAAATGCTTCGCTAAATATGCGGTGGACAATTCTTCCACCCGAATTTTATAATTCGTTATTAGAATCTGTTCCAAAAAACTTGGCCAACTATTGCAATGGCAAATTCAAACCGTTTCCTTCATTTTTCGACGTTGATTTTATTTTTTTCCCCATTCAGCTTGAAAATAGGGAATGGTTACTCGT
Source organism: Ambrosia trifida (assembly GCA_028751855.1). NCBI lineage: Eukaryota > Viridiplantae > Streptophyta > Magnoliopsida > Asterales > Asteraceae > Ambrosia > Ambrosia trifida. The sequence continues at coordinate 32,140,024 of CM054126.1, forward strand.
GCGACTAGAGTTGGTGACACAAGATTTTGTTATGTATGCTTGTGAAGACCTTTGTATCGGAGACAAATACAGAACCATTGTTCACCCAAAGCTGGCGAAGATACAAGTTTATTTAGGAGCTTTACTAGTGAACAAGCTGGCGAAGATACAAGTTTATTTAGGAGCTTTACTAGTGAACATAAGATTCTGGAAGAAGACAGGTAATCCAGAAAAATTATGGATGGCAATGGGTCGGGTTTGGGATGGGTTTAGGTAATCCCAACCCCATACCCGATTAGGTATATGCTTGTCCCAAACCCGGCCCAAAACCCGCGGGTTTCGGGCAAACCTATTAATTGTCAAAACTCGACGACCATCTATTAGGTAACGATTACAATGTATAAATATAAAATACTTAAATCATATAAAAACAATCAAAGACATAGATAACAAATAGTATACACTAATTTTTGGTAATTTTAGCGCAAGATGACAATGTAGATGGACAATTAGATATATTATGCATACATATTTAAAAGATATATTAGAAATTATATTGGGTATCTAATCGGGTAAACGGGTATATCATCAAATCCCAAACCCGTCCCAAACCCGCGAAAAAATTAAAAACTTAATCCCATACCCGGACCCATACCCGATTACCTGACCCCAAACCCGTCCCAAATGTGTCGGGTTTCGGGTTTACCCATCGGGTTCGGGTTTGATTGCCCTAAGAAAAATGTATAACTTTCAATCTTAACGAAGACTATATTGTACCACATAACTCCCTGTCTGGTAATGAATCAGTATATCTTTGTATGCTGATGGAGCATTTGGTAACTGATAAACCAATTACTACGAATGGTGATCTAAAACAAACATGTTCGTCTTACAGATAATTCATGGCTGAAAAAATGTATTTCTGGAGGTGCTTACCACGTTCAAATGATTCTTAATAAAATGTGCTTATTTTGGAAGTTTATTTATTTTTTTAAATGTGCTTATTTATTTTTACCTACCATATTAATTACATTCAATATTTATTTACCATATTAACTATTTAATTAAATTATTTCACACTATAAATACCCACCAAATTAACAAATTATTCACTACATCACACATTCTTCTTACAAAACATCAATCAAACCAACTAAAATGTCTTAATGGACGGACGAGGAGATCCTTGGGGTTACATTGGCATGGCGAAATGTAACCGAAAACACCCGAGTTTCGGACACTAGTCAAGAAATTCGTGCAACTCCATTTTGGAGTAGAGTATTTTCCGAGTTTCAAACACTTGTCGGCGGTCAGACAAACCGTACGACCTAAGATGTTTCACAACGTCAAAGCGGAGTGCACCGTATTCGAAGGGTTCTTCAACTCCAACAAAGAGGAGTCGCCAAACGAGTCCGAGGAAGGGCTCATTGAATTGGCGAAAATTGACTACTTGTTGGACTACGACGAAGACTTCGGATATGTTTCCGCGTGACATTTGTTACGTGATTATATTTATATTTAGGTTTTATTAAAAATAATTTTATGTAATGTTTTTTTTAATGTAATTTTTATTATTAATAAAGTGTTTTTAATTTATTTAGTGTTTTATAAAGTGTTTTAATTTTTACTATGAAATCTTTTGACATTCCCTATTGAATGGTTGACCCGCATATATCCCTCCTATATAAAGCCAATAGACGGTTGCCTTTTACAGACCGTCAGCAAACCGTGGACGGAAGAAGAAGAAATTGCCCTGTGCACCGCTTGAAAGACTGTTAAAGAAAACCCACCACGTCGAGGGTCCATTTGGCCACTCGTGCTCAACGAGTTCAAAATTTTGGTTGGAGGTTCAAGCAGGTCCGAGTCTCTCAACTCTGACCGAAACCTATCCATCACTTCAACCTTTCGTTCAAGTGATTGGACATCAACTCAAGGACAAAGAAAACGGGTGAAAGGGGTGTGGATGTCGATGATGATAATTTAGGTAAGCGGGGAGAGGAGCAGAAACTTTCCATTGAATAAGATTAGATAAATCCCAAAGGCATAATTTTAAAACCTAAGTTTTAAAAGTGGCATAATTTTAACCGAAAAAATATTCAGGTTTTCTGAAACTCAAAAACACGTCGAATAATCAAAAAGATATATGCCTTGAACCGTGTTGAATATTTTAGAAGATATGTTTCCTTTGAATATTTGAAAAGATTTTGTTTGATTTGGTAAAACATTTTAGCTTTGATTAATTGAAGGAGATGATAGTGGAAAGAAAGATAAATGTGTTTTTTTTTTCAAACAAACCTACATATTTATACCCAAACTAAATTTGAAAAAAAAAATTAAATTTATTAATGGCTGAAGACGGTTCAGCCAAAACGGATTCGACTAAGCCGAGCCGAAGACGGCTTCAATTGAGCCGTTGGTGAAACGTCTCAGGGACCCCACCAGAGACGGCTTTGCGGCCCTGACAGGTCTCAAGGGCCCCACGGGAGACGGGTGGCAGACGTCGGGATCGTAAACGCCACGTGTTGGGTTCCTACTGGTTGGAAACCAAAGGCTCTCAGAAGACGGTTCAGCCTTTTTAAAAACCGTGACCGGTCTCTTCAATGAACCGGGAGAGGGTCATTTATGCAAAACATAGAGGGCAAGAATAAACTAAAGAACCCTCACCCAAGTTAAATAAGAATTATTTAAAATACATGACTTTTCTTTTAATGCAAATAGTCCAGGCTTTTTTCTAGTCACACTCAAGAGTAAAGGAAAACCAAAAGGGTAAAAAGTAAAGTCAGAGTTCAGGAAATAAAGTTGTACTAGTGATATAGTTTGTGATTTTATCACTCGTTTTTTTATACGTATGTATACTGTTTGTTGTGGCTACAGCCTAGACGGCTCTATCCTCTCATATTGCGCCATCTCAACGCCTAGTTGGCAGCTTGATAAAGCTGCTGGTCGCTCACCTGATGCTGTTGTGGCTAGAGTTTGTTTCATTGTTTTCTTTATCTGAGTTTAATAGAATGCATTAATTTTTTATAACTTCATAGGGTTTAACACATTAATTTTAACTATTTAACATTAATGCATTTGTCCTTCATTTGTTTAGGAGTCAAGCCTTCTCTTTTGTGAAGAAGTTCATCAAAGTTTGTTATCCCATGCGTCCATACTCCTCCACCTTGATGATGAAAGCCACCAAGGAGGAACCCGAGTCAACACCAACCCCCAAGGAGAAGCCTGAGAAAACCCAAATAACTGCCACTTCTTCTACTGAGAATCCTTCAATTTTTGCCATGAACTACTTTTTGAAGGTTTGTGTTATAGATTAATGTAATTTAATCTAATAATTCTTATATCTAACTTAAACCTACTAATGTGTAATTTTTTTTTTTTTTTTTTGAGGTTATCAAGTTCATTGAGTATTGTTTTGGTAAGGATTTCTTGGCTACTATCTTAACCGATGGTATCTCGGGTCTGGTTAACGACGTTAGCCTTTTCGGGTTTATGAACACTGCTGCACTTGTCCTTTTTAAGGACCCTAAGCAAGCAGAATATGCTATCCGTGTGATTCCCTGTTGCAATGTGATTAGGAAAGTTGTCCTACTCTTCTTTCTTCAAACTTGGGTGTCAAATGCATTGGCTGGTGCGGAATCAAATCCTGTAATTGCTAAAAGGAAGTCTGGAACGGCGCAATCCCGTATGCAAGCACAAGTTTTGGTTGTTGTGGGGATCCGGTCTATTGTGGTTGTGTTTTTTGCTATAAATCTCAAGTTCCGCTTTATCCCGGCCGGAAGTCAGGGGGGTGACGTTGCTGAAATTGAAGGATTGTAAGATGCTTGAATTTTTACTATTCTATTTTTAGTTGATATTATTTTAGATTGTCTTTATTTACATTTGATAAAAAAAAGGTTTGACTTAAGTTTTGTTTGCATACAGTAGCAAAGTCTCTTTGGTCAAGAAATTTAGGTTTCCAAGGCTCTCCTTGCTAAAGAAACCGTATGAACAGGAGAGGTTTTTTTTTTGTGTTCTTTTACTGTTTTGTTTCTTTAATTGATTCTTTGTTGCTTTATTTAATTATGTCCTGTATAGTGAGGCTGCAAATGTGGATAGCAGCAAGGAGGAGGCTAAATTCAGGATGTGATAGCAAGGATGAAGTGAAGAGAACAGACAAATGTGGATAGCAGCAAGGATGAAGTGAAGAGATGAGACTTGTGAATAAGTTTTGAGAGAACGGTTTTTAAACCTTTACTTTTTATTTTGGCAAGTTCATTCCTGATATACATACAATTTTTAGTTCGGTTTAATAGGATCGTGTATATTTAGAATAGATTGTAACCATTTATTGTATTTATCCCTATCCATAATTATAGAGATTGTAATGTATTATAAATATTTTGTAAATCAATGAAGAGATCAAGGGATTACACACTTTCATGGTATCAAGAGCAATACCCTAACCTCCTCTCCTTCTTTTCCTCGATCCCCCTACCTCCTGCCTGTCACCGCCGTAAGTCTTCTTCGGCCGGCTATGTTTTCTTTAATCCCTCACCATGTCTACCTCCTCTAATGCTTCCTCAACCATTATTCCCACCCATCCGATTGCAACCAAACTACATCTGGGACCGTATTGACACCATTGTTTTACAATGGATGTACACTACGATCTCCAATGATCTTCTCCACACCATAATTAATTACATCTCTAACGCCTACGAAGCCTGGGTCGCCATTGAGGACTTGTTCCATGATAATAAAAGTTGTCGCGCAATACACCTCATGCACAAGTTCTCAAACACCAGGTTGGACGGGTTCCCTAACATGTCCGCTTATTGTCAAACCCTAAAATTTTTAGCCGATCAACTTGCTAATGTTGATGCACCTGTTGACAATGATCGTTTGGTCTTGCAATTGCTTGCAGGCTTAAACGAACAATATGAAAGCACCTCCACCATCCTACAAAACCAACACCCTCTCCCATCTTTTTATAACGCGCGTTCTAAATTGATTCAGACTGAATCAAATAAAGTTGAGCGCACGTTGACCGCCTCCAAAACTGCTTCCACCGCCCTAACCGCCACTACACCCCGTCCCCAACTCACAAACCCTAGCCGAACCACTGACCGTTCCTCCTATGGTCGTAACCGCGGACGCCCAGGGCGGCGTAGACGCGGCCGTGGGACTTATGGCCGACCACCTTTCTCACCGTTTTGGCCTCCAAGTTTCAACCCATGGACTCAAACATGGAACTCTTCTCCATACTGCCACACACAGTCCACACCAAAAACCCAAGCTTCGGCCCACTATAACTTCCCACAGGCCCAATCCTTTTCACCTTGGCCCACCTCTCCCTGCCCCTACCCCACTTCTAATCCCTCAGCCCAGTAGACGGGTCTGTTAGGCCCAAGACCCCACCAAAATAATTATTCTACCTACAGTCCTATGGATATTGAGCAGGATCTCTACACCATGTCTCTGCAGCAGCCTGATCCTACACAGTTCGTGGACACCGGTGCCTCCTCCACTGTGACTCATGAACAAGGTGATTTCCATTCCTTTTCTAACTCTTGCATTTCTCAAAATATTATTGTAGGTAATGGTAATACTATTCCGGTTTTAGGTCAAGGCACAAAATACCTTCCCAAACCCTTCCCACCTTTTGTCCTTAGAAATGTCATTTATTCACCCAAATTAGTTAAAAACCTCATATCTGTTCGTCGTTTTACTAGAGATAACTCAGTGTCTGTTGAATTTGACCTGTTTGGTTTTCTTGTGAAGGACCTCAAGACGCGGAGTCTGCTCCTGCGTTGCAACAGCAGCGGTGATCTCTACCCTCTGGTGCTCGGGTCCTCCACCACCTCACCCACTGCCCTTGCTGCCATCACTGCTGACCTTTGGCACCAACGTCTTGGACATCCTGGACGTCAATCTTTGAATTCTTTTAAAACTGTTTCTTCTGTTTCTTTTGATACTTTGCATAATAAAGTTTGTGACTCGTGTGTTTTTTGTACAAGTACTAGATTACCTTTCTTTGCTTCAAATTTTAATGTTTACAACCTTTTGACATGATTCATAGTGATGTTTGGACTTCTCCTATTGTTAGTTCGTCTGGTCATAAATACTATGTTTTGTTTTGTTTTTGGATGATTATTCTAATTTCTTGTGGATTGTACCACTTACCCATAAATCCAATGTGTTTCAAGCTTTTACACAATTTGCCACAAATATCAAAACCCAATTTGAACGAACCATCAAAACCTTCCAGTGTGACAATGATTGTGAGTATGTTTACAACTCTTTTAAAAAAAATTTCACGACCAATGGCATACTATACCGTCTTTCATGTCCTTACACATCTTCCCAAAATGGTAAAGCCAAAAGAAAAATCCGCACCATAAACAATATCATTCGTACCTTCATGGCTCATGCCTCTTTACCCACACACGTCTTCAAGAATAAGAAATAAAACCAAGTTACAAAGTTTACCTGCTCATCAATGAATATCACCTCCAACTTATAAGTTGTCTTCCACTTTCTTGTCACTCGAGCCTTCATGTACAACATGTCTTTGCCTGGATTCAGATCACGAATAAAAGTGACATGGTTTTCTTCATTGTCCATTGACGTTGACATGGGTTTAAAGATATCTTTTAAGAGGGAAATTTGAAAATCTTTGTTTAGAGAATTCAAAGCTGATATTAGAAATGGTTGAATTCGTTATGTGCTTGCATAAACAAATAAACGAAGTATGTTTGTATATGAAGTATCTAAGCGGATCTCCAAAGCATGCATAACATATGACCAATATTAACATATACTACAATAATGTTAGCTACACCATAACCTCAAAGTTTGAGTCAAAACACACAATACTAATTGATCATAAGTACTTAAATCAAGGGATAATTGCCAAAATAAACATCGGATGCGTCTAAACATTAGGGACGGGCCATTCTTTTGCGTCTACCAATCAGATGATTACACGTGTAAAGTCTTCAGACGCTTTAATTTTTAAGGTCCTTGCGTCTAAAGTTTAGACGCAGAGACCTTAAAAATTAAAGTATTCGAAGACTTTACACGTGAATCATCTGATTGGTAGAATGGCTCGTCCCTAATGTTTAGACGCATCCGATTTTTATTTTGGCAAATATGCTTGGTCAACTGTTTATTGTTTATTTTGGCAATTTACCCTTAAATCAATGTAAAAGAATGCGATATGATCAGGAATTAAAGTGTACATGTGGCACCACTCACCATTTGGTGGAGTGGTATAGAGAAATGAAGATAAGAGTTTGAGGCCATTTAGTCTTAAGTTCGAATCCGATCCAAAGGGGTTTTAATGCAATGGGCCTTTGGGCGGCAGGTTTTTTCCCAAATTAGTGGCTTGGTGGACTTGGTCTGCCCAGTGAGCAGCCATTTTTCCAGTGCTAACCCACTGGCAGTTCAGATGATATTTAGTGGGCCGTAAAAAAAAAGTGGTAAATGTGGCTGTTAACTCTTGGGAATGGGAGAGATGATCTACGATTGGTAAAAATACAAGAGTAAAAGGTTAAGTTAATTCGACATTTCTTTTTTGTTCAACGCATAATGGGCCGGTATCAAATTTACACATTACTACTTTCAGCCCACTTGTTTTAACTAATATACATTTTGTTCGAACAAGGATTAAAAAGAAGAAATTAAAAAACAAGGATTGAAATAATCAAAGACGTGTTATGATCCTCGTATATGAAACAAAAGTTCTATTTTCATTAAGGTGATTTTCTTTTTCTCCAAGATTATGTAAGGGTAATTCTTCGGTGGTTGCTGAAGATTTAACTGAAAATGTTCTTCCTCCTCCGTTACACAAGAGCGACTCAATAGTTTTGGAAGCCAAAAGTGAAGCAAAAACCCTTTATTCGGGGCTAGGAACGACAATGCTGAGCTTTTAATAGAACAAATGTTGTATCACCAACCTCATCATATGGCAATTACTGATGATATTTAGGGGTTGTTTGGTTGATTAAGTGCTAAATGGTTAAGATGTCTGAATGGTTAAGTGCTGAATTATTAAGTTGGACCTCTTAATGGTTAGTTTTCTTGTTCCACATTGGTAGGAGAGCCTCATTAACATTCAGCCTAGTTCAGTGCTTAATGGTTCAGTTACATCCCAAAATCTTAATGGTTCCTTAACCATTCCATTCAGAAGCTGAAACAAACGCGTTGAATGCTGAATCATTCAGCGTTGAATGGTTCAGAGCCTCACTAAAAGGTTTACCAAACAACCCCCTTAGTTTGTTTTTTAACCACCAATGATGATGGTTAATGAGTTTATCTAGTTGCCACCTCACGTTTAAGATTATTACCTATTAAAGTTATTTAAAAGTAAAATATTAGCTATATTAAATCGGAATGTTACACAAACACATGTTTTACCTTATACTTCATCGTCGACAGTTAAGTGCTAACTCTTATACTTGACTTTACTAAATAACATGTGATACCTTCCGTGTATAAGAAAACCATAAATGATAGAAATATCCTTGTATTCGACCCAGTTTAACAAGGCACGCCCGATTCAAGTTGACCCAATGATGGTAAGCTTAAGTTAAGATGGCCCATTATGTTTGGGGCCCAACATATTCGCTCTTATGGTTTTAGCATTAATAAAACTAGTGCGAAACCTGCGCGTTGCGGCGGGACCGCTGAACCGAGCAAAAAATAAGTGAAAATTTTGTATAGCACAAATTATCAAATAATACTTATCTATCAAACATCCAGAGTTATTTTATTAATAATCATTCAACTATATTATAACGTGTTGGATCAGTATGCTCTTTGTTTAAGTAAGAATTTGCTATCTTTGACACTTAAGTGTTTAGCAAGCCCTTGTATATCAGATTGTAAGCACAGCGGAATGTAAAAGTTAAAGCAACACTTTTTATACTTAGAGAGGAGTTATTACTCCCTCTTGATGATTGAAACTAATAATGACAAGTATTTATTATGAATCTAAGCAGTAAATGAGAATTAGATACTTAGGCAGATTCACAATAAATACTGAAATGGAATAGAACAGTGAAAGTGTTTGAAGGATTTTTCTATTAAAATCAATGTCTAAAATAGAAGGTTGAAGCCTCCTATTTATAGACGTTTACATACATGTAACTTGCCCATAAAGCAAGTATACAAATATCAGAAACAAGTTGCACAAGTTGCAACATTGAACAAACAATTACAGCTAAAAGTAATAATAAACAATAAACTACTGATACAAAAGGCGGTGGAAAATATCTGATGCTAAGTGCTGATGAATGACAAACTACTGATGAGTAGTTTGTCTTCAGTACTTCTGAAGTGAACTTGTCTGGTTTGGACTTCAGAACTTCTGATGAAGTTTCTTCTTCAGCACTTCTCATATCTTCCCTTCAGCAGTTTCTTGTCTTCTCTTCAGTTCTTCTATACTTAGCCAAAATGACAGAAGTGAATTAGACTAAGGTTTCCAAAAGTGGTTTCACCAATCCTCTTTGTCCTAACAATCTCCCCCTGGATTGATGAAGCCAAAACCTTACTAATTCCTTATTGTTCCTTTCTGTCCTTCACAATTTTCCATATTCCTTTGAACATGGAATTCTTGAGTTGGTTGAGTTAAGCATCAGTAAGAGACCTTTGTCTTGGTTCCAAGTGTTGGATTGTAAGCAGATCTTTGGTTGATAGTTTCTTCAGTTCTTTCATCGACCTATATTCCCTGCTTGTTTGATCTCTTCTTGTCACAAGTACTGAGTTGTTATCAGTAAAGGACCATCTGATGACTGGTACTTTAGACTTGTCAAAGTCTGCAGTGTAGGGAACCATGGTGGTACCCTGGGTTTCTCCTGAGTGTTGAATGTTCTCAACTTCAGTGACTCTCAGGTGGGATTCACCTCCTTGCTGTTGTTCCATCACATTAGGTATCTGAAATGTAGGCAAATGATGTTCAGTTGTTACCTTAGTATGCATTTTGTCTGTGATGGTCCTCTGGATTTGATATGCAAATGTGGAAGGATCCCTGAATTGTGTGAGCAAAGGCTTCTCATCTATGTCAAAGTTAGAATGTACTACTGTACTACCTTCTAGTAGTACCATTCTGAAATCAGTTTTTACATTTTCCTCTGTCTTCTTTCTTCTTTGGGTAGCTGGTCTTCTTTGAACACCAGAAGTTCTAACTACTGAAGTTGAAGGTTCAGTAGTTTGGAACTTCTCTGGATTAGCAGCCCTTGCAGCCTTGTATTTTCTGTATGTGTCCACCAGTCTTTCTTCTTTCCACTTGGACACTGAGGCTTTTGAACCATAACCATTGGCTACCAGTTCTTCTATCATCTGAGCTCTCTTGGCCTTTGTGTCTTTTCCTGCTGCAAGCTTATCTGCAACAAGTTGAGCTCTTCTTGTCAGCTCTTCCACAGAGAGTCTTTTCAATGTATGGGCTTTGACTTTGCTGTTCTTCATAATGTAAGACATCAGTTGATGTCTTTTGTCTTGTTCAGCAATCTCATCAAGGCTAGCCTGCCTTTGTAGTTCAGCTTCATAGGCCTGAAGTTTTTCTTCATGGCTCAGGTCTAAATCATCCCTTTCTTCCAGAGTTTTCCAGATCAGATCTTCTCTGGCCTTCTTCTGGGCTGCAACTAAACTCTTCTCTAGTAATTCAGCTGATTGAGAGATTGGAGAAGGGTTTAGCACAGTCATTGTTGTAACTGTTGTAGTAGGCCTGATAGGAGCAGATGTGGGTTGAATGGGAGCAGTTGTTCTGGAAGGGTCAGCAGTTTGAGATTTGGAAGTGTTAACCTCTGATGGCTTGACAACTACTGAAGGTTTGTCAAGTACTGAAGGATTGTCTTCAGTACATTCTGATTCTTCATCAGAACTTTGGTCATCAGAGGTTTCTTCATTATGCCCTTGTATATCAGATTGTAAGCACAGCGGAATGTAAAAGTTAAAGCAACACTTTTTATACTTAGAGAGGAGTTATTACTCCCTCTTGATGATTGAAACTAATAATGACAAGTATTTATTATGAATCTAAGCAGTAAATGAGAATTAGATACTTAGGCAGATTCACAATAAATACTGAAATGGAATAGAACAGTGAAAGTGTTTGAAGGATTTTTCTATTAAAATCAATGTCTAAAATAGAAGGTTGAAGCCTCCTATTTATAGACGTTTACATACATGTAACTTGCCCATAAAGCAAGTATACAAATATCAGAAACAAGTTGCACAAGTTGCAACATTGAAACAAACAATTACAGCTAAAAGTAATAATAAACAATAAACTACTGATACAAAAGGCGGTGGAAAATATCTGATGCTAAGTGCTGATGAATGACAAACTACTGATGAGTAGTTTGTCTTCAGTACTTCTGAAGTGAACTTGTCTGGTTTGGACTTCAGAACTTCTGATGAAGTTTCTTCTTCAGCACTTCTCATATCTTCTCTTCAGCAGTTTCTTGTCTTCTCTTCAGTTCTTCTATACTTAGCCAAAATGACAGAAGTGAATTAGACTAAGGTTTCCAAAAGTGGTTTCACCAATCCTCTTTGTCCTAACATAACGTATTAAAATCATCATAACAATTCAATAACAAATTTTTGCATATTACAATATGTGAAATACTTTTTGTAGAAGAAAATTCACAACTAATCTAATTTAATATTGCAATATGATGCATATTACAACTAATCTAATTCAATCATGATTAGTTGATGTAATTACATGAAACCTTTGTTTGAAATTCATTATAAGTAGAAACTTTTTTATCTGGTCATAGAATCTGGTGACGTAGAGTTAATAATTTCTAACGTAATAATTTCAAAATGCAAAGCGTTACCCCATGATTAAAAACACAACTTTCATTATTGATTTCTCAATTTCTTACAATATTATCAATTTTATAAAACGTTAACTTTTATAAAGTATCTAATTCTATATAAAATATTATAACAAAACATGTAGCATTATGTATTTTTTATATTTTTCTATTTAATGTGTTCATTCAAAGTAATTGTAAAATTAAATGTCATGAGCTCTCATAAAAATCATTTAACTTTTGAATTCAATGTGATTAAATGGTGTTCTAAAGACAAAATTGTCCTTTAAAAGTAGTTATTATATGTATTGGGCGTTGTACCTCTTAAATTTTAAGACTTTAAATAAAAAAACATGCGTGATTGATTCAACACTTTAAATAAAAAAAACATGCGTGATTGATTTGTTAGGGTCTAGGGGCCATTTTTCAACTTGTACAAGACACATAAATCCTGAGGACTGACTCTATGTATGAGTATAACGTAATAATTTCATAAATCAAACCATTACCTAATGATTAAAAACACAACTTTCATTATTGATTTCTCAGTTTCTATAAAGTATTATCAAGTTTATAAAACTTTAACTTTCTAAATTACCTAATTTTATATAAGAGAAAGTATATAATAAAACATAGAATTATGAATTGTTTTTTAGGTTTTCTATTTAATGTGTTCAAAGTTATTATAAAATTGAATGTCATCATCTCTCATAAACTCTTTTGACTCTTGAGTTTCTTTTGATTAAATATGGTGTTGTAAAGACAACTTTGCCCCCAAAAAATAGTTAATGTACGCATTGTGTGTTGTGTTATAAGTAATTAAATTTGTACCTAGTTTTAAGAAGTCCTTAGGAAATGCTTTATAATATAGTATAGTATAGATATAGATATAGATATAGATAGTATAGATATAGATATAGATATAGATATAGATATAGATATAGATATAGATATAGATATAGATATAGATATAGATATACGTAGGTTACAATTGCAAATTGTAATATTAGTTGTAGGTTAAAGTCTGGTTCAACCTTTATGACCCAACCAGTGGTGGATTCAGGAATTTAAGTTTTTTAGCGGCTGGATATTTAAATAAAATCTCTAAACATAGAAAAAAACATCACAATGTCAATAGAGAGTTTTGAAACACACCCAACTGATACTTGCTTTTCAAATTTTGTTTGAAAATCATAATAAAGAGAAAGTAACAACGGAATCAAATAAATATTCCTTCTTCGATCTTCTTAGTAGTCGAAAATATGATTTGGTTCCTATGATTCCAAGTGTAAACAATAACTTCAAGAATCATCTTCTTCACTTTGGCCACCTCACTCGAATTGATCCACAATATATAATAAGGCCAAAGGTTTAATTGAAGTCTGCATATTCACATCAGTCCATCATATTCTTCCCTTTAACCATCTCACTTGAATTAATCAACGATAATAAGGCCAATGGGGGTTTTAAAGTCGGAATATACACATCAATATCAACAGCTTTCCAACGACTTGAAGCTAAGTCACAAACACCAAACAAATGATCCCTAGATTCCACCTTTTTGTCACAACAAACACATAACAAAGACGGAACATCAATTCCTCCTTTGTCAAGGTTGACCCTTGTCGGAAGACGATCCAAAATTAGGCGCCAATCCATAATATTAATTTTCCAAGGCAAAATAACTTATTCCATATTCCGGGACCATTACCATCCAGTAAAAATAAACTAGTAATATATTTTCGTACACCGTTAAGTTTTAACAGTAAACTTGTTACACCCCTCAGATCCCAAATCCATTCATCTTGAGATCCAAACCTACTTGTCCCATCAAGACCTCCTTTAATGCCTCTTCTCCACTTTCAAGAACGCACATTACCATGTCTCCTTTAAAAACCGTGACATTCTTTTCACATTCAAAACTATATAATATAAAAAAGGGAAATTGGATTTTAGGACCCTCAACTATTGAAAATTGGCCGTTGACACACTGAACTACAAAATTGACCAACACCACAGTGTACTTTCAACTTATTGGCCTGTATCACCCTCAGACTAACCATGGTTAATTTTTGCTGACATAGCATGGTGACGTGTCCATTTTTTGCTGACGTGGCAGGTGATGTGTCCATGCCACGTCAGCTTATTCCCCATGCCACGTCAGCAAAAATTAACCATGGTTAGTCTGAGTGTGATACAAGCCAATAAGTTGAAAGTACAGTACAGTGTTGTTCAATTTTGTAGTTCAGTGCGTCAGCAGCCAATTGTCAATAGTTTAGAGTGTTAAAATCTAATTTCCCTATAAAAAATTACATCATATAAGACATACCTACCATTCCCTATCTTTCTTCTCATCGCTGACAAAGGAATATTGAACACTTAAAGTAATTGAACGACATCTTACATTAAAGTTTAGAAAATATGAAATTATGGTATAGGATGTGTATAGATACTTTCAACATATTACAATGCAAGTAAACAAATTCATCTAAAGAATCTGTGATTATTTTTAATAACACAAAATCAACATATACTAATTATGTTTCACTTGAAGCGTTCTATATTTTTTTTATAGGAAGCTTGTGTTATCAAGACAGTTATAATTCATATACCTAAGAAGAGATCCTTGTTGGGATGAATGATAATCGCACACTTTAGATTCATTAATGGTTTTTGTAATACACAATTTCTAATCTAATAAAAAAAATGTTATAAGAAAGTTCATTTTTTAAAAACATATTCTTAATGAACGTATGTATTAACTGATTACATTGTAATTTATTCAATACGTATATTGCAGTGATGATATAACTTTATTTATTAGTATAAAATTACATTTATTCAACATTTGTAATACACGAGGTTTCTAACATAGCATGTTAATAAAAAAAGTATTTTATTTATTAAAGATAAATAAACAAGTTATTCAAAATATCAGTTTGTTATTAGAAGTAAGTCAACCTAGAGTTGTAATTACCTGTGCGTTGACGCGAGACGCTGTTTAAACTTCGTACATATCGAAATAAAAATGCTAATGTTACGGAATAAATGTTGTGTTGCTAATATAACTCTATTTGCAATGGATTTTATATTGCTACATTGAGAAACTCTAACACGTTTATAGTGTCGGTACCAATATTAAGACAGTACAAGTTCAGTTTTCCACGTTAAAGGAAAATATCACCATACAGTTATAGAACTGGTACCAAAATAATTGGTTTGGTACGAGTACTTGGTACTATATGCACATCCCTAAAAAAGAAAAAGTAAACAGTACTCGGTACCAAATGTCCATCCTTACAAAAGTTTTTTTTTTTTTTTTAAATAGTGATGCATGTTAGCACAATATGGGCAATGCATGTTAGCACAGCGGGTCGAGCAAGTTGAAATGGAAGATACGGCAACATCGTCGAGTATTCCTATAAAAATCGTCTAACGTGATTGTGGAAAAGGTAATGAAATTCTTATGAATGATTATTTTGTGGACGAACTAAAGTATAATGACGAAATCATCTATGAATGATTATTTGAGGTATGTTTTTTTTTATTTAATTGTATTAGTTTGTTAGTTTAATTGTTTAAAATAAAAAAAATAAGAAAGTTATAGGGTACTTGGTGAAATTGACATGACAGGCAGGATTGAATAAGCCTATGGTAGTACTCTAGGGTGTCCCTTCCACTCTTATTAGACGGGTTTTTTTTTTTTTTTTTTTTTTTTTTTTTTTTTTTTTTTTTAGTATAAACTGAAAACCCCATTGAGTTGAGAAACACGTGAAAACTCATGTTACAAAACTTTTTTTATAAAGTACATAATGTAACAAATTGTGTTTCCCCAAACTAATATCCTTAAATATACCAACAAATAGTAGGTTCTCTATCTCCTCCACTCATATTCACTCATAACCTCTTCTTAAAATATGAGGGATTCACTCACAAAAGTATGGATAACATAATGTTAATGCTGTTACCTACATCTTCATACACACACACACACACACACCCCATAACCTTGACTCAAGGCAATCGATAGAGAGAGAAAGAAAGCGGTCGGCCTTTCTCTGGTGACCTCCGGCTTCGACAAGGCCTTTGAGGTAAATCAATTTATTTTTGGAAATATTTTTTAAATTAACTAGCCAATGGCTAGTTTTTGGCCGTTGCACATCTCCCAAATGGATTCAACATGTTGTTGAATATCATGCGTGGATTGAACCTAGAAACCTACTATCTGAGACACCGGGAGTGATGGGTTGGTGAAAGTATGTACTTTATTGAATCTAATTTGGTATAGAAATGTGATAAATGTTGTCGGATGACACTAGTTTGAGGTGATTTCTATCTTGTAGGTGTTGACAAGTTTAAAGTACATTTTTGGAGATTTTAAGAGCTGCAAAAGTGATTTGGGTGAATGGATGAACAACGAAAGCAGGAAATAAGAGAATTGAAGGTTTTAGCATGACGCCAAAAATGGCGTAGGGAAACACCCTAGAATGGCGTCTTCCAGCAGAAAACAACGTATAAGAATTGAGGTCGGAGTCGCCGACGACGCCAAATGCTAAGAATGTTCAATTTGACTCATATAATGATGAGTGAATATGGGGGTTTCATAATAAACGAAAAAAAACATCTCCGCAACCCCAAATTAAGTATGTTGACCACTCTAGTTCAAATCGTATATTTCCTGATCAATCTCTCTTTATCCCTTGGAAGATTCAACACAAAGATTTGATGATTTCATCCATCATGCTTAGCTAAAATCCCAAAAGCACAACTAACAAATAGCTAGACCATACCAAACGCCAAGTACATCATTTACACCTTAAAACATGAAGTTTAAACTAATCTTCCCATACAAGAGTGCTTAACTTCCCCATATTTTTAACCCATATTAAAATTGTGCGTTTAAACTCGTCCTTTAGGGAGTTGGCATAGACTCTTTCGTTGTTGAAAATGACTTCATTTCTAGCCGCCAAACACATGGAATGGAACTTGTTCATAGTTTTGTTTAGTTCTAACCCTATTGTATCCCACCATTTTAATATTTTACCCATCTCATATCCTCTAATAACCCCACCCCCCATTTTACCTACCTATCTCATATCCCATTTTACCAATCTCATATCCCTTTAACTGCCAAAAGGTCTTTGTCTAAACAGTAAAAGTGGTGAAAAGACACAAAAGATGTTACGTACATGAAAACAACGTTAAAAGTATTTTGACTCATTATCCTAAGTGATATCAACTATATATTTTTCTTAACTAAAATATCAAACATGAATTACTTTGCTTTCTTGTCTTCTGCAGCCTTCACATCTCTCTCCGTTGCCACCTTCCCATCCATGTGCACATCCTCTACAATTGCCCCCTTTCCACTTTTAACAACCGCTGCAACGACTCCATTCCCAACAACTGCCCCATATGCTGCCTTGACAACAAGGTTTTGCACATAATACAGAAGAGCAATCTTTGCTACAACATCGAAAAAGGGAATGGAACTCACAAGCAAGTTCGCCATCCTAGGGTGTTGCGAGTTCAACAAATCCATAGATCCGTATCTTATTGATTGGAGCTGAGACACCATCCGTCAAAATCGAGACTAGAAAACCTTTTCCAGGGTTCCTCTCAATTAAACGGATAACCTGTAATTACATTTTACAAAAAGAAAAAATAGTAAATTAATGTGGTACATTTTAAAATAAAGTTGGAAATAAACTTGTATGTGTTTTCATTTGATTTCTGTTCATTATACAACTATTCTGTTTTTTTTTTTCTGTTTTTTATACAACTATTTTGTTTTTCTATTTGTTGTCTAATTAATACATGTATTCTGTTCATTATACAACTATTTTGTTTTCCTATTTGTTGTTTTTATATTTGTTTTCAGTTCATTATACAACTATTTTGTTTTTCATTTGTTTTCTGTTCATCATGCAACTAATTGTTGTGTATTTGATTTCTATTTTTTATATTCATTATTATGCTTCAATATATGCTTCTTAATGTAATATGTTCTCATTTATTAACCTTTTGTGTTTATGGATTGACCCTACTTTTTACACCTTTGTTTTAGAAGAAAACTGTCATATGTGATTTAAAGTGAGAATTTAGTTTTGACTTTAGGTCATTTTTGTTAATGGATCTCATCTAAGTTATTTAGTTTATTATGCAACTTTTGTGTTTTTAAATTAGTCATTATTATATCATTGATCATTGATTATCTTAATATGTTCATCATAGGAAGATCTTCGTTGAACCAGGAACTATTTTTATTCTAATTTCTTTCTCTTTTTTTAAGCTGTAATCTCTAATTTTATCTTATTATATTCAACGTTTGATACTATTTTTAATATGTAATCTGTATTTTTATTTTATTATTTAACAAACATTGATACTGTTGCTCTTTGTTTTTTTATCTGTAATTGTCTTACTTCTTTAGTGAATAGGTATTGCATGCATTTTTTGTTCATCTGTTTATTTATTTTGTTTGTTGATTAATCATGTCGAAAAAAGATTAGTCTATAAATGTTGTTCAAGTTGCATTTGTTGTTCAGACTGTTTAACTGTTTACATTTACACCTAGCTGGTCATTGTTTTTAATTATTGATACTGTTGTCTTCATTGTTTTCTTTATTTGGGTTGAATAGAACACATTAATTGTTGTTCATTTGTTGTTTATTCTTTTACAACTTCATAGGGTTTAATACATATAGTATTTTTTTTAACTGTGGTTTTCTTTATTTGGTGTTATTTTTGTGTAAATGACTTGTTTATTATATCAATAAAATATTATTCAACTGGATTTGGTTTAACAATGCATTTGTCCTTCATTTGTTTAGGAGTCAAGCCTCCCTCCTTAAGAAACAATGCTCATTTGTGAAGAAGTTCAACAATGTTTCTTATCCCATGCATCTATACTCCCCCACCTTGATAATGAAAGCCAACAAGGAGGAATCCGAGGAAACCCAAAGGATCAACACTCTCTGTATAACTATCACATTCTTAATACACTCTAAACTTGCGACGTGAACCCGCAAAAAAAAAAAAAAAAAACAAATTAGTATCAAAGGATATGTCATGATGATGACGGTAGGTGATTCTGATGTTTAAAGTGAGTATATGTTAATGATTGATATACCTGTTCAATTTTCACTAAATAAAACGATCTAACTAATATCAACTAAAAAGATTTTAGGATAGTAACTTTTCATGTCTTCAAACTGTATTATTTTGCTTATATATAATTTAAGTATGTATTTCATTAATCACAACATAAAAACATTTGTTTTTCTTTCCTTTTTTTGTATAACAATATGGTACTCGTTGGAAATATAATAAAACACTCGTGTTAATTTGGTGTATTTTTTTTTTTTCAAAAAAATGTCGTATAAAAATGTTATTAATGTTCAAAAATCGTAGGGGAAAGTGCATGTGCCATTCACATGAGAGAGAAATTTTTTTTTAAATTCTCACAATATGCTACACACCACACTCGGGGAGAATAGCTCAATGAATGTCGTGTCATCATATGTGCTTTCCTTTATAGATTATAGATTCGTAGCTATAGTGCTCAGATGGGGATCCATATATATATTTTTTTAAATAAAAAATACACAAGCAATGGATATAAAATAAAAAAAATACACGCCGGGGTATGGTTGCTCCGCCGTAACCTCCGCCATGTCCGGTGGTCAGGAAATCACCGGTTTCCTTCTCTCTCTTTAAGGCGACACCCTATCTCCAAGTTTGTACAATGTTTGTGGGTGAGTCTAAAATGAAAGATTAAAGTAAACCATCTTTCTCTTTTGATGGTTTTTATAATTTTATATTATTAAATATAACTAAACATCAATTGGGAGATGGGGGCTTTATTTTAGTATTTGAAATTTTTATTTCTTTTTTTAGTATTTTTAATGAATTTTATTTAATGAAATGTTATTTGCTTTTTAAATTTGTTTATTTAAATAAAAAACAAAAATTAAGCAATGATAAATCAATGATTAGTGGTATGGGGGCTTTATCCACTACACACCTACTTTATATTAAACTCTCATCAAACCCTTTTTCTCACTTTATTAATATTTTATTCTATCAATCCCCTCACTAAACATGACCTTATAGATTTATATCCAAAGTTGACCACTTTAATATTTACTAGTGGGAATACCCGCGCGTTGCTACGGGTGTCCCAACTGACATCATATTCAATTATGATACATATTACGAATTATAACCCATTCCGGGTTTAACATTTTGTTCATTTAGCGAAAAATAACCAAAGAAGTTTTTGTTCGGCATGAAACCTGTATGATGCTGCAGGGGCAAAAATTTATAACGTGAGACAATAAGCTACAGCGTGAAAATTTATAGCAGCCACTGGATTTTTACTATGTTCTTGTAAAGTAAATAATACACATCTACATAATTTTGCTCGTTCCTATAGTCTTCTCAACTCATAAAAAATCAAACCAACTCAATTTTTTTTCAATGTTTAAGAATTAAATAAAAATTAACATAAAATTACCATAGGTTCAAAAACCAAACCAAAAAAAGTGAAATGTGCCAAGGGACCCTTGGTGAGGCTTTTTTTTCTCTTCTTTTATAGCCATTTCAGTGTTTCTTTTTGAAAAAATGATGGGGTGGTGTCACAACTATTCTTATTTCACCTTCTTTCTAAATAAGTCACCATTAATACTGGTTTTTAAATAATTAGCTTTATGCAAACAGAATAATCTATAATCCATAAGTAATCTAGATTTTTTTTTTTTTTTTTAATAAAAGACAATACTTCTCATTAAAACAAAATACAAAAGTTATATCATAATAGCAGGTAGACGGGCAACAAGTTGCGCCGCCACCCCTTTTTGAATTGCAAACCCTAGTCTACTAAAGACAAAACCTTGCCCCCCTGGGGATGAAACATTGCTGTGGACGACCCGTTGGACCCTGGTCAAGAAATGAATAGCTTCTGGCGCCAGGGAGCCAAAGGTGTCGAAGGCCAGAGGGATAAAGACATATTGGTTATCTGCACAAGCTTTAGCGTGTTTATCTACTTTCTTTGATTCCGCCTTTCTTGATGCTTGCCCAGCTACGAACCATGTTTCCCTTAACCCAACCAGCGAAGATACCCCGGTGAGGTCCACACAGGCATGTTTCCCCCTCTCCCAACCAAAGATAAGCAGATATGCGGGTCGCAGGGTGGATCTCCCTTCCGTGGGGTCTGTGAGGAAGTTTACAGGGGCCTCCTTTTTGGCAGAGATCCCAGCTCTCCTCAAGATATCCCACAAAACGTCCCTCACCCAGTCATGCCGATATTTGAAACCAGGGAGCTCCTTGCAATGAATTGCATGCTCCCCGTATTTATCCATGCAAGTTTTACGGCAGATGGGGCATGTTTCATCTTCCGGGTACATAGGGATCATCAATCGGTACTTGAGTATAGCCCTGTACTCTACTGCAGACATGCATTGACCCAAACCCTCAATCGGGATAACGGTCAAAAAATCCTGAGCATGAGGGCCCTTTAGGCATTCAATCACCGCCTTCTGGCGAGTGGACAACTCAAAAACTTCTCCCAGGCTCTGAGCAGTTTTGCTAAAAAGAGCATTCGCCAAAGTTTTTTTGTGGCTTTGGGGGGGCGGTGTCCTTGTTAGAAAAACCGCCAATATCAAAGTCCGGGAGATAGACATTTAAGCGTTCGAGCGCCTGTTGATAGTCTGGGTCTAGTCAAATGACCCCACTGTTTCGGAGGATATGATCCTGAAGTTCCCAAGACTGAGCTCTGGACGCCACAAAGGCATAGACCCCAACATCTCGAGCTGAAAGGAGGCCCAAACCACCTAAACGCATCGGCAAGGATGCCAAGCGCTACTGGAGGTCCCCGAAGAAGGGGCCGCCACACACAACTATATCTTCAATAGCTTCGCGGAGACCATCATCGAAAAGGGATACTGCATCCACCATGAAGTGGGGTTGGTAAGTTCGTAACCCAAAAAGTAACTTAGCGACCCCCATGCATGACCTGAGCAGCAGGAGTTCACTCTGGGGATCTCTAAGGCGGGGCAGTAGTTTCATGAGGGCAACCGCACTCGTAGCCCGCCGCCCTGCCAACTCCCCGATAAAGGTAGGATCTCGGCTAACCGCCCCACCAAGGAGCTTAACCCCTTTCTTAAGTCTACCAATCCCTATCGGGAAAAGCCTTCCTGGCTTTTCAACCCGTCACACGTCGGCTAAAAGACCTCTGTTTTCTTAATATTGAGATGAAGCCCCAGGGATGGCCCATGCACATTGATAATGTCTAGAAATGGTTTTATAGAAAAGTATAGATATAATGCGTAGTACACAAAAGATTGTTAGAAAAAAGAAAAGCTAGGCAACCACTGGTATGCAATAAAAAAAAAGTTACGCAACCAATGGTCCAAAAAATATTGGTTATAAAAGACAAATTTTGGTTATTAAAAAAACGACTGGTGACAGTTTTCGGTTAATCGGTTATTTCGGTTCAGTTGAGTCGATTAGCCTTTAAGCCAAAACATTTGACATGGGCTATTTATTTCAACTTTTTTTAAGAATTTGAGTTCAATCAAACCTAAATAGTAACAAAAAGTGTCCCCCACATCAACGGTCCTTTGGTTTTTACATAGTCGTGTTGGTTCTTGTTCTTAATTTGTGACAAACAAAGTATTACCAACAAGATATGTCATGATATGCCAGTTGTAGGACATGCGTTTACTGATGTTCTTAACCATTGAAAAATGTATTAAATTAAAGACAAAAGGAGAATCAACTTTGCTTTGAACTCATAGTTATAACCAATAGTTGTTGTCACTCCAATTGCTCGTACTACAAAGTTGTGGGCTAGTAAAAATGAACATGCATTAGAAAGATAAAAATTGGATTGTTCACCTAACTTCAGCGGGAAACTTATGCAAGAGCATTGGGAAGCAACTTGGATAATTTGCAAGAACAAGCAACTTTGGTGGTTAGATAGGCGACTATACATTAATTGAGGAAAAAACGTAAGTATGCATGAAACATGGAAATTAGTAAAGTATCTAGCCAAACATAAAATATTAGCATATTGTGACTTCAAGTTGGATCAACATCTTCATCACTAACAGCTACCACAATATCAATGAATCCTTGCTTTATCTCCTTTAATTCTTCCAAAAGGGCATGATTAGTCTTAACACAAAAAACCAATAGTATATGTTTTTGTTAGAAATCGATATCAGAATGCAGATAATTGAAGCCAAACTGTTTCGTATTATTTTCTAATTAATAGACTTACAAATCTTCCTTCCATTATCTAAACATTATCTATTGAAACATTTGACTTTATCTAGGAAACTAACTCAAAACCTAGATTACAAGAATGACAACTAAGTCCTTCTAGTTACCAAACTTGCAATTACAAGATTAAACTATCATTCACCCCTCTAATCTTGTGACACCAACAAGCTCCCTCATCTCGACAAACTTTACTCTTGGCAATGCTTTCGTGAGAATGTCCGCCTTTTGTAGATTCCCACTCACATGTTCAACATGAATTTGATCTCGACCAATGCACTCTCTTATAAAGTGATATCGAGTATGAATATGCCTGCTTTTTCCAAAAAATACCGGGTTCTTCATTAACTTAATCGCAGATGAGTTATCTACCTTCAACGTTACTCTGCTTTCCTTTTCACCCGTTATTTCTGAAATTAGACCTCTAAGCCACAATGCTTGACATGCTCCTTCTGTAGCCGCCATGAACTCTGCTTCACATGATGACAGTGCAACTGTACCTTGTTTTTGCGAGACCCAACTTACTGGTGCATCATTGAAGTAAAACACTAATCCTGTCGTGCTTTTTCCATCATCGAGATCCATTGCATAACTGCTGTCACTGTATCCAAGCAACTTTCGACTTCCTCCTTTTTGGATAAAATATACCGAGATCCAAACTTCCTTTTACATATCTCAACACTTGTTTCACAGCATGCTCGTGCGTCTTAGTCGGCCTTTGCATAAACCTACTAATCAACCCAACCGAGAAATTCAAATCTGGACGTGTATGTGTTAAATAGCGAAGACTCCCAACAATCCTTCTATATTCAGTTGGATCGATCTCTTGCCCTTCATCAGCCTTCGACAATTTCAAACCAGGATCCAAAGGAAATTGGGTTAAGTTACACTCCCACATTCCGAATTGCTTCAAAATTTTCGTAGCATAACCCGATTGCTTTATAGCTATCCCGTCCACCCCTTGCACAACTTCTATTCCAAGATAGTAATGCAACTTACCAAGATCACTCATCTCGAATCTTCCTTCCATTTGCACTTTAAACAATTGAATGTCTTCTATAGATGAACCGGTAATTATTAAATCATCGACATAAGTGCCAATAATTAATAACTTGCCGGTTGTGATCCTTCTATATACTGCTTGTTCTCTTTTGCAACGGACAAATCCAAGTTCCTTAAGTGCAATGTCGAGTTTTGTGTTCCACGCTCTTGGTGCTTGACGTAAGCCATACAAAGCCTTTTTTAGCTTGTAAGCATGATGCTCTTTTCCCCTTTTAACGAACCCCTCTTGTTGAGTTACATACACATCTTCTTTTAATTCTCCGTGTAAAAATGCCGACTTTACATCTAGGTGATGAACCTCCCACCCATAGCTAACAGCTAGTGCTATTATCAAGCGTATTGTATCAATTCTCGCCACCGGAGCGAATACTTCTTCGTAGTCAATCCCGTACTTTTGCACATAACCTTTCGCAACAAGACGAGCTTTGAATCTTGACACCTTTCCTTGTGCATCTTTCTTGATCTTAAAAACCCATTTTACTCCGATTGGTCTCGCTTTTAGAGGCGGATCAACGAGCTGCCATGTGTTATTCTTCTCGATTGATTTTATTTCTTCTACCATTGCTTCCTTCCATCGGTCATCCTTGACGGCTTCCTTGAAGACAATCGGTTCGTCATCTACCGAAGACATGAGCAAAACATTATCTTCTGTCAACGAGTGCGTGAGCTTTGGTATACTATTAACTTCGAAATCAGTGAACCGCTTCGGTATCGTCTGATTACGAGTAGATCTTCTCAGTACCGAATCTCCTGCTGCATCAGCTCCATCATCGGGCCCAGCTTCTGAATTCAGCCCAGATCCAGTAGCATTCGGACCTGAAAAAACAAGAGACTGGTTATTGGGCCTGTCCGGCCCATTTTCTGTTTCACAGACTTCTTCAGGTCTGCTCGGCCCATTTACTTCATGAACTGCTTCTTCCCTTTCTCTTTCAGCAGCTACTAAGGACGGTGAGTAATCTTGCTCTCTGTTCTCTATCACAAATTCAGTCCAATCGTGTGGAGAGTTCTTATTATTAGATTGAAATTCAACCCAATTGTAACCTTCACTTTCCTTGAACTTCACATCCCCTTCTCTTACCACATGAATTTTTCCTTTTTTAGGATCAAACATTCGAAGAGTATTTTCTCTAGTTTCGGGTTGGGACCCGAAATATACCATCAATTCTCCTCTTTCATCCAGCTTTCTTTGCCCGGGTGTAAGGATTTTTACAAACCCAGTACATCCGAACACTTTCAGTTTGGACAGGTCTGGCTTCCGTCCCTTGAGCCTACCATATGGAGTCGATCCGTTTAACGCTTTTGTTGGAGAGCGATTCAGAAGGTATACTGAGTGCATCACAGCCTCCCCCCAGAATACTTGAGGTACTTCCATTGCTTTCAAGATGCTTCTCGTTGTACCTATTACCGTACGATTTCGGCGCTCTACTACCCCGTTTTGTTGAGGGGTATACGGTGCGGTATATTGTCGAGAAATTCCCTTTTCCTTGCAGAAATTTCCTAACACATGTGACTTAAACTCTCCTCCGTTATCGGTCCGTAAGGTCTTAGTTTTAACTCCGAGTTTGTTTTCTTCCTTTGCAACAAAATCTCGAAAGATTCCGGCCACTTGATCTTTGGTTTTAAGTAAAAAGGACCACATATATCGGCTGAAATCATCTACAATTAACAGAATATATCTGTTACCGGCTTGTGTTGGAGGTGTTATTGGCCCGCATAAGTCTGCATATAGTAACTCGAGTGGTCCTACTGCTCGATACTTCACCTCCTTAGGAAAGGCACCTCTTATTTGTTTCCCAATTACAAAAGCATCACATATTTCTGTTGAGCGTTTCAGTGGCGGTAGACCCATAGCTTCCTTTGTTAGCAACCTCATAGCATCACCATTTAAGTGACCAAGTCGTGCGTGCCAAAGCCAACTCCCATCTTGAAGGTTTACCTGCAAACATATTGGTGAAACAACATTTAAGTTTATTTTATAAACTCGGTTACTCGATCTTAGCACCGTCATGAGGATTGAACCGTTAGGCTCATACATCCGCAACACGCCTCTTTCGATTACCACCTTGTGTCCGGACTCATCCATCTGTCCAACACTTATGATGTTGTTGGTAAGCGATGGGATAAAGTAAACGTCTTCCAAGACTCGCTTTTTTCCCGTCTTTCCTTCAAGAAGTATAGTCCCGCGTCCCTTTATTTCAACACACGAGCCATCTCCGAACCGAACTCTTCCTCTAATTCGTTTATCTAGCTTTGAAAACCATCCTTCGTTCCCAGTCATATGATTACTTGCCCCGTTGTCACAAAACCATGTATTGTTTTGACGAGGACATTTATCATAATTTGCTAGATCAACATGTTCCTCATTAAGGAATACCACTTTTTCAGCCGTGCCCATATACAAAACTGATTCCTCATCAACAGTTAAGTTGCTTTCTTCCGGTTTTGTTCGAGTGGGGCAATCACTCGAGAAGTGGCCTAATTCGTCACAACGAAAGCACTTCAATTTTGACCGATCCTTGTACGGTTTCTTTGCTTGTTCCTTTCCTTTCCTTTGGTAGGAATTCTTACCGCGATTCTTATCCGCTCCTTTGGATTTTGAATCGTATGAGGTGTTGCGAGAGCGACCAGTCACGCCTTTCTTTTTCTTCGCCTCCCATTCTTCATAGGTTAATAGCAGTTAGTCGTTTTTTGATGAATTTTCCTCGACGCCTATTCTTTCCTCATAAGCTTTAAGGCGACCTACAATATCATCAAATGTGACTGTTTTTAAGTCAATTACCTGTTCTAACGAAGCAACCATGTGGATAAAGCGTTTAGGCAGCCCATTGAGAAATTTCTTGACAAATTTTGGCTCGTCAATTTTTTCCCCAAGGGATGCCGATTTAGACGCTATGCTTGCAAGCTTGCTAGAGAAATCGTCGACAGTTCCGCTTTCCTTCATCTTCAATCCTTCGAATTCAGACATAAGCGTTTGGAGTCGAGCTTCCTTTACTCTCTCGGCTCCTTGGTGTCGAACTTTCACTGCTTCCCACATCTCTTTAGCCGTGTCGAGGTTCCCGATTTGTAGGACAAGTTCCTCGGGTATGGCCTGAAACAAGAGAGCTATCGCTATGTGGTTCTTCTTTGCATCGGTACTTGTCCCAGGTTCTACCATCTCCCAGACGCTATTCACGTTCAAGATTATCTTCATCTTCATGGCCCAGACTGTGTAATTCGTAGCTGTTAGGATTGGTACCTGCAGGGACGTGATGTTGTGTTCTTTTACGGTTACAATCTGTCGATCTGGATTGTCCCTCATTATAGATTTTTCTGCCTTCCTTTGCTGATCGCTTACAGGTGATGATTATACTTCTCTTCTGGCTTCAGACTGAATGGACTGCAAGACTCTTGCTGATCGAATCTGTTATTCACTGTCTTCCTTCGCTGAACACGGACTGATCAGTAGTCTTTTAACCCGTCGCTTCCTCAAGACACTGTCTCTTTGTGTCTTTGAGGCTCCCGGATTTAATCTTCTGCTGCGAGCCTTCGATCCTTGAAACAACCTGGATGCTCTGATACCAATTTGTTAGAAATCGATATCAGAATGCAGATAATTGAAGCCAAACTGTTTCGTATTATTTTCTAATTAATAGACTTACAAATCTTCCTTCTTTTTATAAGCCTAAGTGTCACACCCCGATCTAGGTGGGCCTAGACGGAATTCCAGATTGTCATCAAACATCTCGTAATGCAAGCAAACAGCGAAAGTATTGTAAATAACTATTCTTATATAAATAGTAGGTTACATATCTAAACAATATACATCTTCTAATACAAATATTCTAGGTAATGTCTAAGGTTCTCGCTTGCCTTCTTATTCGTCCGTCGGGGTTACTCCGAGTCGCAGTTGCCTAATCCTTGAAACTCCAGAACAGGTACCTGAACACATGCTTAAAATAGGTTTGGGTCAACAATAATGTTGGTGAGTCCGTGCGTGCGTTTAACTAGTTTAAAAATAAGGTTTATCATTCCAAAACAAGTTATCATTCAAAAACAAGTTTAACAGGTTAAAACAGTTTAACATATAGCGATGTACAAGCCACACCTCAATCCTAACAATGGATCCATCTACTCCCATTATGGAATCCCATGGCAAAATACGTGACACATACCATAGTGGAGGGTTTCCCGGGCTTCCGAGTCCACTGCGTGCGGGGGTTTCCCCAAGTAGCGCTACCCACATATTAAGTGGCCCAATCTTCCGTTGGGTTAATGAGTGTGAAGGTTTGGTATTCGGGAGCACACCTTGTCACATCATACTGGTTCATCACATCGTACTGGTTAACTACTGGAAACATGTGTTCACCCCAAAATAGTTTAAATAATAAAAGAGGGGATGGTTCACGAGACTCACCTGGATGTAATACGGTCGTATAATATAAGCTTCTGCCCTCGGGTTCTGGTATCTCCCTGAGCGAATCCTAAGTCGACAATATTATTAGTCTTTGGTTACAAAGGTCACGCGTGGGGACGAGCTTGAGCGTAAGGTTCCTATCTTATGCAACTCCTTATATCTTATTTGTCCGGAATCCATATCTGGTTCCAAATCTAATCGTTTGCACTTATTAGGTAGTGGTTATAATCTAGGTGTGGCGTTTAGATATCGTATGCGAATTGTCCTTTGGTTCTTAGTCGCCCAAGGTGTACTAATGTTCCTTCCAATAATCTACCCGTTTATGTTTATTAGATAATGGTTATTACTATGTCCGGATGTTAATGTCAAGTTCTAATGTTGTCGTATCTTACTTAATTCTAGTGTCAAGTCTTGAAGTTGAAGCCCTGTACCTATCGAGTCCGACGTCCAAAGTTTCAATGTTACAAGTTTACTATCCATTCTACTAATTGTATGTTTTAGTCCAAGTATTCTTTCAAGTTGTAAGTGTCTAGATCTTATCCCAAAGTCTTGAGTCCTAAATCCATAGTTCAATTATTGTTATTATTATCTAGCTCTAACTTGTAGGTGCACGTATAATCCATAGCATAGGTTTTCATGTCTTATCCATGTTCCTAGACTTAAATATCCAAGTTTTGGGATCTCGTTGTCCAATGGCTCAATTGTCGAGTTCGTGTCCCAAGTTTGGTGTCCAAATGTCCTAGTACCAGTTATGCTAGAATATATATATATATATATATATATATATATATATATATATATATATTCTCTTTCATGTTTAGTTCGTCATAATGTTCGACTCTTCATATCCGGCTCAAGGTATCAATCTAATGCCTAAAGTATACGTCCAAGCCTCACGTCTCAAAGTCCTTACTATGTATATATACTATTTACACCTGTACATTTGGTTGGTTTATAATGCTCGACAAGTCCCGCACGCAAGTTATAACTAATTAGTTTTATAAATAAAATAAATATTGGTTTAATGATTTTGATTATACCTCATGTTCGAACCGTGGTTCGTTTAAACTAGTGTCGCCTCAGTACTTCTGTTGACTGGTTGATCAGTTTGACTGAGAGTTGACCCGATTGTTGACTCGCCTCCATGACCCGTCCCTTGACCCGACTCCAAAACTGACCCATCCCTTTACACCACCTCACCCGAGAACAATCACCACCACAACATGTTACGTGTCTTTTGAGCCCAAGTCTGTTTGTGTGCAGCAGCCCATTCTCAACTCTGGATAAGCCCATTAGTCAGCCGGTTGCAACGTTCACAAGTGTTTAACGTATTTGTTTGTTGGAATAATTAGTTGATTTGAATTCGTGTGCTAAAATAAAGGGGGAAGTGGTCATGCCACCCTCCACGTGCCCAGTAAATTAGGATCTCTTTGTTTACGTTAGTTGTAACTCCTTATATGGAGAAGTTCTTGAGTTTTAATGATATGCTTGAAAAATTATTCCCAATCTTCTCTCTTTAATTCTTCTCTGGATCCTCCCTATTTTCTTAACTAATTTACGTGGCCAATCGAACCACATCAGTGGTATCAGAGTGGTCTTGATCCACTCCTATGGACGCTCGTGAATGGAATGCTACAATGGCTCGAATTGAGTCGACGCTTTTTGAGATGAGGGATCTTCTCAAAAACGAGTCCCGAAGATGGGCAACCTACACCACCATTTTCTCTACACCCGCTGCCACCTCACCACAACCAACTTCCGTTCTCGCACCATCACCTCCACCACTCACCCCGACCCCGTCACCCGCTATCGCCACACTACCACAAACGGCTGCCATCATACCACCACCAACCACTGCCCTCACACCACCTTCAACTATTGCATCAACACCAACACAAACCGTTTCCGACCCCGCACCACCAAAACCACCAGCCCTTAATACCGCACCATCACAGAAACAAGTTCATTCAATCTCCCAATTGTCAATCGATTCTCTTGAGGGTCAAAATCAACCTCCAATGGAAAACATGAGTCAGCCGTTGAAGCCATCAAGTGTTGCTAAAAACTCACAAACAACAAAAATTGTTAGTGCATGGGTCTCGAAGTTTGCCTTGGATGATAATACCTTGTTAGGTAATGCACATGAAGTGGACCCCTCCATTGGTTTCACATTTTTGGAATTCAGAAGTGTCCATGAAATTTGTGTAGGTTGTTTTCACATTCAATTTGATAAAAAACAAGGTCTATCTATGTTATGCCTTGCTACTTTTTGGCATGACCAACCCATCAAGAATGTTGGTACCTACGGTAAAAATCTTGAAGAGTGGCGGCCACCGTGGTGTCTCACGATGTCTAGTTTGCATTCTCCACCTTGAGGACAAGGTGAATGCGAGTGGGGTGGATTGATATGTACCCGGTCATGCGGTAGTCTACGTTCGGTTCATGCATGGATCTCGTTGGTTTTTTCTAATTATCTTATATGTTTGAGTTATTATATTTTAGGTATTTGATTAAGTCTTTATGTTTAGTAATGTGTGGCTAAAATAAAAGGATTGTGGGGATGCCCACTACCCATGTTCTTAGTAGTGTTCCTAATTAGTTGCTTGTTTCCTCCTATATGAGGATCTTTGTTTTTTATCATTGGGATATGAATGAAATGAATTAAGTCTTGAATCTCTCTCTAATGTTCTATCTAGTTTCTCTCTATTTTCTTTGAGGTTTACCCACTCAACGGGTTACTTATCCTATCGGTACACATCACAACAGTCACCACCGTCGCCCATTATTATCCACCATCGGCCCTCATACACTTCTGACCAACACCTCGGTAATCGACAGTAGACCACTACCACGACCTTAATATCCAGATTGTGAGGCAGTGGAGGTGGTTCACCGTCGTCGTCATCTTCTTCCTCTTTTCCACTGTTGCCGCCTCTCTCTGTCAATCTCCTCTTTCTATAATAATAATCGATGTAGGGGTGTAAGTGGTGGCGGGGTTGTAGGCTTCTGTCACCGGAGCACCGCCGGAGGAGGAGGTGGAGTTTCTCTCTATAACTCTCTCTCTCTAATTTCATCAGTATGTATGTATGACTTTATTATGTGTGTTGAGAGTTTTAGATGGGAGTTCATATTGTGTGGTGTGTGTGTGTTACGAGAGAGATGAGAGAAAGTGGAGGGTTGGTATGAGTGTACAGGGAAAAGAAATGAGAGGTTTTTAAGGGGTTGGTCTTGGATAAGATTACAACACCTGGATGGGTTTATATGTAGGGGTGTAAATGACACGTAGCGGCTCGGGATCGGCTCGGGATTGGCTCGGTAAAAAGCTCGAACAATCCGAGCCTTAACGAGCTCGAGCCCGAGCCCGAGCCTGAAATATGGCTCGTTTAGTTATCGAGCCCGAGCTCGAGCCCTAGATACAAAGCTCGATTGGGCTCGCGAGCCTAATCGAGCCTTAACGAGCTAGAGCCCGAACCCGAGCCCGAGCCTAAGTTATAGCCGAGCCTAAGTTATAGCCTTAACGATTGGGCTCGCGAGCCTAAGTTATAGCCGAGCTTTTGTGAGCTCGAGCCGAGCTTTTGAGCTCGTTTGAGATTCTCAAATCACCTCGAGCCGAGCCGAGCCGAGCTCGAGCTTTGGATTTTGCTAGCGAGCCGAGCTCGAGCTCAAGATTGTAGGCTCGAACCGAGCCGAGCTCGAGCTCGAGCTTCACAAAACCTTAACGAGCCCGAGCCGAGCCCAGTCAGGCTCGGGCTCGGCTCGGCTCGTTTACACCCCTATTTATATGTGTTGTTAACAAGATGGTGGTGCCATGGGGCACATGGCACTCATGCCATGTGTCCCATGGTGACTAATCATTACCATTGGGGTCGGGTTCGGGTTTGATTCGTGTTTTAATTCGGTCTTACAACGTATATTATAATGATACTTTATATATTTAAAGGTTCGGTTTTTAGTTTCGCATATAATCGACTCGGTTGTTATTTATTTTGGTTAACTATTTCTTGTAAAATAATAATATAAACGCGAAAATTTTTGAGGTATGTGCCGGATTGTTACACTAAGATCCTATACTAACTAGGAACTATAATGTTTATCCATTATCTAAACATTATCTATTGAAACATTTGACTTTATCTAAGAAACTAACTCAAAACCTAGATTACAAGAATGACAACTAAGTCCTTCTAGTTACCAAACTTGCAATTACAAGATTAAACTATCAGTTTTGACTTTTTCAGGTCAAACTTATAGCTTTTGATATAGGGATAATTGCACAAATAAACGTTTGACCAAAGTAATTTGCAAAAATAAACATAGGATGCGTCTAAACAACAGGGACGAGACACTCTTTACGTCTACCATTCTGACGATTACACGTGTAAAGCCTACAGACGCCTTAATTTTTAAGGTCTCTGCGTCTTAACTTTAGACGCGAAAAATGATTGCGTCTAAAGAACAGAAT
Source organism: Ambrosia trifida (assembly GCA_028751855.1). Classification (NCBI taxonomy): domain Eukaryota; kingdom Viridiplantae; phylum Streptophyta; class Magnoliopsida; order Asterales; family Asteraceae; genus Ambrosia; species Ambrosia trifida. The sequence goes on from CM054126.1 coordinate 32,173,004, forward strand.
CTTAAATTAAAGAGTCAAAACCTTTTTAGACTCTTTAATTTAAGAGTCTGTTCTTTAGACACAATCCTTTTACGCGTTTAAAGATTAGACGCAGGGAGCTTAAAAATTAAGGCGTCTGAAGACTTTACACGTGTCTCGTCCCTGTTGTTTAGACGCAAAGGGTGTCTCGTCCCTGTTGTTTAGACGCATACTATGTTTATTTTTGCAAATGACTTTGGTCAAATTTGTGCAATTATCTCTTTCATATATCAGTTCAAATAGTATATGTTTTGACTTTTCAGGTCAAACTTATAACTTTTGGTATATCAGTTCAAAAATTCTAATAATAATCGAACAAAATCTACAGAAATTCAATCAAATTAAGTAGTGCCAACTCAATTCACTAATAGCTACGGTTAGTGTAAACAATAACTTACCGGTTGTGCTTCTACTTCAATTGAACAAATAATACCAACAAGAGTCTTTCATAAGCCTCAAAAGTTTTAATGCCAATGGCTTAAACAGTTAGAATACATAAACATAAATTTAAAGATTGAGCAAGCTCACTAACCACGTCATTGTTGTTAGGGGTGCAAACAAATCGAGCCAAGCTCAAGCTTGATAGGCATCAGGCTCATTTAAGTTATGAAACCTCGAGCTCTAGCTTGCCTCTATTCAAGCATTGTTTTTTAAGCTTGAGTTTAGGTCTTTATTATTCATTTATTCATTTATATTAATTATAAATATTATTTTATGTATAATTTAGCTATTTTTCATAATTTATTAATAGCAATTATTATTATTTAAATATATATTTAATACTTTAATTGAAAATTATATGAGTAGTGTGATCGTTTAGGCTCGCGAACCGGCTCGATAACTGAAGTGCGGCGTCATTTGCTAAACGAGCTTGTTTTTAGGTTCGCGCTTGGTAAGGAGGCTTGGCTTGACTTGTTTCGAGCTTTTATTCAAGTCGAGCTCGTGTAGGTTGGTTCGTTTGCACCCCTATTTTTGTGACTTTTCTTAAAGTTGTCAAAGACTTGGTGGTTGTGATATTGCATCAGAAGGTTGCTACAAACAGTTAAAAAATAAATGAGATTGATAATATTTCAACTGTAAGCTTAAAAATTCATGAGAAAATAGTTTCTCAAATCTAACCTTTAGTGTTAGATCAAACATACGGCTGCCATCACATGAAATTAATAAACTTGTTGATGTTTTACTTTACTAACTTGGTTTATTAACTTAGATGGGTTTGAACCAACAATTCAACAACCAAGAACAAACCTTCATATCAATTAGATATAATTTCATATTTCCTACCAAAGATTCACCCAATCTAAACCAAGAAAATAGAGAAGAAGATACCGTTAACGAAAGGCAGGCGTATTACAGTTAAGCTGTTCTTTTCCACATATACAGTCACATATTAGGCTAGAGTGCTAGAAAAGATAAAATTTTTAGATGTTATTTAAATACTAATAAGAGTTTAGAGAACCTTTTTGCATTGCATACGTACATATTAACATTTTATGATATCGTATTGGTCTTGATAATGGATTAATGGTATGTGGGAAGGGTTGTGGCATACATAAAGGACATCGTATGACTCGTATACCAGACAATGTGCTATGAAGATTGCAAAACCAAACCCTTGACAATTTATTTGTCAAGTGTTTTTATTAGTCTATTGTTTAGACCCTATTTTTTTTTTCTTTTTAAATTTTGTTTAACATTTTTCGAAGTTTTGGTCTCATAGTGACACATTTAAATTCACACCCAAAAGCCATGAATACAAAACACAACGGATGTCGTTATCAGGTCAGATCCTCAATACCAAAAATATATATAACTTATCTAAAACGATGTAAATTGGATCGAGTTTTATCATGCCAAATACTATTCTTGCCGAATAGCCTCTCTAGCATTAGTAATAATTATTCTGTGAGTGACATGACACGTTTATGAGCTTAAAAATTAAAATATCATATCCAAACACAACCAAACGTGTGAAACAAGTGAGTTAGTCACAAGTTGACACTTTGTAAACAAACCCGTAATTTATATAGTCGTAAAAGGATTGGCGGATTAAATTTATAAGTTTTATAATAATATAACTCTATAGGGGTTGCGGGTCATGGGTCAACCTGATTAATTTTAGTATAATTCGAATGCGGAACATTTATCAATTGGATTAGACATATCATCCTGACCATATAATGTATATATAAGCCCCGTTTAAAAAAAAAAAAAAAGCTTCGCTTACGGTTATTTTACTAATTTCGTGAAAATAACGTTAAAAAAACGGATGGTTAATCATGCATCATGTGGTGGCGTTGATAGCTAAAAGACAAGGGATTACATGCACCAATCGGGCTTGTCCCGATTGCTAAGTGTTATGTGCCTTATATCAAAGGCTTGATACAAAACCACTATCGAGCCGAGAGTCTCACTGGAAGCAGCCTCTCTATTCCCACGGGGTAGAGGTAAGGCTGTCTACATCTTACCCTTCTCAGACCCTACCTTAGACCATGCGTAGTGGGGGGCTTTATATATAAAGCCCCCCTTTCTGATTGGTCCACATGGCAGCTAAGTCAGCATGGAGAGATAAAATGAAAAAGGGGTGTAGTGGTGGGGCTTTATTTATTATATCTTTTAAATTAAAAAAAATAATAAAAAATAATATAGAGAGAGAGAGTATTAGGTGGCAGTATTTGATTGGTCTCTCTTGAAAACATCCGGCGCTATACATGTAACGCCCAAACACATTTTTGCAATATAAAGCCCCCTCCCCCCCCCCCCCCCCCCCCGTAACGGTGTGGGGGGCTTTATTTTTAAAAATCACGCCCCAATGGAGCCCCACTACACTAGGTCTTAGTTTTACTATTGGTGTGATTAATTGAGTATGATAATGATGATGATGATTCTGACCATAAACTGGTTATACTAATAAACCTAAAACATGGTTATTAGTGTGTCATGTTTTTGGCTGTGATAAGAATTATCAAAATTAATATATGATGCATCTTAATTATTTTCTAGTATAAAAAATAAAAAAAATACCTTTTTATTATATTAGCGTGTGATCATCTCAATTCATTTGAATTTTCTAAAGATAGAAACACATTTTATTATGTACTCCAAGAGACTTATGAAGGAGTTAGTAAAAGTGTAAAGAACGTTTGCTTTAGAAGTGTGAGGGATACCAAGTCCATTCCATATATATAGGGCTAGCAAATCGTGTATACTTGATCTGTTAAGACACGAACTTGTTAAGACACGAACACGAAACATGTATACACGAACACGACACGATAACTTATCGTGTCATTCTTTCCATACCCGAACACGAACCTGTTTATACCTGGTGTACACAATAAGACACGATAATACCATTGTATACCAAGTTAACATGATAAAACACGATAATACCTGTTTATACCAGGTTAATATGGTAATACACGAACACGTTTTTCTAATTCGACACGTTAAATGGGTACCATCAAACATTAAAAAGGTAGAATTCCACCCGTTAAAACGTATAACTTCAATACTCCACCCCCACAACCTATATTTAAAAAAAAAAAAAAAAAAAAAAATCCTTAACATGTCATAACAGGTGATAATCAGGTAAACAAATATTTAACCTGTTTAGACACAAAAATTAACAGGTATATTTCGTGTCTACTTGTTTAAGACACGAAACCTGTTAAGGTTATACCTATACCTATTATAATCGTGTAGATTCGTGTTGGGTATTTGTGTTCGTGTCTGAAATTGTAAGCCTTATATATATTGTCTTAATTACCAAATTGGATGACAATTTGCATGATATAATTATGTCACATGTTTGGAATACCTAATGAAATTGTTATATATCACAAATTACAATGAAACTGGAAAGCAACTCATAATACTATCTGGAATTGGTGTCACGAGATAAAAACTTGTCAAGTTTCTACATTGGTTGCTTAGGACCGTGTTGGAAGTGCAAAAACTTTGATTTTGGCATTGAATTGATCTAAACAATCATAAATTGATGACTTTCTACACAGAATTGATGAATGTTATCTTTATTTGGTGTGGGAGGTGAATGAGTTCCATTTGATGGTTTTTATAGGAAATTGGTTGGTTCCGTTGACAATGTGCAAGTGAGCAATACAATAACAATTGTGCCGAGTAAACCCCACAACTAGCAAAGCTATTATTAGGGTCTAAGAAGGATAGGACGTAGGCAAATATTACCTCTATCCTTGGGAATAGAGAGATTCCCTCAAGAAACCCTAAGCTTGAAGCTAGCAATCTAGTATAAAATCCACTCTAAGGCGTAATTTCATGATCCAATGAACGATCGACGAATAAGAATAAATTGACTTGAATTGACCATCTTAGTGTTCAAATATGTCACATGGTCTCATTTTCTGAGAACACTTAGGGGCTGTTTGGCAACCTCTGAATGGGTAAGTGCTGAATCAATAAGAGGTCTGAATTGGTAAGAGGCTCTGAACCAGTAAGTGCTGAACCAGTAAACTGTTGTTTGGTTAAACATCTGAATAAATATCTAAAATGACTATTTTACCCTCACCCACCCCACCCCCACCCACCCATCTACCTCTTTTCTTTTCTTTTTATTCTTCGCAGTCTCTTTCTCTTCTCTCAAAACTCTCCTTCACCTTTCTCTTTTCTCTCAACTCTAAGATTCATTTCTCTTTTTTCTTTCAATGATTCACCTACGTAAGCTATCTTTCACCTTCCTTCATTCTTTTCAAGTTTGTTTAACAAATATACACACTCACATACGGAGAGGTGTGTCTCAGTGGTGTGGTCGGCAGAGGGAGGAGCAGCAGAGAGGGACGAGCAGGAGTAGGAGGACGACGGTAGGTGGGTGGAAGAGGAGGGGCGGCGGGAGGTGGTGGGTGGAAGAGGAGGGGCAACGGGAGGTGGTGGGTGGAGAGATGAGATGAGAGGGAAGATGAAAGGGAAATAAGGTATTGGTTTGTACAAAGATGAATGAACGAGGGGTATGAAGAGGTCTTTTTTTCATTCAGAAGTGTTATGTTGCTGGATGGGGCAGACTGAATGGGACCATTAAGAGGGTGGGATTTTTGCCAACCAAACAACTTTAACCTCTGTCTGATTCAGAGGTTCCCTCTTAATGAGCCATTAAGAGGTGAACCAAACAACACCTTATGCTAATATAATTGTGTTTAGACATATGTGTTCGATAAATATTTTGAAAATTATTATGACTAATGTGAGTATATAAAGTTTCCAATTATCAAAAGTGTTCATTCTAAAGATAATACGTTTAACATCCCGATATCCATACGTAATTTTATGTTGAGATAATGAGACACTGTTTTAATAAACAAAAATAAGTTTTTATTTTATTCCCCTTTTTTTCTTTTTCTTTTTTTTTTTTTTGGTAAATCAATTCACTTTCCATTGATAAAAAAAAAGGTAAATTACATAAGGATGGTAGGTAGGCGGGCAACAAGCTGCGCCGTCACCCCTTTTTGAATAGAAAATCTCAATCTGCTGAAAACAAAATCAATTTATAAGTTTTGTTATTGTCGAGTAACAAATAAAGTTAAATAGTTAACTAATTAAACCCAAATTTTATGTTATATGGTAACTGAATACAAACACTAAGGGTTGGAAGTGAAACCTTCTTAGCTCGTTAACAAAAAAAAAAGGTCTGGAGTATTGTGTGTATACAATATGATTAAAACATTTCTTGAGTGTAGGTAGGATTTGAGATTAAAACATAATACTATTTTTTAGACCCAAGTTAGGACATCATGCCGCTTCGAAATGATCTAAGTAGTTCCCTTTTAGAGTTTTTAATTAGGTCATTTTGCACAAAGAATAAAATGTTCTTAGTGGAATTTGGTAAATTCTTTTACCTATAGTTAAATTTCTGAAGAAATTATACAATAAATAGTTCCCAACATGTTTTAGATTTTTAATTTTGGTTATAATGCACAAAGAAGAACATGTGTCTAAGACTCTCAAGTGTACTTCGTAGAATTTGCTATATTCTTGAAGAAATTGTAGATTAGATACACGAAGAAGAACATGTGTTGTTAGTGGAACCTTGTACATTTTTACCTATTAGTTAAAGTTTTGAAGAAATTATAATGAGAACTAAGGGTGCGTTTGGATCACATGAATTGAATGGAATTCAATGGAATTGGAATTTAAATTCCAACTCTTTAGGTGTTTGGTTCATTGAATTTGTTGGAATTGGAATTTCAATTCCAATCTTGTTTGTTTGGTTGACTAAGGAATTGTAATTGTAATTTGGTATGAATTCCTTCAAATTACCTTACATAAGGGAATTCAAAATCCTTCCAATATTAGAAGGAATTCAAGTCAATTTATTGGAATCTTCGAACCGTTGGCATCATTTTGACCCGAACCGATGCGAACCGTACCATTTCAACGCGAACCGCTTAGATCCGAACCAATTCGGACCGTACCCGTTTCGACCGGTATTGTTTCAACCCGAACCGTTTTCGTACCGTACCAGTTTCGACCGGTACCGTTTCGACCGGAACCGTTTCGTACCGTACCAGTTTCAACTGGTACCGTTTCGTACCGTACCATTTTCGACCGGTATCGTTTCGGACCGTACCAGTTTCGACTGGTACCGATTTGGACCGAACCGTTTCGAATCAGTTTCAACCGATACCGTTTCGACCAGTATTGTTTCGACCTGTACCGTTTCGCCCGTAACGTTTCGAACCGAACTGTTTCGAACCGTACCAGTTTCGACCGGTACCGTTTCGAACCGAACCGTTTCGGACCGTACCATTTTCGACCGGTACTGTTTCGAACCGAACCGTTTCGGACCAGTTTTGACCGGTACCGTTTCGGACCGAACTGTTTCAGACCGTACCAGTTTCGACCGGTAGCGTTTCGGACCGGTTTCGACCGATACCGTTTCGACCGGTATCGTTTCGACCTGTACCGTTTCGGACCGTACCAGTTTCGACCGGTACCGTTTTCGACCGGTACGGGTCTAAATGGTGCACGTCGAAACGGTACAGGTCGAAACGGTACAGGGCGAAACGATAGAGGTATGAACAGTTCGGGTCAAAACGGTACTGGTCGAAACGGTACGAGCCGGTAATGGTTAAAACGGTATGGGCCGGTACGGGTCACAACGATGCGGGTCGTGGGGGCAAGGGTGATAGATTCCAATTTATTAACCAACCAAACACAATAATATAGGATTTGAGAATCCAATTCCAACAATTTCCAATTCCTTTTGGAATGTTTGAATTCCAAATCCAATTCATTCCAATTCCAATTCCAATTCCTTCACAAATTCCAATTCCAAACAATTCCGCGAACCAAACGCGCCCTAAGTGTCAACGGTCATGTGGCAATTCATCAATAGGTGGTGCAAAATGCCTCATATTTTTGGTTTTTCAGTTAGGGACTTATTGGAGTTGCACCATCATTACAGGTTAAAGGCATGTTGAGATGGAGTCGTTCCAACTTCCAAGGCATAATGATTGTTGCATAATGGCGTATTTGGAGGCTAGAAATGAGAAGATATTACTGTAGAAAGAGTTCTTTGGAGATTGTTGAAGTTATCAAATCTTTAGGTTTAAAGTACATCCAAATTTAAGTCGTGGTCGGAATTGGTTTCCTTTTAATCTGTTGTGAATGCTTGGTTTCTGGCCCGGAACTATGAGTCTCACTAAAGTACAATTGGGAACTTAATTCTCACATTACGATTAGGTTGGTTTATATTGGGTGAATTGTGTAGGTAGAAGTGGCATGTATAATATATTCATCATAAAATTTTAATGAAGTAGTGAGTTAATTTGGAATACTTTTAAAAGATATTAGTATCTCTCATAAAGACACTTACTATAGTGTTGGTGCCCGTAGACAAAGCGAGGGGTGAGCTCACATAAAGGTTTTGATTTTATTTTTTAGTGGTTTAGCATGCCGCAACGCTCAAGATGGATTTGCGTATTTATAAAACTTTTGTAAATACTCTATGGTTAACGAAATACGCAATCACACGAGTACAAATACTAGTTGTACCACTAAGTGGTTAAATATCGTACTTCATGCATCAAAATTGGGTGGTAAGTCCCTAAATGGTCATTATTATCATTATTAGATTTAATAATCGGGAGCCTGTACGACGCAACGGAATGCAAACCTCCTCATAAACGCCACCAATCCATGGTTTCATCATCACTAGTTGAAACATAATAAAGAAGAAGAAAACGTATACACACCCTTCTCTTAAATATTTGGTGCGCACACACATGCACCTTATAACTACGCACACATCCACATCTCATGCACACACTTTCTTATTATGAAGATATGAACAAAGTGGTTTTTGTATTGAAATTGTGTGTTGTGTACAATGATTTACATTACAATATATAGGGAATACAAGTTGAATGAAAAACTACAAAGTAAATACAAAGGCATGAATCATGGGCATGAGTCATGGGCAAGTATTATGGGGTCAATGATCTTGACTTGACTTGACTTGACTTAGTCAATAATCTTGACTTGACTAGGTAAATGAGAGGAGAGTATTCTTCAATTATTGATTGCTTGATTTATGTTGTTAATACGCCCCCGCAAGATGGAGGATCCGTTGGAGACTCCAATCTTGGACCGAAAATATAGGAAGGGTGCACGTGCAAGCGGTTTGGTGAGCACATCCGCGAGTTGATCCTTGGAGCTGACATGAAGAACTTTGAGTTGCCCGGAATTGACTTGTTCCCGCACAAAGTGATAGTCCAGAGCGATGTGTTTCATGCGGGAATGGTAAACAGGATTTGCGCATACATAAGTAGCTCCGGTGTTGTCACAGTAAAGCGATGGGGTGCTCTTAATTGGGAGCCCGAGCTCATCAAGTAAATTTTTAACCCATGAGAGTTCAGCTGCGGCATTAGCGAGTGCTTTGTACTCAGCTTCGGTAGATGATCTAGAGACAGTTTTTTGTCTAGTAGATTTCCAAGAGATGATATTGGACCCAAGATATATGAGATATGTTGTAGTTGACTGTCCCCCATCATTAATACCGCCCCAGTCTGAGTCCGAAAAAGCCTGCAAGTTTAGGTTAGTATTGCGTTTCAAGAACAACCCATGATGGACCGTTCCTTTCAAATAGCGGAGTACCCGTTTGAGAGCTTGCCAGTGTGATTGTTTAGGTGAGTGCATGAATTGAGATAATTTATTGACGGCAAAGGAGACGTCGGGACGTGTGAAGGCAAGATACTGCAAAGTGCCTACAAGTTGACGGTAGGGAGTGGGATCGACTGGGGGAGTGGAGTCAAAGGAAGAAAGAGAGTCGGAAGTGCTTAAAGGAGTGAGAACCTCTTTTGCACCATCCATTTTAAAGGTGGTAAGAATATCTTGAATGTGGCGATGTTGGGAAAGAAATAGACCATGAGGCGTAGGAATGACTTCGATTCCTAGAAAATGATGGAGAGGGCCTAAGTCTTTGATAGAGAATTGGTTGCTTAGGGCTTGAACAAAGGAATCCATAAATGGATTGTGATTGCTGGTGAGGACAATGTCGTCAACGTACACAAGGAGGTAGCAAGTGATGTTGTTGAGATTGTATACAAAGAGAGAGGGGTCAGAAATGCATTTTTTAAAGCCAAAACGAGTGAGAAGTTGGTTAGTTCGATGTACCAAGCACGTGGTGCTTGCTTAAGCCCATAGAGGGATATTTTGAGTTTGGAATAAGTAGGAGCGGTTTTGAACAACATATCGTAGGGAGATTTGTTGTTAAGGATGGGTGTAGGCAAACGATTGATTAGGTGGGTTGCGGTTTGAAAGGCATGGGACCAAAAATGTTGTGGTAAGTGGGAGTAGTGGAGTAATGCGAGGCCGGTTTCCACGACGTGTCGGTGACGTCGTTCGGCAATACCGTTTTGTTCCGGTGTGTGAGGTGGTGTTATGTAATGGGAGATACCTTGAGAGGCAAGATAAGGCGAAAGACCCACATATTCACCCCCATTATCAGTGAACAATGCAACAATGTTGGTTTTGAAAAAGTTTTCAACAAGAGATTTAAATTGTGGAAAAAGAATTTTAACATCGGATTTTTGTTTGATTGGGTATAACCAAATGTATTTGGAAAAATAGTCAACAAAAATGACATAGTATTTAAAGTCATCGATTGACGTTTTTACGGGACCCCATACGTCGGAGTAGAGAAGTTGTAGAGGTTGATTGGCAACAAAAGAGTTTTTGCCAAAAGGTAGTTTGTGGCTTTTATTTAGGGAACATGAAGTACAATGAAAAGACTCATGGGTCACCTTATTAAAACGAAGTCCCAATTTAGAAATTAAAGACTTGAACACTTGAAGCGATGGATGTCCAAGTATGTACTGGTGCCACATGAGAAGAGAGTTTGTTTGGGTGTTGTTGACTTGAGGAGACAATGAGATTGGTCCATAGTAGACATCATTGATGTTCACTCCTCGCATGAGGCGCGCCCCCGTGCGTAGATCCTTAACAAAAAAATGATAGGGAAAAAATTCAACGGAAACACGATTAGTACGACAAACTTTGGCAACGGAAATAAGATTATTTCGAAGATTAGGAGCAATTAAAATGTTATTTAAAAGAAGTGGACGAGATTTTGTTGGAATAGTTGTTTGAGCAATATGAGTTATAGGGAGAGTTTTGCCATCACCTAGCACGATCTTATCGGGTCCTCCGTATTCGGAAAGAACGGGAAATTGTTGGTTGTTGTTCGCGGTGTTGTTGGACGCACCGGTGTCCCACATCCAAGATGGAGTTGTAGCCGTTGGGTGAGGGGTGGTGTAGTTAACCACCGGGGTGTTGGTATTTTGAGATGAGACATTGTGTTATCGTAGGAAGCGACTAAGTTTGCGACAATCTTTAGTGTCATGTCCGGGAATGTTACAATAGTTGCAATAGCTGTTATTGTTGTGAGTCGGGCGAGTGTTGGTATTGGTAGTTTGAGGTGTTTGTTTGGCCATGGTGAATCGAAAGAAGAAAAAAAGAAGAAGTAGAATGCGGACAGAATGTGTCTGTCAAGTAGGTTGGGATCGAAGATGGCTCAAGGGAGCTTTTAGGCTCTTGATACCATATGAAGATATGAACAAAGTGGTTTTTGTATTGAAATTGTGTGTTGTGTACAATGATTTACATTACAATAGATAGGGAATACAAGTTGAATGAAAAACTACAAAGTAAATACAAAGGCATGAATCATGGGCATGAGTCATGGGCAAGTATTATGGGGTCAATGATCTTGACTTGACTTGACTTGACTTGACTTAGTCAATAATCTTGACTTGACTAGGTAAATGAGAGGAGGGTATTCTTCAATTATTGATTGCTTGATTTATGTTGTTAATACTTATGCGCACACACACCATAATATTAATCTCATGTAATAGAAAGTATTATATACAGATATGATGTGTTAAATAATATATTAGGTAGGAGAAATATATTAAATAATGTATTAATAAGGAGAAATGAGGATAAACTATGAACTAATATTGCATAGAGCATTTATATCTATGGCCTAGGCATCAAAATGAATACTATACTTTTAAAATGGTGAATAAATTACAAATCTAGCCTCCTAAGATTTTTTATAATATAGTATGTATAAAATACTACAGTAGTCAACTTGGGATATAAGATATAAGGGGTTAATATTGTATAAGTTGTTAACAAACCTATAAGGAAGATGCTAATTTGAACTTTATAAACAAAGGTTGTTTAAGGTATAGATAAAATTGTGAGAATATATTACTTTGCAATGAGAAAGAAACTTCGAACAACCGTGAAAGTGTATAATCCCTTGATCTCTTCATTGATTTACAAAATATTTATAATACATTAAAATCCCTATAATTATGGATAGGGATAAATACAATAAATGGTTACAATCTATTCTAAATATACATGATGCTATTATACCCCGCAGTCGAAGCGGGATGAGGCCGGATGCTGAGACTGTCCCTGAAATCTTCAAAAAGTACGCGAGGCAAGCCTTTAGTGAAAATGTCTGCAACCTGAAAACGGGAAGGAACATGTAGTACACGGTCCTGACCCCGTTGTAGCTGTTCAAGCACAAAGTGAATGTCCAACTCTATGTGCTTGGTCCGTTGATGCTGTACAGGATTCCCGGATAGGTAAATGGCACTCACATTATCGCAGTAAACCAGAGTGGCGCGAGATAATGGATGATGAAGCTCAAGGATTAAATTTCGTATTCAGCAAATTTCTGCGACTACATTTGCAACCCCGCGATATTCAGCTTCTGCACTGGACCTAGAGACAGTGGACTAGCGTTTAGACGACCATGATATCAGATTGTCACCGAAATAAATACAGTAGCCGCTAGTTGAACGCCTAGTGTCAGGACATCCCGCCCAGTCGACATCCGTGTAAGAGACGAGAGACTGGGTAGGGGAGCCGTGAAGAGTGAGGCCAAAAGTCGCAGTCCCTTTAATATATCTGATGATGTGTTTCAGAGCATTCCAGTGATCGGTACGGGGAGAGTGCATGTGTATACAGACCTATTGGACAACATAAGAGATGTCAGGCCCGGTGAAAGTGAGGTACTGAAGAGCACCCGCTAGGCTGTGAAATAAAGTAGGGTCATGAAACAGGTCGCTATGTGTGGAACTGAGCTTGCTATTGGTGTCAACCGGTGTAGCAACAGGGTTACATGACTGCATACCGGCTCGAGTAATTATTTCATTTGCATATGTGTGCTGAGAGAGAAACATTGTGTCACGGTTACGAGACACGGAGATGCCCAGAAAATAGCTAAGAGGACCTAGGTCCTTCATTGCAAATTCACCTACTAATTTTGCCATGAGATAGTAACGAAGTCTGTCAGATGAAGTAACAAGCAGAATATCGTCGACGCAAAGTAGAAGGTACGCAGTGTTAGTGCCCTGATGAAGGGTGAATAAAGAGGCTTCGCTCTTGCTATGATGAAACCCAATAGATAAGCCAAAATTTGTGAACCGTTGGTACCATGCCCTAGGTGCTTGCTTGAGCCCATACAATGATTTTTTGAGAGAACAAACGTAATCCGGGAACTGTTTGTTACGAAAACCCATCGGCTGGTACATGTAAATTGTTTCATGGAGATTCCCATGAAGAAAAGCATTGGTAACATCCGGCTGATGTATAGACCAGTGCTTAGATAAAGCAATGGAAATCACTATCCTGATGGTGGCTGGCATAACTACCGGGCTAAGTGTCTCTCCACAATCAATACCAACCTGTTGAGTACGGCCATCACAAACTAACCTGGCCTTGTAACGCTCCAAAGAACCATCCGACCTGTATTTATGTTTAAACAACCACATACTACGTATAACATTCATATTAGGCTATCTAGGCACTAATTCCCAAGTTCCATTTCGAACTAATGCATTGTACTCTGTAGTCATGACAGAGTACCATTCCGGTATAGATAAGGCATCGGTGGGATTCTTGGGAAGTGTTTGAAAATTCCGCTCATAGACCGGGTGTGTACGGTTCGGGTGGGTGATGGCTAGGTTTTAAAAAGCGCGCTCTAGGCGCGCCTAGGCGCAAGGCGCAAGCCTTGGAGCTTCAGGTAACACAAGGCGCGCTTTTTCCATAAAGCGAGCGCTTTTTGGGATTTTATGTGAAGCGAGAAAGCTCACGCTTTAGGGCTTTCAGTACCCTAGGCGCAAAGATGGGTCTGAAACAAAAAAAATGGATATGGTTTCTAAACAGAAGATGAAATTGGTGCTTACCTTTAATGAAATAATAGAAATAAAGAAGAAACACCGGTTAATCTAAGTTTACTAGGCTGATTTGCAAGTAGAAATCTGGTTATTTGATTTACAGAAAGATGAGAAGAAAACTCTGAAACAGAAGGGATAATAAATACGATAGTTGTTGTGTTTTTTTTTTCTGAGAAATGTTGTAGGTATAGGTATTGAAGAGGAAGAAGATGTACATTGAAAACCTCAATATATGTTAATATTATATTATAAATCTAGCTATAAAGTAAGTATGCATCTGATAACCGACTGTAACAAGCAAAGTTAAGAGTACTTTTGTCGTTTTCCTTTTGTGTTTTGTTTAAAATATTTTCTTTATTTGTCAAATCTTAATATATATATAATAGTTATAAAAAATGTTCTCCTTACATGTACGTTAATTATTATATAAGTTCGCACCTCTCGCACACCATGTATTTTTATGCATAAAAATGTTGTACCTTGGTGTTTTTAGCTTGTACATATAGGTAAAATAATAAAATTATACAAAAACCTTATTTATAGCTATATTTTGGGTAATGAAGCTAAAAACCTATGAGATATATATGGAATATATATATAAAAAATTATATAATTAGTGTGCGCTTCGGGTACGAAAATCCCACGCTTTTTGCGCTTTGCGCTTCGCGCGATGCGCTTAGACCTCGTCGCTTTTATGCGCCTAGCTCTTTTTAAAACCAAGGGTGGTGGAGGTGGTGGGGTTGGAGGCGAAGTGTTGGTGGGTGGTGCGTTAGCGGCCGTGTGTCGAGGTGTGTTTGGGTTCGGTGAGGGACGGTTGGGCCGAGGAACGTTTGGGTTGTTTGTTTGGGCCGACGTAGGAGGGCTGGTAGGGTGGGATGTTTGGCTTGGGCCAAGAGTTTGTGGAACAGTAGGAAGGGTTGGATGGTTGTCGTGAGTGTTGGGGGGGGGGCCGGTTGGTGGTTTGTATATGAGGTACGAGGTGAAAGGGGAATGGTTCATGTAGGAAGTCGTAAGTGGGTGGGGTTCCAATGGTTTGCCTAAAGGGAAAGGTGGTTTCATCAAAGGCGACGTGTCTTGAAATATAGACCTGTTTGGTAGCCAAGTCAAGCAGCGGTACCCCCTATGGGTAAGAGGGTAGCCAAGAAAGACGCAAGGGTGAGAACGGTTTTCAAGTTTGTGAATGGTGGTGGTAGGGGTTAGAGGATAGCAAAGACAACCAAAGACACGGAGATGATCATAAGTGGGTGTTAGGAGACAGAGTAGTTCGGTAGGTGTTTTGTTTTTGGTGGCTTTATTTGGTAGGATATTAAGTAAATATGTGGCGGTTTCAGGTGCAAAATGCCAAAAATGTGTGGGTAAAGAGGCATAAGCCATGAGGGTACGAATGATATTGTTTATGGTGTGGATTTTTCTTTTGGCTTTACCATTTTCGGAAGATGTGTAAGGACAAGAAAGACGGTATAGTATGCCATTGGTCGTGAATTTTTTTTTGAAAAGAGTTGTTAACATACTCACGACCATTGTCACACTGGAAGGTTTTGATGGTTCGTTCAAATTGGGTTTTGATATTTGTGGAAAATTGTGTAAAGGCTTGAAACACATTGGATTTATGGGTAAGTGGTACAGTCCACAAGAAATTAGAATAATCATCCAAAAATAAAACAAAACATAGTATTTATGACCAGACGAACTAACAATAGGAGAAGTCCAAACATCACTATGAATCATGTCAAAAGGTTGTAAAACATTAGAATTTGAAGCAAAGAAAGGTAATCTAGTACTTTTACCAAAAACACACGAGTCACAAACTTTATTATGCAAAGTATCAAAAGAAACAGAAGAAACAATTTTTAAAGAATTCAAAGATTGACGTCCAGGATGTCCAAGACGTTGGTGCCAAAGGTCAGCAGTGATGGCAGCAAGGGCAATGGGTGAGGTGGTGGAGGACCCGAGTACCAGAGGGTAGAGATCACCGCTGCTGTTGCATCGCAGGAGCGGAGTTCGCGTCTTGAGGTCCTTTACAAGAAAACCAAATGGGTCAAATTCAATAGACACTGAGTTATCTCTAGTAAAACGACGAACAGATATGAGGTTTTTAACTAATTTGGGTGAATAAATGACATTTCTAAGGACAAAAAGTGGGAAGGGTTTGGGAAGGTATTTTGTGCCTTGACCTAAAACCGGAATAGTATTATCATTACCTACAATAATATTTTGAGAAATGCAATACTTAGAAAAGGAATGGAAATCACCTTGTTCATGAGTCATAGTGGAGGAGGCACCGGTGTCCATGTACTGTGTAGGATCAAGCTGCTGCAGGGACATGGTGTAGAGAGCCTGCTCAATATCCGTAGGACTGTAGGCAGCATAATTATTTTGGTGGAGTCTTGGGCCTAACAGACCCGACTGCTGGGCTGAGGGATTATTGGTGGGCCAGCCAGAAGTGGGGTAGGGGCATGGAGGGGTGGGCCAAGGTGAAAAGGATTGGGCCTGTGTGAAGTTATAGTGGGCCGAAGGTTGGGTTTATGGTGTGGACTATGTGTGGCCGTATGGAGCAGAGTTCCATGTTTGAGTCCAAGGGTTGAAACTTGGAGGCCAAAACGGTGAGAAAGGTGGCCGGCCATAAGTCCCACGGCCGCGTCCACGCCGCCCTGGGCATCCGTGGTTACGACCATAGGAGGAATGGTCGGTGGTTCGGCTAGGGTCGGTGGGTTGGGGACGGGGTGTGGTGGCGGTTAGGGCGGTGGAAGCAGTTTTGGAGGCGGTCAACGCGCGCTCAGCTTTATTTAATTCAGTCTGAATCAATTTAGAACGCGCGTTATAAAAAGATAGGAGAGGGTGTTGGTTTTGTAGGACGGTGGATATGCTTTCATATTGTTCGTTTAAGCCTGCAAGCAATTGCAAGACCAAACGATCATTGTCAACAGGTGCATCAACATTAGCAACTTGATCGGCTAAAACTTTTAGGGCTTGACAATAAGCGGACATGTTAGGGAACCCGTCCAACCTGGTCTTTGAGAACTTGTGCATGAGGTGTATTGTGCAGGCACTTTTATTATCATGGAACAAGTCCTCAATGGCGACCCAGGCTTCGTAGGCGTTAGAGATGTTATTAATTACGGTGTGGAGAATATCATTGGAGATCGTAGTGTACATCCATTGTAAAACAATGGCGTCAATACGGTCCCAATCATCCTGTGTGGTAGAGGATTTAGCGGTAACAGGGGGTGGAAGTGTTTTGAGATGGTCATCGACCATATAGGCTTTACAATGGAGTTTGAAAAGGGTGGCCCATGTGGAGTACTGTGAGGACTCGATTTCAAAAACTAAGGGAACAAAATTTTTGATGTTGGTGACAGTGGTAGCCGGATGTAGTTTGGTTGCAATCGGTTGGGTGGGAATGATGGTTGAGGAAGAATTAGAGGAGGTAGACAGGGTGAGGGATTAAAGAAAATAGAGCCGGTCGAAGAAGACTTATGGCGGTGACAGGCAGGAGGTAGGGGGATCGAGGAAAAGAAGGAGAGGAGGTTAGGGTATGGCTCTTGATACCATGAAAGTGTGTAATCCCTTGATCTCTTCATTGATTTACAAAATATTTATAATACATTACAATCCCTATAATTATGTATAGGGATAAATACATTAAATGGTTACAATCTATTCTAAATATACATGATTCTATTAAACCGAACTAAAAATTGTAAATACTTAGATGCCTTCAATATTTTTAGGTCTTGCTACGAATTGTATGTATATCAGGAATGAACTTGCCAAAATAAAAAGTAAAGGTTTAAAAACTGTTCTCTCAAAACTTATTCACAAGTCTCATCTCTTCACTTCATCCTTGCTGCTTGCTGCTATCTGCATTTGTCTGTTCTCTTCACTTCATCCTTGCTGCTATCACATCCTGAATTCAGCCTTCTCCTTGCTGCTATCCACATTTGCAGCCTCACTATACAGGACATAATTAAATAAAGCAACAAAGAATCAATTAAAGAAACACAACAGAAAAAGAACACAAAAAAACCCCTCTCCTGTTCATACGGTTTCTTTAGGAAGGAGACCCTTGGAAACCTAGATTTCTTGACCAAAGAGACTTTGCTAATGTATGCAAACAAAACTTAAGTCAAACCTTTTTTTTTTATCAATTGTAAATAAAGACAATCTAAAATAATATCAACTAAAAATAAAATAGTCAAAATTCAAGCATCTTACAATATTTCAATTTCAGCAACGACACCCCCTGACTTCCAACTGGGATAAAGCGGAACATGAGATTTATAGCAAAAAAAACACAACCACAATAGACAAGATCCCCACAACAACCCGAACTTGTGCTTGCATACGGGATTGCGCTGTTTCAGACTTCCTTTCAGCAATTACGGGATTTGATTCCGCACCAGCCAATGCATTTGACACATAAGTTTGAAGAAGAAGAGTAGGACAACTTTCCTAATCACATTGCAATAGGGAATCACACGGTTAGCATATTCTTCTTGCTTAAGGTCCTTAAAAAGGACAGGTGCAGCAGTGTTCATAAACCTGAAAAGGCTAACGTCGTTAACCGGACCCGAGATACCATCGGTTAAAATGGTAGCCAAGAAATCCTTACCAAAACAGTACTCAATGAACTTGATAACCTGAATTTTTTTTTTTTACACATTAGTAGGTTTAAGTTAGAGATAAGAATTATTAGATTAAATTACATTAATCTATAACACAAACCTTCAAAAAGTAGTTCATAGCAAAAATTGAAGGATTCGCAGTAGAAGAAGTGGCATTTATTTGGGTTTTCTCAGGTTCCTCCTTGGGTGTTGGTGTTGACTCGGGTTCCTCCTTGTTGGCTTTCATCATCAAGGTGGAGGAGTATGGACGCATCACAAACTTTGGTGAACTTCTTCACAAATGAGAAGGCTTGACTGCTAAACATATGAAGGACAAATGCATTAATGTTAAACAGTTAAAATTAATGTGTTAAACCCTATGGAGTTGTAAAAGAATTAATAAATTATGAAAAGCAAGCAATTAATGCATTCTATTAAACCCAAATAAAGAAAACAATGAAACAAACAGTAGCAATTAATACATTCTAGTTAGATATTAAAATCAAACGAGTTACCCTATATACTAGTTGTATAGGAGTTGTTAACATATCATCAGCCCATTATTTCTTTTTTAGTATATGCATGTACCAGACCATTCATTTAACTTTTTTAGACAAACCCTTTTTAAATTAAGTTTTTATATGCATTTTATGCAGGTAAGGCCATTAAAACCCTTTTTAAATATCTCTTTGCAACTTGAACAGTATTTATAGCCTAATCTTTGTGCGACATGATAAATCAACAAACAAAATAAATAAACAGATGAACAAAAAAGGAATGCAATCTCACCTATTCACTAAAGAAGTAAGAGCAATAGAACAACAGTATCAAACGTTGAATAATATAATAAAACTACAGATTACACATTAACAACAAAGAGCAACAGTATCAAAAGTTTAATAAAATTACAGATTAAAAACAAAGAACAATAGTGTCAAAAGTTGAATAATAAAATGAAACCACAGATTACAGATTAAAAACAAAGAACAACAGTATAAAACATTGAATAATAAAATAAAACTACATATTACATATTAAAAACAAAGAACAACAGTATCAATGTTTATTGAATAAAAAAATAAAAACACAGATTACAGATAAAAAATCAAAGAGCAACAATATCAATGTAGTTTATATAATTAAAAGTTATACAGATTACATATTAAAAACAGTATCAAACGTTGAATATAATAAGATATAACTAGAGATTACAGATTAAAAACAATGATTAAAAAAAAGAAATTAGAGACTTATAATGAACAAAAAAACATGTATTAATTAGAAAACAACTAGAAAATAGAATAGTAAAAATTGAAGCATCTTACAATCCTTCAATTTCAGCAACGACACCTCCCTGACTTCTAACCGGGATAAAGCGGAACATGAGATTTATAGCAAAAAAACACAACCACAATAGACAAGATCCCCACAACAACCGGAACTTGTGCTTGCATACGGGATTGCGCCGTTTCAGACTTCCTTTCAGCAATTACAGGATTTGATTCCGCACCAGCCAATGCATTTGATACCCAAGTTTGAAGAAAGAAGTGTAGGACAACTTTCCTATTCACATTGCAATAGGGAATCACACGGATAGCATATTCTGCTTGCTTAGGGTCCTTAAAAAGCACAGGTGCAGCAATGTTCATTAACCCAAAAAGGCTAACGTTGTTAACCGGACCCGAGATACCATCGATTAAGATGGTAGCCAAGAAATCCTTACCAAAACAGTACTCAATGAACTTGATAACCTGAAATTTTTTTTTACACATTAGTAGGTTTAAGTTAGAGATAAGGATTATTAGATTTAATTACATTAATCTATAACACAAACCTTCAAAAAGTAGTTCATAGCAAAAATTGAAGGATTCTCAGTAGAAGAAGTGGCAGTTATTTGGGTTTTCTCAGGTTCCTCCTTGGGTGTTGGTGTTGACTCGGGTTCCTATTTGGTGGCTTTCATCATCAAGGTGGAGGAGTATGGACGCATGGGATAACAAACTTTGGTGAACTTCTTCACAAATGAGAAGGTTTGACTCCTAAACAAATG
This sequence comes from Ambrosia trifida, assembly GCA_028751855.1. Classification (NCBI taxonomy): domain Eukaryota; kingdom Viridiplantae; phylum Streptophyta; class Magnoliopsida; order Asterales; family Asteraceae; genus Ambrosia; species Ambrosia trifida. The sequence continues at coordinate 32,193,403 of CM054126.1, forward strand.
AAGGACAAATGCATTAATGTTAAGCAGATAAAATTAATGTGTTAAACCCTATGAAGTTGTAAAAGAATAAACAAATTATGAACAGAAAGCAATTAATGCATTCTATTAAACCCAAATAAAGAAAACAATGAAACAAACAGTAGCAATTAATGCATTCTAGCTAGATATTAAAATCAAACGAGTTACCCTATATACTAGTTGTATAGGAGTTGTCAACATATCATCAGCCCATTATTTCTTTTTTAGTATTTGCATGTACCAGACCATTCATTTAACTTTTTTAGACAAACCCTTTTTAAATTAAGTTTTTATATGCATTTTATGCAGGTAAGGCCATTAAAACCCTTTTTAAATATCTCTTTGCAACTTGAACAGTATTTATAGCCTAATCTTTGTGCGACATGATAAATCAACAAACAAAATAAATAAACAGATGAACAAAAAAGGAATGCAATCTCACCTATTCACTAAAGAAGTAAGAGCAATAGAACAACAGTATCAAACGTTGAATAATATAATAAAACTACAGATTACACATTAACAACAAAGAGCAACAGTATCAAAAGTTTAATAAAATTACAGATTAAAAACAAAGAACAATAGTGTCAAAAGTTGAATAATAAAATGAAACCACAGATTACAGATTAAAAACAAAGAACAACAGTATAAAACATTGAATAATAAAATAAAACTACATATTACAGATTAAAAACAAAGAACAACAGTATCAATGTTTATTGAATAATAAAATAAAAATACAGATTACAGATAAAAAATCAAAGAGCAACAGTATCAATGTAGGTTAAATAATAAAATAAAAATACAGATTACATATTAAAAACAGTATCAAACGTTGAATATAATAAGATATAACTAGAGATTACAGATTAAAAACAATGATTAAAAAAAAGAAATTAGAGACTTATAATGAACAAAAAAACATGTATTAATTAGAAAACAACTAGAAAAACAGAATAGTAACATAATAACTAGAAAAAAATTGTATAATGAACAGAAATCAAATGAAAACACATACATGTCTTGAGGTTCACTTGAAGCTTTGAACATCATACCACAGTGGGGTTTGTACACAACAGAGTAGGGGGGTTTTGGTGCTCCTATACATAGGAGGAGTACGAGAGATGAAAAAGGAAGAAGAGATCATCATCCGAAAATAATAAGTTGTGTGAAATTAGAGGTGTATTGTGGATATGGAGTGAATGTTAAATGAGGTGTAACATTTATATAAACAATTGCTCAGGTGAAAATGGTGAACACACAGAATGTTTCTTTGGCTGTTGCAAATCCTAGTGGTTAAAAAAATGTTTGGATAAATCCTGATCGTTAAAATAAAAATGTTACACATATTGTATAACAAATATTGTATGAAAATGTAAAACATTCACACTGAAATGATCATCAACAGTGGGATTTGCATAACAATTGATGAGCCAATAAGATTAAGGGTGAATGAATCAGGTGTGGGATGGTGTTTGTTGTAAGAAAATTTTGATACAAAATCTTAAAAAAAAAGATTTGTGTTGTGAATCAAGGGACACCGTAGTGGGTTTGCTTCCAGTGACCACGTCTTGAATTAGGTCAGGTAATCCCTCGATATATTTCTCGATTGCTCGAGAGACCGGGGTAACCATGTGTGGAACCAATATGCTGAGTTCATGATATCGAGTATTATAAGCAAGATTTTCACCACTGTCTTGTTTCAGCCCATGAAACTCATCCTCCAATTTCTTGATTTCGTTCCTAGGGCAGAATTTGGCGATCATGAGTTTCTTAACCTCAGCCCAAGACAAAGATAAAGCAACATCAGCGCCCCGATTGCGCTTTTCGCCATTCCACCGAGTTAATGCCCCCTTTTGAAGGACACTGGTGGCATAGTGAACGTGGAGTTCATCAGGACACTCGCTGTTCACAAAGGTGCTCTCCATGCTTTCAAACCATTGGAGGAGGCCAGTAGCACCCTCATCGCCAGTAAATTTTATGGGGTTGCAGGAGTTAAAGTGTTTAAAAGTGCACCGAAATTGAGTCGCACCCTCTGTGTTGGCACTGTTACTATTCTGGGTTAACTCACTGATAAGATTTGGGATCACTGCAGCAATTTGCTCAGCGACTAAAGATGCGAGGCGACGATCAGAACGTTGTCCAGAAGCACGAACAGTGCGTTGGCTGGCATCACGAAGCATGCGTCGAGCAGACATCTACAAAGCAGCAAATGAATAATCATGAGATTAGGAAATGTAAGTGTATAACTGCACAGATGATTATGAAAGTATGAACTTGTAAGAAAAATATGAAGATCATGAAATACAAAATATTGTATATGAAACGAGAGTGTATTATTGAAAAACTTGCATAAAATACTTGGATTGCCCTTGTCTAGTTGTAAAGCCCAACAAGAACGTTGACTTTTCAAAGGAATTGAACCCAATGGTGATCAAAGAAGTCATGCTTTAGCCTATAAGTCGACACTCACTCCAGGAATCCCCAGGTAAGCATAACAGGTCCGTCATTGGATTTATGCGCTATGCTTACCTATGCCAGAAAACCCAGTGTACAGGCATCCACCCTTCCAGATTGCACGTGTTCCATCACACTCATTAAAGCTCAACACTTTGAAAGAGCAAAATAAAAGTAGGCATCATGCCTAAGAGTGTCTTCATGAAAGGTACTGCTCCCGTTCCATGATGATGTAGACTTTCCACTCCTTGTAGGACACCATCTCTATGCACCATGATGAAAGATGAGAAGAAATGGGGAAGAAGGGAAAGATAGAGGGAGGAAGGTAGAGGGAAATGAGGGGAATTGAAATTTAGGGAATATTATGCATGAATGTTGAAGTTCGGTTATAGTCTAGGCCATTTTATCTAATAACCTAGTTCCCTATAACCTGGCTCTGATACTAATCTGTAACACCCCAACCGATGGCGGAATAATCGAGGTGTCACGTAGTGACGATTGTTCAAAAGCACATGGTACTAAAATGTAAATATATTATTGAATAATTTAAATTTTCTTACATAGATGAAATGGGAAAAATACAAAAGTTTGAACGAAACATGAAATTTGAAATAACTTATTAAAAGCAAGCACTAAAATCCAATGCTATGGAACTAAGATCAAACTGCACCTGATACATGTACAAAATAGGTTTTTGTCAATATAAGAAATGTTGGTGAGCATTCCTAGTTTTAATACATATAGTAAGTTGGAAAAATGGTATACAATTCAAGTGCAAAGCTACAGAGCAATTATGTAAACTATGTATCATACAAATGAGCGAAATCAATCCTGTGACTGTATAATGTACTAAATGAACGGCGATGTACTTATCCAAATAATTGGATAATAACTTAACAATGACCATGGATTCTCCGATAAAAAGGGGGAGAATCAACCTAGGCGGGTTGTCAATCCAATAGCGCTATCCAATGTTAAGGTCGGCTTGTACAATGTTAATGATTTCACTAAGTACAAATGTATTCTACATCTAATGTCTAAGCATAAAGCACGTTTGTAAGCAAATGCACATAGTACTAGAATTGTATTGTAAAAATATGAACTTGTATTTGAAATTTGTATAAGTGTACATGTAACACCCCAAAAGTGAATAAAAGCAAAAAGGGGATAGGAAATACTCACAGTTCGCGTAATAACTTATAACTCTACCGAACAACGTGATGTGAATTAGGGTTATCCCAAAGGATTAACCTAAAGAATTAGATAATTTGTAAGGGAATGAACTTAAAGTCTAAGTTATCTAGGATACAAGTAGTTCTAGGGTTCCTAATTTGGGGATAAGTAATTGTTTAATTATTAATTAGGTAAATTGTTAATAAATAAAAGAAATTTGGTTAATAATTAAATAAAAGACTATTGTAGGTTTTTGATTAAGGATGGTCATGTTATAAGGTTTTAAGTATGAAAATAATTTTTATAAAACTATTTTCTCAAAAATTGGATATTTAGTATATTTATTTTTATTTGTCAAAGATATAATTTTAATATCTAAAAATATTAAAATTAAAGAAATTTCAAATTAAAATTTATATTTCTGTTCTAAATGAATAAAAATAATTTATGTAAAATTTTGGGATAAAAATATTGAAAAATGAATTTATTATGATTTATTTATGATTTAAAATAACAAAAATCAATTAAAAATATGAAACAAACGTTTTTTCTGGAATAAAATTTATTTCTGAAATGCTTATTGATCTACAAGTTTAGAATAATTTTTGTGGAATTTTATAAAATCATTTAGATATTTTTATAGAATTTTAAAATTATAAATGAATAAACTTGTAATATTTATAATATATATTAAATAAATGATTTTTGGAAATCTAAAAATTGTATGATACACTTTATCATGATATTAACATAAAAATAATTTTTATAGAATTTTTAAGACACTTTTTGTATTTAAAAACTATTTTAAAAGAGTAATAGGTTATGTATATAATTAAAGGCTTCAAAAAAAAAAATGCTGCTGTTGGCAAGAATCGAACCCGGGTCAGTGGCCGGGTGGATGTTTATCACAAGTGTGGCTCACCAACTGAGCCACACCCTGAGAACGAGAATAATAAGATTCAATAAATTATATACTATGTTTGAGAAGTAATGTGATTACATAATAAAAAAAAATGGTGGAGCTGAGTATCGAACCCAACACCATACGGGTGAACAACAGACGACATAACCATCTGCCCTGAATCAGATGGTTGTGTTTATTCGTTTCAGAAAAATTTTTAAACATAAAGGACCAGTTATCATCTTCCCCATTTAGAATCCTAAGAACCCTAGTTTTCAATTCGTAATAATTAACAACCAATAGCCCCTGAAATGTTGGGGCTATTGCTCATATGTTTGCGACTAACATAACCCACAAAGAAAATTGAACTTGCAATAATGACCACGAACGAAGCGGTCAACGAAAAACGTCAAACCAAGCAAGAATCGCAGATTTGGAGGAGTTTTTGGATAATTTGGTGGTGGGGGTTTGATTATTGGTGCATTGAGCTCGAGTGGAGGGTATCAATTTATACTAATTCCTACGATCTCATAATTTTAGAAATTTTGACCCACATTAAAGGTAGACGTGTATAAGAGCGCGATTAGGGAAGTTTTTATGATTGGTGTGTATAACAAGCAGGGTAGGTCGGTTAAAACTTTCCATAACAGAATTGCTCAAGAAAACGCGGATTGGCTTGTTGATTTGGAAGGTATTCTCGCAGTTGACTTTCCAAAGTCAACTGGGCATGAATATGGAAGGTTTATATTTGTTTGAGCTTGATAATCATCACTAAAACGGGCAGTAGCCCAGTTGGTTAAGACTTGTTGTTCGTTTGAACCGTCCATGGACGCGGGTTCGAGTCCCGGTCCATGCATTTTATATTTTTGTGATTAAAACTCTATTATTTTACTATAATAACGTTATAATATCATTATTAGAGTCCGAAAATGTCACGAGATATTTTTAAAGTGTACTAGAAGGATAAAATTCGGCATTTTATTGATTGAATAATAAATGTACAATGTAAAAATAAAAACGAAAGGTGACTGATGTGTGTAAATGTATATATATAAATAACACAAGTTCTAATTAAAACGACTCACCTAAAAACTACACACGCACGGCAAGTGTACCGGTCGCAAAGCAGTAAACAGATAAGACCGAGTATCGAACCCAAAGACTCAAATGCAACTCTAGATCACAACCTATACCGAATACTAGCCTAAATAAATATATACTTATGTGGGGGGTTAAACTAATAATTATAAACTTAAAAGAAACTAAATATAAATAAAGTAACCTCAGCTGCTTATGGGAACTAGGGACTTGGAGAAATCGGATAGGAAGAAGGCTGGTTACTTAGGTAAAATCCCTAGACACTAGCAATAAATCCTGAATCTGGTAATTAACTTGAGACCCTATTCTTATCTAATAAACCTCCTGTCAAAGATAGCTCACTAGACTCAAGGCGGGACAAGTGTAGAAATGCTAAGATGGATCTGGATCGCCCTAGCGTACCAAAATCCCATAGAAATCAGATTAAAACCTCTCCTGGATTAAAACCCTCAAACTACGAAGCAGACTTAAACTCTACTGAAGAAAACCTAGGAAAACTCTAAACACGGACAAGTAGCGACTCCCGCCCTAGCGCTTGCCAACTACCGAACAATGCCTAGTTAGTTACCTAGCAAACTCGAGTTAGATTTCTCACCCTCAAGAATGGACTGCACGCCTTAGTTAATTTATTATATTAGTTTGTTATACTTGTGTCGTACTCCAACTCCAAATACTAGCACGCTAACCTAAGTTGACGAACTAGATTGATTTCAAGACCTAGGGGGTATCTCTACATGCCTAGCTCCACAAAACCAATAAACAAACTTCAAATAAAAATAACACCAACACACATATATCAAATCCAACAATAAACTTAAAATCATGTAATCCTACACATCAAAATTAAAAACCAAGAATCATTAAAAACTGCAAATTACGTGTCTAGTTCATAAACCTAAGCAACCATAAAAGTCTAGCTACTCATAATATTTAGAAACATAAATCCAAAGTTTATAAAAAACAATTTCATCATGTCTATAAAAATATAGAGCGAAAACTAAACCTAACCCAAGGCTCGTTGGCTCTTGATCTTTACCGTGCCCGTGGCCTTTTCTCCTTCCGTGCCCGTTCGATCGTCACCGGTTGAATATTAATTTTTTGCTTTCGTGCGATCTTGCGAATGAAAGATTTGTAGATTCTGAATGAATGATAATTAATTCCCTCTCGTCGCCGTGGCTGCTTTTCTATTGGTTCTGTGCGAATCAAAGAAAATTGTGAATTCTCCTTTTTTTTTTTTTTTTTTTTTTTTTTTTTTTTTTTAATCCTCGAATGAATGATAATAATCTCTTTAGGCGGCTGCTCCTTTTTAATCCAAATAATATCCCAAATCCTTATTCTCCTCCCCCTTTGATAAATAATGCGCCAAATCAAGTTGGGCCATTTGGCCCAGACAAAACAAAATCACTTAATTCGTTTCTCAATTATTATTATTATTATTATTATTATTATTATTATTATTATTATTATTATTATTATTATTATTATTATTATTATTATTATTATATAGTATTATAACTCCGTGCTCTACACTCGGGTGTTCTTGGCTTGACCAAAGTTCATCGTTTACGCTCCAACGTTCACACGAACACCTACCAAAATATAAAATAAATAAATAAGTACTAAAAATTAATAAAAATCTATACAATGACAAAAATAGGCCAACAAACGAATACACGCCTAAAACTACTAAAAACTATATACAAAAGACTCAATTATAACAAAAAATACATAAGAGAATAGATGTGTTTTACGACACATGATGTCACAAATCCTCCGAACCGATGATCTTGACCCCTGAGAGCATCCGCATCAAAGGCAAGGCCATCGCTTCATCAATGTAGTTTCTGCAAGACAATGATCATACCAAAATCTAATCTTATCCCCTTTACCCACAACCCCGCTAATCAGCTTATGCAGAGACTTTTCCTGCACCTTAAATGATTCTAAGACATTAACAATCGCCTTCTAACAACCCGGAATAGACCTTTTAATAGGCAGAAAACTCCAAATGCCCCTCCCACCATGAATCGCCTCTATAGTGTTCCACCAAATCGCCCCGTTCTCCACTACAAATCTCCAAGCCCATTTAGCTAGCACCGCAATATTAACATCCAACAACATCGCAATGCCCGAACCCCCTACTTTTTAAGAAGTGGTAACCACCTCCCAAGACACCCAATGTACTTTTTAACCTCCTCTGAACCGGACCACAAAAAATTTCTCATAAGTCTCTCCATTTGATCCAACACTTTCACCGGGGCCTTATAAAGAGACAAATAATAGATAGGGAGGCTTGATAAAACGGACTTAATAAGCGTTAACCTTCCCCATGGATAAAGTTCTCGCCTACCATGATGAAAGTCGATTCTTGATTGTATCTATCTCCGAATTCTAATGAAAAACCCTGTTCATATTCGCCCCCACCCGAATACCCAAATAATCAAAAGGTAACTCACCCACTCTACACCCAATAATACCCGCCATATAAACAATCTCCGAATCAACCACGCCAACCCCATACACATAGGATTTTTGAATGTTGATCTTTAAACCCGAACACAAATGAAACACCCGAAACACCCTAGCCACATTCTCCAAGTTTTCTTTAGACCACTCTCCAATTATTAAAGCATCATCTGCATAAAACAAATGAGAAAGCACCTTTGACTTGCCCCCAAAATCAATCCCTTTTATAACCCATAAGTCCACTACTTTGTCTAATAAACAATGTGGAACTTCCATCACCACCAAAAAGAGAAAAGGAGATAATGGATTCCCTTGACAAACCCCTTTTTCACACTAGAATTCAAAGGTAGGGGACCCATTAACCAAGACCTCCGAGCGAGCCGATTCTAAAATACCTTTAACCCAATTACACCACCTAACTGGAAAACCCATTTGGTCCAACATATATAACAGAAAACCCCAGTTAACATTGTCGTACGCCTTCTCAAAATCAAGTTTTAACAGGAACGCCCTCTTACCAGACTTCTTAATCCACCCCATAGCCTCATTAATCATTAAAGGACTACCCAAAATGAACCTTCCACCAAGAAAAGCTGACTGGGTGCCCGAAATAACCGTATCCAAAGCATTCTTAACCCGACTAGCTAAGACTTTGGAAATAACCTTACTAATAATCCCTACTAAGTTGATGGACCTATAATCTTTTAAACCCACCGGTGTTTTAGATTTTGGGATCAAAGTAATAAAAGAAGAACTGCAATCTCTACTAATGACACCAACCTCATGAAATCGATCAAACATTTTAACAAAATCCTCCTCCAATAAGCTTCAAAAAAATTTTACGAACCTGAAATTGAATCCGTCTGGACCCGGAGCTCTATCCGACCCACAACCAAAAACAGCATCTTTAATCTCTTCTCTGGAAAACCTCTTAATCAAATCGTCACCCATACCCCTTTGAAGCCGTTTTATGTTATCACAGTGCACCCGAGGACGTTGCTTCAAGTCATCTCTAAAATGCCTTCTGAAATGTTGGAAAACCCTGTCAATCTTGCTCAGCTTATGATCATCACCTTTACCCGATAAAAAAACTAAATTTAAAACCTCTCATAAAGTATTCATTAAGGCCCGTATCATCGATAAATCTGTTAAAATCAGTTGCAATCCCATAATTAAAACTGGAATTCTTGCGTTCCTCCGGGAACCGAACATCATTAAAATCACCTAATAAAAAAAAACATGCCACTACACCTCCTCATCACCGCAGCCAGCTCCTCCCACAATCTCCTTTTAGCCCCTGCTCGCTGAGGAGCATAAACATTAATAAAATTCACCACAGGCCCGTCAGAGACTAACGTACCTGTAGTAATTAAAAAACATTTATTCTGAATTGCAGACACCTTCGGGTTCCACATATTCACCGGCCCACCCAATCTACCAGATGCGTCTACAACATCCAAATCCATAACCCCATCTCCCCCAAAAGACACCATTTCCTTATGAGACAACCCCAAAACTTTCGTCTCTTGTAAGCTAACAAATTCAACCCCATGCTTTTTTCTCAACCCTCTAGTCCATGCCGCTTTACCCCCAACCCTCACCCCTCTAATATTCATAGTTAAGAAATTCATTTACGACTAACCTGTACTCCTTCACCTTTAATAGATTCCTCCACCAACATTCTCTGGTTCTGGAGCTCTGCACCGAGCAAAATACCCACACGCATCGTCTCTTCCACCTCACTATTAATCTTATCTGATGAAGCCACACCATCCTCTAACTCATGTGTTTCAAAATTTCTGTCTTGTAGTTCTTGCCTATGAATCGAATTAGGAACAGAAGAGTATTGTATACCTTCATCTTTATCATCTACGAATTGACCATCTTGCCCCTTTGAGTCCAAACAATTACCCTCCTCTACCCCCATATTAAGTTGGACCTTATTTTCTTCCATACCTCCTATAATTGGGCTTTCAAACTCATCTGCCAACACAACTGGTCCATCCCTTCCTTTGTGCTTTTTCAATAACTTAGTCTTTTCAAGATTACTTGAATATTGCAAATTCTCTTGGCCCAAACCTATCCCATTAATCTGTTTCTTTTTTCTCTTATTAATATTAGATAAATAATCATCCCCACAATTAATATCAATGAATTGATTTTCAAAATTTAAGTCAACGGCAGGAAAAAACGGTTCCTCATTACTAACTTCCTTAATTTCATTAGTCAACACCTCATTATCACTTACCAAATTAATCTCCGAAATTGTAGCACCTCCGTTAATGTCAACCGAAGATTCCCCTGAGCACATTCCGTCTGTCCTTTCTTCTTTCGGTGCCTCATCCTGGGCTTCCTCTTCAATATCAACATCGACCTCATCTTCTTGCATGTTATCTTCTTTTATAACATCATCCGAGTTCCCTTCACTTTTTTTTATCAACATCGAAAAACCCCGGTACCCAATCACCGGCTTCTTCGTCAACCCACACTTTATACTTTCTATCACGCCATAACACAATGACTTCATCCGTAATTCTTCTTCCATCTCCTACCATCACCCCCATATACTCACATGACATTCGACATATAGCCTCATGTGTCATGAGATAGTCATGCGTGCCACATCAATTTTATCCTTCTTTTAACATACAATTATCTCAATTCATGTATTAAGACGACACTTCTAATTAATGACTTGTTTACGTATACTATAAATACGATATGCTATCGTAATATTAGATTATACACTGGGAGCGTCTCGGGGTTGAAAAATCTAATATGACACATCAATTTTACATATGAAATAGATTGATTCGCTTCACTTTCTTTAAGGTCTAGTAGTGCCATCATGTAATCATGTGCGCAAATCAATTCTTCTGTGGACAAATCGTCAGGAGGTTATGGCTCGTAATATTCAAATGTAGGGGGACGTTGTGTAGTCGGTGAGTGTGTAGGTTGGTGCGTTGTCGGTGGGTGTGTAGTTGGTTGGTGTGTGACCGGTAGGTGTGTAATTGGTTGGTGTATGACCGGTGGGTTGTTTGTATCTTGGCGGTTTACGCGGGATGATCATCGTCGACGATACGTAGTCAGAAACATATTGCCACCACCCATACTCATATATGTAGTTGTATTAAATTGTATGTGTGGTATGGTGTTTATATAGTGTGGCAAAATTATAAACGGTCAAAAATAATTAACAGTCAAACAAAAAAAATAAACGTTGGTAAAAAAGATTTGTCAAAAAATATGACCGTTTCATTAAATAAATCAACTTCACCACCCGTTAACTAGAACCACAATTTGGTTCACGGGACCACTACCAGCATAGGTGGCGACGGTGTTACCATGCTGATAGTGGGGTACCCGTGACCAATTCGGGTGGTGCCCCGTCCCCCCTTGATTCATATATCCAAGAAGTTTGAATGGTGAATGTTTTTACAATCTTATGCAAATTGGTAGTCAATGTACATTGTTATTATAACAAAAATAAAGATATGTTGTACTCGTTAACCTTAAGAAAGTAATTACATAATCTTGCGTTTTTTTGTGAACATCTAGAACGAATGTTAACGAAAATGAGGATGTTTATAAAAAAAAAATCGTCTCTTAAGCAATTTTAATACTTGTTTGGATCGACATTTCAGATGACAAGTCATTATTTAAAATGATCAATAATAATCATTTGAAAACCTAAAAAAGCGTAAGCTTATTTTTAAAAATTCTAACAAATTAGTGATAGAAGAATAATATAGTATTCGGCAATTATTAGTTGAGGAATTGAAATAGTGGTGTATTTGCGTTTGATGTTAAAAAAAAGTTTGTGGTGGACGGATTGAATGAGAAAATCCCAAACCTAGCTTATATCGACATTAGAAATGAATGACATAGTCATTTGACGATCATATATCTTAATAATCCAAGGATTTATGTTGCAAATTGTTGTTAATTGAAAAAAAAAATATACTAAACCAACATGTATCAACCACTTTGGTCACGTATGATATAAGAACTTCTAGTTAAGTTACACGAGGTTTGTGAATGTGAGTGTTTGTGTGTCTAAATCGATCCATGTGACTATATGTGTTTGTATTAAGTTGAAGATGTTGGTTAGGATGGGGCTTAGATGGTTGTGGAGCAGTGGTACCAAGTAGGGGACTTTGTCAATTCGATTTTCGGTTTTCTTAGTTGCTCGGTTTGGCATGTTCTAAACCAAAAACCGTGGTAGAGGTGGTAAATGGTGGTGGTGAATTGTATTACCAAATGTGTGTGTATTAGATGTTGTAAAGATTAAGGTTACAATTGAGTGGTTTATATAGACCCCATATTACAATACTAGTCCCAAATCAATAACCAAATAGAGTTTAGTCTAATACGACGTGTAACCGTTTGCATGTTGATGGTGACTAATGTTGGTGTTGTTAGATTGATGGTTGTGTATAATGGTGGTGTAAGATGTTGATGGTGACGACGATGGCTATTTAATTTTTTTTTTCTTTTGTGTAATATCATGACTATAAAGTGATGAGTGATTGATGGGTTAAGCTATGTTTAAAATATAATGTAAAAAACAAAAACACTGAGTTGTTAAACTAAAAAAAAAAGGTTTAAGGATCAAAATATATGTTAAACATATTAATTAAAATAATTCTATAAGTGAAATGAAACGTGTAAAGTACACAAAGAAAAGTTATATAATGAACTCATTGAATAGCTATTATAAAATAGGAAGACTAACAATGGGGACTTGTTTGATGTACCAAGTATCCCCATTTGGAATTTTATAACTTGACGTCTCTAGTACTCAATTTGTGACCCCACCCTCCTATGTTTAAAGCCCATATATATGAGTAATAATATGACCAAAGACATGTTTAAAGTAAAGTTGCCAAAACCAAATGTACTTCTGTACATTACTTAGTCGATATAATAGAAGTTTGAGATACGGTGAGTTAGGTGTTTACATAATCGTCTTATAACGTGTTCAATATTGAACATTTTACTATATTACTATTACTCTTTTGTACTATAAAAAAACCCTCCAATATTTCAAACTCATTAGTATGAACAAAAGAAACTGTTATTTTAAATAATATTTTATCAATACATACTTGTCTGGTTTCTAAGCTTGTGTCGTCTTCTCAGGTGCGTTCGATTTATTCTCCGGCGAGCTGACCCTCCAACGGTCCTTTTTAAAATCCTACTCGCCTCCTCCCCAACCTACTCGCCTGGTCAACCCGGTCACCTCCTCCCTACTCGCCCATCAGCCCTACTCGCCTCCCCCCCAACCTACTCGCCTCCTCCCCAACCTACCCACCTGGTCAACCCGGTCACCTCCTCCCTACTCGCCCGTCAGCCCTACTCGCCTCCTCCCCAACCTACTCGCTTCCACGGTTATTAGCCCAATCTATATTATTCAACCATTTAAAGTTAAAAGTCGGAGAACTCAACTGATTATGTTATATGAAAGGATCTGGGGTTAAACTGTAAATATAATATTGTAAGTTTGCAAGGAGGAAACAAAATCAGACAAAAGTATAATAATAATAATAATAATAATAATAATAATAATAATAATAATAATAATAATAATAATAATAATAATAATAATAATAATAATAATGGGGTAAGGAATTAGGTGGGGTTCCATTTTGAGGGCGGGCAACTCGTGGTTGCTACCCTTAACGCCCTGTAAAGGGTTATTGCTCGCCGTTTCCTTTGCCCCCCCAACTCATCTCGAGTTCGGCGGCTTACATTTCGCACATGGCCCCTGCCAGGAGGGCCCGGAACGCCAAGTTGCGTAGTTCTGCGCAGGGCTCTGTTAGTGGTCTGCGGGTCTGCCCCTTTAAACTTTTTCACGACTGTAAAGATGGCAAACCGGGGCATGGAGGATTTCTGCGCCTTCTTGGACACATCCAAAGCACCCACCTCAATACAGAAAACCGAAGGCTATCTCTGAAGGAGGCTATCTCGAAGGATCGGGACCTTTTTTTAGATGTCGGGGAAGTTCTCAGGGAAGGAGATAAGTGGTTATGTGGGAGGTGCATGGTGATGCATGCTCTCAGTAGAGGATGCAAGCATGACGATGAGGTTGTATCGTTCGCCGTGGTCTCCGAAGATGTCGAAGATTTCATTGTTGGGATACGGAAACCATGTCCAACGGTAGACGACACAAACCCACGTCACCCAACCGGGAGGGTTGGGGATGTTGCCCTCCTCGAGCGTGTCTTTTCCCTCCCGATTCAGACTGTTAAAAGCATCCCCCCTAGTTGTCGTCTGATGTTTGCTCAAGTGTTAACAGGTGCTTTACGCAAAGTAGTGGCATCGCCAAGCTCGGTGGACAACTGGGTCCAATTGCTATTGCTTCCACGGTTAACCCTAAGGGTGATCAGACCGTCCTCTAGGCAAGAACGAAGATCAGGGAACAGGAAATCTCTGCAGTGTAGTAGCATCATGCAAGCACTTGGAGAATGGAAAGATGGGTCTGGGTTTGCGGTCTTGGTTTCTTCTCTTTTCGATAGCACAGGGGAGGTCTCGGTATCTAGGGGAGAAGCCAAAATGGGAGAGGATAATGCAAGCGAACCTAACATAAAACATTGTCTTCGAAAAGTCAGGGATGGTCATTTCACGGCGGCGGTAAAGGTGTTGTGTTCTAGTGGAGTCGCCCCCCTATGTGAATCGACCATGAAGGCTCTCATTGATAAACACCCAGTGGTGCCACCTCCATCCTTTCCTTCTAACCCCATCGCCCAACCCGCTCTATCAGTAGATGAGGGTTGTGTGCTTAAATGTATCCGATCTTTCCCTAAAGGGACATCTTGTGGTAGGGACGGGATACGGGCCCAACACCTGTTGGATGCTATTGGGGGTGAAGGCTCAGTGACTTCCTCGGGGTTGCTCGCGGCCATCACTGAAGTTGTCAACCTATGGCTTAGGGGGGCCTGCCCTAAGACGCTGGCCGAGTTCATTGCATCAGCCCCCCTCACCCCCTTATTGAAGCCTGATAATGGAATTCGGCCTATTGCTGTGGGGGGCATTTGGCGAAGGCTAGTTTCTAAGGTGGCAATGAAAAAGGTTGGGAAAGACATTGCCCAGTACCTGGGGGACTTTCAATTTGGAGTAGGGGTACCAAATGGGGCAGAGGCGGTGCTTCATAGTGCCAACAGGTTCCTCAACTCTTTTCATGCGGATGGGTCTCTGGCTATGCTTACAGTAGACTTCTCCAATGCCTTCAACATGGTCGACCGTACAGTTTTTCTCCAAGAGGTCCACCAGCGATGCCCGTCCATTTACCCGTGGGTCCAGTTCCTTTATGCCCAGCCAGCTAGGCTGTATGTGGGCGATGATTGTATTGGGGCTACCACCGGGGTGCAGCAAGGAGATCCTTTGGGGCCCCTTCTCTTTGCCCTTGCCTTACATCCCCTTATCATGCGGATTCAGGAACACTGTAACCTACCGTTTCATGCCTGGTATTTGGATGATGGGACGATTATAGGCAACGCAGTGGAGGTTGCTAAGGCTTTAGACATTATCAAGGCGCATGGGCCATCTCTGGGGCTTCATCTCAATATTAAGAAAACAGAGGTCTTTTGGCCGACGTGTGACGGGTTGAAAAGTCAGGAAGGACTTTTCCCGACAGGGATTGGTAAACCTGAGAAAGGGGTTAAGCTCCTTGGTGGGGCTGTTAGCCGAGATCCTACCTTTATAGGGGAGTTGGCAGGGCGACGGGCTACGAGTGCGGTTGCCCTCATGAAACTACTGCCCCGCCTTAGAGATCCCCAGAGTGAACTCCTGCTGCTCAGGTCATGCATGGGGGTCGCTAAGTTACTTTTTGGGTTACGAACTTGCCAACCCCATTTCATGGTGGATGCTGTATCCCTTTTCGATGATGGTCTCCGCGAAGCTATTGAAGATATAGTTGTGTGTGGCGGCCCCTTCTTCGGGGACCTCCAGTGGCGCTTGGCATCCTTGCCGATGCGTTTAGGTGGTTTGGGCCTCCTTTCAGCTCGAGATGTGGGGGTCTATGCCTTTGTGGCGTCCAGAGCTCAGTCTTGGGAACTTCAGGATCATATCCTCCGAAACAGTGGGGTCATTGGACTAGACCCAGACTATCAACAGGCGCTCGAACGCTTAAATGTCTATCTCCCGGACTTTGATATTGGCGGTTTTTCTAACAAGGACACCGCCCCCCCAAAGCCACAAAAAACTTTGGCGAATGCTCTTTTTAGCAAAACTGCTCAGAGCCTGGGAGAAGTTTTTGAGTTGTCCACTCGCCAGAAGGCGGTGATTGAATGCCTAAAGGGGCCTCATGCTCAGGATTTTTTGACCGTTATCCCGATTGAGGGTTTGGGCCAATGCATGTCTGCAGTAGAGTACAGGGCTATACTCAAGTACAGATTGATGATCCCTATGTACCCGGAAGACGAAACATGCCCCATCTGCCGTAAAACTTGCATGGATAAATACGGGGAGCATGCAATTCATTGCAAGGAGCTCCCTGGTTTCAAATATCGGCATGACTGGGTGAGGGACGTTTTGTGGGATATCTTGAGAAGAGCTGGGATCTCTGCCAAAAAGGAGGCCCCAGTAAACTTCCTCACAGACCCCACGGAAGGGAGATCTACCCTGCGACCCGCAGATCTGCTTGTCTTTGGTTGGGAGAGGGGGAAACATGCCTGTGTGGACCTCACCGGGGTATCTCCGCTGGTTGGGTTAAGGGACACAGCGTTCGTAGCTGGGCAAGCATCAAGAAAGGCGGAATCAAAGAAAGTAGATAAACACGCCAAAGCTTGTGCAGATAACCAACATGTCTTTATCCCTCTGGCCTTCGACACTTTTGGCTCTCTGGCACCAGAAGCTATTCGTTTCTTGACCAGGGTCCAACGGGTCGTCCACAGCAATGTTTCATCCCCAGGGGGGCAAGGTTTTGTCTTTAGTAGACTAGGGTTTGCAATTCAAAAAGGGGTGGCGGCTCAGCTTGTTGCCCGTCTACCTGCTATTATGATGTAACTTTCGTATTTTGTTTGAATGAATTATTATTATTATCTCAAAAAAAAAAAAAAAAAAAAAAAAAAAATTATCAATTTACACATTTGTTTGTTGTTAAAAGCTATCCGTTGTGAGGTAATTGTTTTTATATGTTCAAATGGTATTTTAGGTATGCAATCACTCTTGCCTTTCAAAAAAAAAAAAAGGTATGCAATCACTCATGTGCCAAATAAGATGTTACATCTAACCAAGCAATTCCTAAGAATAAATGCAAAATTGTCTTTCTATCATAAGGCTAATAAATCGAAACCAATTGAGTAAATAGACTTCATTTTAACGAACAAGAGTTTAGCCTATATCAATATGCATTTGACTATTTAACTTTTAAGGTATACTTTGACGGGTCCCAGTCGCATATAAGAATCATAAGATAAATACATAGACTAAGATGTGTGTTTAAGTTTACTATTAAAGTACTAAAAAAATATATTGTTCTAAGTAAATCTAAAAGGTTGAGGACGTTATCGATAAATAAGAAGTTTGTTACAAAAGATTGAAACCCTGTATATGTCTTGCAATATATCCAACCGATTATACAATTCTTACATGTCTCTTACTTTTTACATCTTTCTAAAACACAAGTAGGGTTATTCATGAGCCACGCCGAACCAAGTGTTTTATCAACCGAGCCAAAGTCAAACGAGTGTCTTTCAATCCTAGTGAACGTCAAGCGGCATCGAGTGTCGCAGTTGAAAAACATAAAGTGACGATCAGGGTGTTAGTTTTTAAAGTAAAGTGCAATTTTTGTCCCTAATGTTTCGTCTAATTAGAACCTACATATAAATTTAACAAATAAAAGGGAAATAAAAAAACATCCAAAGGGTTCTATCGAGATTAGTTGAGCAGGACGATGAATCGTCGACCGATTGAAGCAAACCATTGTTCATCGGAAGTTCGAGAAAGAATGAATCAATTGAAACCGAACTCTGGCGAGTTGGCGTCTTGACGAGTGGCGATGGAGAAATCAAATGATGATGGCCGATAGGGAGTTTCGATTAGGGTTTTAACTTCCGAAACAAATGGTAGGTTGAGAGTTGAGTATCGATCAATACTTTACATTTCAGTATTTGACATTTTGACTCAATTACTCAAATGAAAATTGAAACATTGGACAACTGATATTGGACTTCAGTTATAATTTAAAACCGAACCTTTCAAAACTGAGCACATTTTTCAACCAAGCAGAATCGAACGAGCAAATTCCGACCATTTTTCAAGCAACCATCGAACGAATATAGAGCGTCGAGCAATTTAACTAGCCCTACAAACAAGGGACTTAAGTTGTAAGAAATTACAAAACCAAAGGACTATTATTAAAAAAATCATCAAAGATGAATTGCAGCCTCATTCATTACTTCACTAAGATTATAGACACCCAACATGACTGGATCAGTTATGTTAAAGTATCTCCATCATATTCCAACGTAATCCAACAAAGAATCAATCCCTTTTGATTTCCACCCCTTTATTCCCTTACAAACCAATCCTTTTATTTTTGCACACCACCTGTTCGACGAAAGTCCTGACAGAACAAAAAAAACAAATGCAGGCTGTGATCTTGGCCATAATATGTTCTGCAGTTACTATATTGCTACAAACTGTGTTTGTTCTATGTGGGTTTCCTACAACTCTCATGTTAGAGAGATCTTTTCCCATTAATCATGTTGTTGAGTTGAGTGAACTTAAAGATAGAGATAGTGTAAGGCACCCAAGAATCTTGCAACAGCAACAACAACAGCAGCAGCAGTCTATTGGGAGTGTTGTTGATTTCCCTGTTCAAGGGACTTATGATCCATTTCGTGTTGGGTAATTAACAATTTCTTGATTTGTTTTTGTTTTATTAATTTTGTTAGTGTAAGTTCTTGATTGAAATATTAAGAATTTTTTTTACTATTTGAAGTTGCTTAGTATTGAAGCTATCTTTTTTTTTTTTTTACTTTTGTGTTGATGATAAGTTTAACCAAATTGTAAAATAAAAGGAAAAGATTCTTGCTTTGATTCCTTTAATTTTTTGGGCTTTTTGTGACATACAATCTTGCTTTGAAGCAATGTTATTATTAAAGTGGGTTATTTTGTTTTAAACTTTATTATTATTATTATTATTATTATTATTTTATATTTATATTGGGAAGTTAGTTGGGTTGTAGCCTTGCAAATCCAAACTAATTTTCCAATTAAAATAGTAATATTAAATATAATATTTGTTGGTGAACCCAATTGAACTCTTGTAAATAAATATTTTCTTCAATTTTGATCATTTTTATTGGAGAATTAGTTGAATTTGTAGCTTTATTTTACAAGAGTTCAATTGGGTTGACCACCAAATAATTTATTTAAATTTTAACATTTTTATTAATAATTTAGTTGGATTTGTAGGCTTTATTTTGCAAGAGTTCTATTGGGTTCATCACCAAATAATTTCTTTAAATTTTAATATTTTTATTGAATATTTAGTTGGATTTTTAGGATTTATTTTGCAGGAGTTCAGTTGGGTTCACCATCAATTGTTTTCATTAAATTTTTATATTTTTTAAAAATTGGTTGACTTTGTAGGATTTATTTTACAAGAGTTGAATTGGTTTCATCACCAAATATTTTATTTAATATTGTTATTCTTACTAAAAAGATTAGATATTTAATTAAAAAGAAAAAAATTAAAAAAAGTAGTTGACTTTTGTAGGCTTTATTTTACAAGAGTTCAATTGGGTTCACCACCAAAGGAGTATTTTGTACAAATCGATACAGGAAGCGATGTGTTATGGGTCAGTTGCGCTTCATGCGAAGGTTGCCCGCGATCTAGTGGACTCCAAGTACTCATTTGTACCATAGCTTATTACTACTATAATATTATTCTAACATATAAAGAATCACTAGATTAGTTATATTTTTATTATTATTCTCCAATCAACAGATTCCAATTCAGTTCTATGACCCATCTAGCTCATCAACGGCTTCTTTGATCCGTTGTTCAGACCAACGATGTTCGTTAGGATCCCAGTCGTTAGATTCCAGCTGTTCTAAATCAAATGATCAGTGCATTTACCAGTTCCAGTATGGAGATGGTAGTGGAACATCAGGCTATTATGTATCTGATCTAATTCAGTTGGATACAATCATTGGGGATTCAACTTCATCAAACGCTTCGGCATCTGTTGTATTCGGGTGAGTTGATAACTATTCTGCCGTTATCCACTAACCCATTTCACGATTTGTTGTAAAAACCGTTGTTGACTTATGAAACAGATGTAGCGTGACTCAAACCGGAGATTTAACCAAATCTGATAGAGCTGTTGATGGGATATTTGGTTTTGGTCAGCAGGGGTTATCGGTAATTGCACAACTTTCGTCACAAGGGGTAGCGCCAGATGCGTTTTCTCATTGTCTTGTTGGAAATGGCGCGGGTGGTGGTATTTTAGTTCTTGGTCAAATAATCGAGCCAAGCATGGTCTACACTCCACTTATTCCGTCACAGTAAGTTCTCTTTCAGATTTTCAGTCAGAATGGAATTGACTATTATGCCCCTCGGAGTCACCTAACCGTTATTGATGTTTATGTTTTTTAGCTCAAATAAACAAGAATCCTTAATTGAGGCATTCTGCACATTTTGTTTATCTTTACAGGATTAACATTATTGTTTTATTGATATGAAAGGACCCCATGTTTAAAAGCTATGATCTTTGACCTTTATTGGTATGCTACGGCCTACGGTTTGACCATTATGCCCTTCATAGACATGTTAACATGATGTTCCAGGCCACATTACAACTTAAACCTGCTGAGCATTTCGGTCAATGGACAAACGTTACCCATTGATCCTTCAATGTTTGCCACATCAGGCAGCCGAGGAGGAACCATTATTGATTCTGGAACTACTCTCGCTTACCTGGCAGAAGAAGCGTATGATCCTTTCGTGGATGCTGTAAGTTGTAAAGGGCAAAGTTGTCAAATTATTAATTACTTCCAAATAACCAGAATTATGAGATAACACTTTTTATTGCTGCAGATTACACAATCGGTCGCACAATCTGTCCGGCCTCTTGTGTCAAAGGATAGTCAGTGTTATCTTGTTGCCTCAAGGTTTTTATTTTCTCATTTCCCACAATTTCCTTAATAATAGTTTTTTTTTTTTTTTTTTTGTTAAACTAATATTGAAATTTTAATTATGTTTCAGTACACCTGATATATTTCCTGTAGTAAGCTTGAACTTTGCGGGTGGTGCTTCAATGATTTTAAGACCCCAAGATTATCTTCTACAGCAAAACTCTGTGGTAAGTTAAGTTCACAACGTTATTTGCGCCTAATAATGAAACTTTAACTTGACGTCTAATTTAATATTATTATCATTTATGAAATGTTTGATCGTCCATAATATATTTTTCGCGTTTTATGTGCTCTTTGTAGGGTGGAGCTGCATTGTGGTGCATAGGCTTTCAGAAAATTAGAGGTCAAGGAATTACCATTCTAGGAGGTACAAGTCTCTAGTTTTTCTACTATTTCGAGTTTTAAATTAATTTTTGTGAATTTTTTTTTATTTTTAAATCTCGTTATGAACAATACAGATCTTGTTTTAAAAGACAAAATAGTTGTATACGATCTGGGTGGTCAACGGATTGGTTGGGCGAATTACGACTGTAAGTTATCCTAATTTTAAAAGACATCATTGTTGTTTCTTTATATGTTTAATGACATGTTGTTAGGTTCATTAACATTAACATTAAGCAACAAAAATGAAAGAAAAGTGTTATAATTCTCATATACATCAGTTCATTTGACTTTAAAAGTCAAACCTTGTTTCTTGATTTTGTTAGGTACAACATCTGTTAATGTGTCAACTACATCAAGTGGTGGCAGAAGCGAATACGTGGCGGGTCAATACAACGATGGCAATTCGTTGCAGGATACCCGTTACAGTCTGATCTTAATCGTCTTTGTGGCTTTCATGGTACAATTATCAGTAATTGGTTTTTCCTAGTAAAAACATGATTTCTAATTGCCATAAATTTCCTAGGGTATAATTCTTTTGTTTGTATAGTAGAAAAAAAGGGAATTGTTCATTAATATTTAATATATGTAACAACAAATATGCTAATTGGGATCTAGATTTATACATGTATAAGTGTACATGTATATATATACAAATTAACACTATTTGTTGTGCTACAATTCATGGCTTCTTAGATTTTATTTTTATGTTTAAGCGCGTGTTGTAAGTTGTTAGAATGGGTTATTTGTTTATTTAAAATGCTAACTAGGATCAAATTAAAATTTTATGTATACACGGTATAGGGCTAAATCGTAAAATAATTGCAACGAGATATGATTTCAAAATCAATGGGGTTGGAGGCCCATTGGCAAACGCAAAAACTTTAAGAACACTTAGGTTTAGAAGTTTTGGGTTTAAGTCATACAAACGACTTGATTAAAAAAAACACGCCTTTAAAAAAGATATGATTTTAAAGTAAATTATATTATACAACTAAATCAAATATATAATGGACACACATATATATAATAAACTTTTAATGGGGTTTGTTCATTGTAGAAAAATGGGATTTTTTTATGGAGGTTTGTAAATTTAATGTGGAGTTGAGGTGTCGATTTGTTTGGCTTTTGGTAGTTTGTACATTGTGGGTGCTCTAATAAATGATAGAGATATATCAAATAATTAACTCGTAATACAAATGAGTCTTTGTATTGAGAGTAGAGAGAAAAAGCACGACCTAATGTGTTCAGATTAGAAGTAAGAATAAAAGCATTAACAATGTTATAAACCCACAAGTCGCCATCACAGCTACTACATTACATTCTCAAACATCTTTTAAAATCACTTATTTTACTATATATATACACCATTTTTCAAACACTCACTTTTTATATAAAAAGTTAAATAATGTATTAAAACTTGTTTGTATGTGGAGCCCACCCCTCTCTCCTTTTTAGCAGGTTTGGAATTCCGGACGAAAGCCACAACGGGGGAGGTTTGGAATGGGTTAAGTTTGGAAATCCAAGCCCTACCACATTAACAATAACGCCTCCCTCCTAAAAAAGCATGTAATCAATTTAACATCGATTAATTAAGCCATTCCTTAAAGCGTGTTAATAATTAGTGAAAACCAAATGTTGTCACATTTGGTTACTCGTAAATTTTTGGTTGAGTAAGATTTGCCATATGTTAATTAAATATTCATTTTAAAAGTCACTGATTACTTATGATCTAAATTTTTAAACAAACATCAAATCAAACCATTAACTTCTTCATATTGTAGTTTTCTAATTAAGTCACCTTTCATCTAAAAAACCATTGGTCACCCGTTTTCCTCTCTCTCAATTTCTCCTTCCATTCGTTTCTCTATGTGTATTTGATGATTGGTAATCTGAAAAGATAAACTCAAACAGGATTTTGTTTGGAAACGCCAAAGGGACTAACTAACCAAACCAAACACAAAATTTGTTTCCCAAAAGAAGAGAACAATGGCCTCGTATAGAGCTGTGCATTTTGTTCTCTTCTTCCTCTTAATTACTGCTTCTTCGGCATTTTCTTCATCAATTTTATGTAATATATTATTTGATCTCGTGTGTTAATGTTTTAATTATCTAACAATGTTGAATAATATATATTTTTGTTTTATGCATGATTTTCTTGTAATTAGTGGAAGATATGCTCGAATCTCATGTGGCATTGGGGAAATGTCGTGTTAATGCACCTAAACGTATGTCTAACTTCTCTTAATTTTTTATTTTTATTCATGTAAATTTTTTTAGTGAATTTAATCTCATGAACGTGCATGTTATAGCTTGACCTGTGGACTTTGAGAACATGAACTATGATGATATGACAAGAACGTGCAAAAAACCTTACAAAGCCGAACCATGTTGTAAGGCCCTTCAGAAAATTGCGTGTCCGCACATGGACGCAATCAACGATCTGTCAAATGACTGTGCAATTTCGATGTTTGGTAACATTAATTACCACGGGAATTACCCTACTGGTCTTTTTTTTAATTTGTGCAATGAAGGCGACAAAGGTATGGAATGTGAAGGATATTGATCGTAACACCCGTACAAGGCAGACAATCATGTATATAATCAACGACGATATATTGAAATAGCATTTTAAATGTCTATTTCTATATTGTAAATCATGACACAAATCCAGGCATTTAGTATAAGAAGGATATAGTATATATGACTCGTATAGTGTATACTGAGACTTTTTGAAAATACAAAATGGATGTGTGATTTTGGTTATCTTAGAAAGAAAGATTTTATGAGGTAATTCCTGTTTCATATTAGAAGAAGATTAAACTTGAAAATATGGTGAACTCTAAGCGATAATGCACACGCTGATCATTGCTGGACCTACATATATTGCAAGTGGGCGGGTGCCCCCTTTAAAAAATTAGTGGAATTTGTAGGCAAAAATCCCGATCGTACCCCCTTAAAAGTTTGGCCGAATCCCCGATCACTCTCCAGAAAATAACTTCTAGGTCCGCCACGGCCCTGCACACGCATCCTGACTTACCGTCACCATGGAACGCGGTAGTCTACCCACCAACTTATCTCCATTGTATCTTTGCCTTGTGAGACAACCATTACATATTAATCATTCAAACTCAAGAATTTATATAACTTACATTGATATTTTTAGCAGACTATATCTTACATACCTTTTGAATTCCAAAATTATATTAACTGCCTCAAGTAAACTGTGGATGCATGGATTCATCATCAAAAGACAACCGCTAAGAAAATCATCCAAATCATCCTCCCCAAGAAGAAATGCACTTAAATAATCCATAACAACATCTTCTGAAGTCATTGGAGATTTGTAAGTAGGTAGTTATGCAGCATCAACAAGTGATTCGACTAAAGTAGAACTTGAAGAACCGTCTAAAAGCTAAAAACTGTTTGTAGCGTCTAACATATACCAATTACATTGAGAGATACCATTGAGAGGCATGTCTGGTGAAGTCACCGCGTAAGCAGGTTGTTTTGCAGCACGAACACGTGGTTCGAATGAAGTGGAACATGAAGCACCATTCGAAAATCAAAAATTGTTTGTAGCTTCTCTTGCAAATACATGATGAGAACTTGGACTGAAGTGTTACATGTCTCGTTACTTTTCTTCTTATAAAACTTTTATAGCACCTAATCAGTTAACACCTGTATAAATTGAGCTCAGAGTCTCACCGGAAGCAGCGTCTCTATTCTGATAAAGTAGTGGTAAGAATGTCTACATCTTACCCTCTTCAGACCCTACCTAAGCTTTGCTCTGGATGGGATTTACTGAGTATGATAATGATTAAAAAAATTAGGGTGAGCAAAAATTGATTAGTGGAAACAAAACCAGATTAAGCGATATAACCAAATTGAAATAACCGAACCATGCAAAGAACACGCAGTTCAGTAATTTTGTGTTTTATGAAAACCTAAAAAAAAAACAATTTAATTTTGAATGAGTATTCTTTTAATATATAGATTAGAACTTTTACTTTTCAGTGTTCAGTAAGTTGTAAAAAATTAAGTTATAGTGTAGCCATAGTATTTAGGCCTAAATAATTAACTAGTGAGAAACCCGCGCGTTGCTGCGGGCCTGTTAAACTCGCCATACTAAAAAAGTTAAAAATTATTGTAGGAAAAGCTAAGTAAGTCGAAACCGTAACAAATCCACATAAAAAGGAAATAACAAACTAAAAGAACTGTAATGACTTGTTCGCCTATACTTAGATGACTTGTACATTATCACACGCAATTCTGTTTTAGATGAAGCTTACATTGAAACGTATATAAAAATAGAACCAATTAAGGAACTCATTTTTCTTTCTTTTAAACACAAGATAATATTATAAAAAAACAATAAGTTTGACCTATGTCAAATAAAAGTTTTAAAAAAATATAGAAGCACGTTATTTTATGAATAGTGTAACTTTACGTTGTTTAGCATGGTAAGCTCTCATGATGTCAAATTATTAAAAGTTTTATAAAATATCTGATTGTATATAAAAGATTATAACAAAACATGTAGTATTATAAATTGTTTTTTTATATGTTTTTTCTATTTCATATGTTTAAAGTAATTGTAGAAATAAATGTCATTAGTAATCATAAACATCTATTGACTCTTGAATTCATTTAGATTAAATATGTTGTTTTAAAGACCAATTTGCCCCTAAAATTTAGTTATTATGTGCATTGTATGTTGTACCATAAGCAAATTAACTTGTACCTCTTAAATTTTAAGAAGTCCTTGTCAAATACTTTATAATACTAGTAGGAAACCCGCGCGTTGCTGCGGAATCGACAGTGTGAGGCGGGAACAAAATTCAAACCTTAAATACCTAAGTTTTCAACCCACCATGACCATCTAACCATTTGACCCGCATGACCTATTGTTCTTTCTATTCATCCTCCCATGATAATCTAGCACCAGGAATCGTTCCATGCCATCTATTTCAAATATCATGCGTAAACACACTCATAATAGCATCATGAGATCATATGTTATGTTAGAAAATCTGATTGTCAGATTCTAAATCCTTCACTCTTATTAGTCCTGAATAAGAATATATATAGACAATATATGTAAATTAAATAAAAATAATTCATAATATAATTTATGTTTTAGTCACATTTTTTTCGAAGAGAAAATAAGAACTGTAGAGTATCATGCATAAGAATTGTAGAAAGAAATCGGACAATCCTAAATTTAGCATTAATGTCTATGACGCATCACTGCAGTGGCGAAACTTGACCCGAAACTTCGGGGGGTCGGAAGTCACCAGGGGGCGGAAATCACTAGTTTCAGGGGGTCGAAAACCAATTTCGAGGGGTCGAAACCGTATATACCAAAAAATTTCTATACGAAAACTATATAATCTGAACTCCTGAGCAAAAATTCGGGGGGTCGGCCGCCCCTTCAAAGCTGCGCCACTACATCACTGTGAAGCAATGAAATAATAGAACAAATGTCACACCCTCAAATTCCACATGCGGGGTTTTACCGCGAGGCGCGTGACACACCAGGATCCCAGTCAACGATCACAATAAACAAACAACAAACATGCATTCATATATATTTTAAAACCAAAACATCATGCTTTGAGCCGTAAACCAGTAGCGGAAGCATTTCTTGTTTACAACCAAAAGACATATTATAGTTTACAAAACATTGTTTAATATGCTTCAAAATTCTAGACGCTGTGCAAGACTCCATGCGCCTAGTCCATTAACTGTTACCTTAGCGACCTGAGAAAACATGCCAAAAAATGTCAACATATAATGCTGGTGAGTTCACAGGTTTTCTTTTATAAAAGAGTTGTTACAAGTTTGAAAAGATCATATCCGTTACTACCAGGTTATAAGAACGTTAGCTAGACGTTAAGTGTTTGTTTACTACTACGGTTAGGAACCCATTACTATACGTGTGTAAGTTGTTGAATCATGCCCAAACGTTTTGGCTATAATCGATGCCTCGGCGAGCCAGTAATAAGAGACAATATGCACCGGCTCGGCCCCGCCGTCGAGTGGGGTTTGTGAGGTCCAATAGATCTATCCACATTTCCCCCGTTGTGCATCCCCGCACATTCATGGTTCCCCCCGGGACTTTCCCGTAAAAGCCGCATAGTATAATAAAGTAACCATAGTATAACATGACCTTTAGTAAGTAAGTATGTAGCATGTTTCTCCCCCGAAGGTAAAACAGTAAAAGTGGGGCTGTGACATTCACCTTAGATTACATTACTTGAAAACAGTTAAGTAATTATGCTATGATAGCCCCAAATAGCGGCGACCTATCATAAGATGTGTATAAGTATCCGGACTAATAACCTGCAGGTTAACTAGTCCCCGAATGTCCAGACCATAACCATAAACGTTTGAAAACACCTTTGACTGTTAAACCGACCGTACCAGACAAGACTCGACATCCCATTGGTGACCCGACATCTCACGTGTTAGACAATTACAAGACATCATGCACATATGCAATTGAGCACTTAATACGCGCAAGAGTTCACCTAGTCTAGAATAATGTTCAATTAACAAACAAACAAGTCCGAACACGTGTTACTAAGTCATTGGGTGTATCCCGGGGTTCCTATCATGTTCCTAGGTGTCAAATCATGTTCCGGGATGTCAAAATACGCTTACGACAGCAGTACACGCATTTAGGAAACTAACATGCAATTAGGAAAAGCAACTGGTGAGTAGGGGAAGTCAACAGGCGAGTAGGGGGTCTAATCGCCTGATACATCAGGCGATTGGGCTGTAATCGCCTGATGTATCAGGTGATTAGAGCCCTATTCGCCCGTAGTGTTGCTGTCGCGCATTTTCGCGCGTTAAACCCTCCAAATCAGATCCGAAACATGTAAAAACACCCAATATCAAACCTAAACCATTTACCAACCCATTCCAAGCAAAGTCCCCCCAATTTATCTCTGCTCTAACGGCCTCGGTGCGATTATTTCCAAAAATGGCAAAGTACTAGGTTTCATTAACTATGAAATCTTTCCTGAAATGGTAAAGACCAGATTACACCTCCTACAACTTGTAAATTATCATCTCTATGTTATAATATCATTCTAGTGTGATTCCTAATAACAAACAAGCAATGAATCATATCATAACATCCTAATTCTTCAAGAATCACCCAAATGGGTCAAAATGCATACTTTCATCAAAACACTATAACAATAGCTCAAACTCTTAGATTATCATCCTAACAACTCCTACACATCAGAAGTACATCAATTTCATAGAAACATTCATGTTATAACAACCAAAAATCATCATATGCATCAATACTTCACATATAGCAAGTATTATGGTGTAAACTTGTTTTAGAACTCATTTCCAAGGTTTTTAAAGACACATACTTAGCAAAACAAGGTCTGGACTTTTGGGGAACCAAAACAATAACATTACAAAGGTTTGGGATGAAGAACACACCTTGGATTTTATCAAAGAAAGGTGTGTTAGCTTGGAAATGGTGAGTTTTGAAGCAAAACAAGTTCCAGAAGTGTTTTGAGGTGTGTGGGAGGCTTAGGATCTGTTAGGGTTGCACTAAGGGTGTTTGGGGAGTCAAGGGTTGTATTTATAGGTGTTTTGACTCGTGCATAGCAGATCAGGCGAGTAGAAGAGCTGATCAGGCGATTAGAAGCCCTAATCGCCTATATACTGGCGACGAGAAGCTCTAATCGCCCATAATCCTCCCAATCGCCTATAATAATGGCGATTAGGCAACTCCCTGGGTTCCTAATCGCCTATAGCACTCCTGGTTGGGTTTTTGGCGCGTTAAACACTATTTTTAGATATATAAACACGTATTCACATACCGACAAGTCACATAATGATTACAAACACATAATGCATGATAACTAACACGTTTACATCCGTTCACCAATTCCCGGGACTCGAGACTTGCGTGTGTGCGTTAAACCTGGTGATTCCACGAATCACCAATCCTTGTAAACATGGTTATGGACCGACTCCCGATGATCCCCAGAATCATCGTAACAACTCAACTGACCCAGATAAGTACGTAATATGTATGACTCGCTAAGGTAGGCTTACTAGTTTAGTCAATGTTACTAACCTGAGTTTGCCGGGTGTCACATCATCCCCCTGTTGAAAGAATTTTCGTCCCGAAAATTGCCCAAGGCCAAAAAGGAAGAGACGAAGGAGAAGGAAATTTTTCGGTTGCCACATCATCCCCCTGTTGAAGGGAATCTCGACCCGAGATTCATTCATCTTCAACAGAGACATGTCTTGATTCGAACGCGTGCTTAGGAAATAAATGAGGATACTTAGCTTTCATCTGATCCTCCTGTTCCCACGTGAACTCCGGTCCACGATTTGAGTTCCAACGAACTTTAACAATGCGGATTTTACTCCGGCGAAGGCTACGGATCTTATAGTCGAGAATCTCAACCGGTTCTTCCACGATACGCAGACGATCATCCACCTTGATCTCTTCGAGAGGAACAACCAAAGATTCATCCGCCAGACACTTCTTGAGATTAGAGACATGGAAGACATTATGAACATTACGGAGTTCAGCCGGTAGATCAAGCCTGTATGCTACCGGTCCAATCCGTTCCAGAATTGCGAACGGCCCCACATACCGAGGATTCAATTTGCCACGCTTCCCAAAACGTATAACGCCCTTCCACGGAGATACCTTCAATAAAACCATGTCGCCAACCTCAAACTCTAAAGGCTTGCGACGACGATCGGCATAGCTCTTTTGACGATCCCGAGCTGCTGCCATGCGGTTACGAATTTGTACGATCTTCTCGGAAGTTTCATACACAAGTTCCGGGCCGGTGAGTTGGCTCTCACCCACCTCAGCCCAACACAGAGGAGACCGGCATTTCCGCCCGTAAAGAGCCTCGAACGGAGCCGCCTTGATACTAGAATGGTAGCTATTGTTGTAGGAGAATTCCACCAATGGTAGATGACTCTCCCACCCTTTGCCAAAATCGATCACACATGCCCAAGCATGTCTTCTAATGTTTGAATCGTCCGCTCACTTTGACCGCCAGTTTGCGGATGATAAGCTGTGCTCATATCTAACTGAGTACCTAGAGCCTTATGAAAGGATTTCCAGAAATTAGAGGCGAACCGAGGATCACGATCGGAAATAATAGAGACAGGCACCCCGTGCCGAGAAACCACTTCCTTAAGATACAAACGAGCCAAACGCTCAAGGCCATCAGTTTCCTTGATAGCAAGGAAGTGCGCAGACTTTGTCAACCTATCGACAATCACCCAGATCATGTCACAACCACGGGGCGACTTCGGGAGTTTGGTCACAAAGTCCATCGTAATCCGCTCCCACTTCCACTCGGGAATTTCAGGCTGTTGCAGAAGGCCGGACCGCTTTTGGTATTCAACCTTGACCTTGGCACAGGTCAAGCACTTGCTTACATACGAAGCCACATCCACCTTCATATTCAGCCACCAATAAAGTATCTTTAAGTCTTGATACATCTAATCGGAGCCAGGGTGAATAGAGTACCGGGACTTGTGAGCTTCTTCAAGAACGAGCTCCCGCAAGCCCCCGAGTAAAGGGACCCAAATACGTTCAGCGAAATAATGTAGGCCATCGGACCTGAGCTCAAGGTGACTATCAGCACCATGCATGGTTTCAGCTTTAAGGTTTTCCTCCTTCAAAGCTTCTTGCTGCGCCGAAAGGATTCAGTCAGGTAAACCGGAATGGATAGTGAGCTGAAGAGCTCGAACACGACGAGGTTTAGCAGATTCCTTCCTGCTCAAGGCGTCTGCGACAACATTCGCCTTGCCAGGATGGTATTTAATAGCACACTCATAATCATTAAGAAGGTCGACCCAGCGATGTTGTCGTATATTCAACACCTTCTAATCAAAGATATGCTGGAGGCTCTTGTGATCGGTATAAATGGTGCACTTGGTACCATACAAGTAATGCCTCCAGATCTTTAAAGCAAAGACTACTGCACCCAATTCTAAATCATGGGTGGGGTAGTTTTTCTCATGAACCTTGAGCTGACGAGAAGCATAGGCAATGACCTTCTCGCGCTGCATTAGCACACAACCGATACCCCCGATAGAAGCGTCACAATAAACCACAAAATCGCCTGTGCCTTCAGGCAAGGACAAGATAGGAGCAGAACAGAGTTTGGCCTTTAGCATCTGAAAGGCTGACTCTTGCGAATCACCCCAGTCGAACTTCTTGTCCTTCTGGGTAAGCGAGGTGAGGGGTTGAGCGATCTTTGAAAATCCCTCGATGAAACGACGATAATAACCTGCAAGACCCAGGAATTGCCGCACCTCAGATGGCGTCTTTGGTGCTTCCCAGTCTTTGATGGCTTCTATCTTAGCTGGGTCAACATGAATTCCTTTTTCATTAACCACATGACCAAGGAATTGGACTTCACGCAACCAGGAGCTACACTTAGAGAACTTGGCGTACAACTGCTCCCGCCTCAAGAGCTCCAAGACAAGATGCAAGTGTTCCCGGTGGTCCACTTCGTTCTTGGAATAGACTAGAATATCATCAATGAAGACGATCAATAATTTATCAAGATAGGGCTTACAAACACGGTTCATCAAATCCATGAATATGGCGGGCGCATTGGTGAGACCAAAAGGCATGACCAAGAATTCGAAATGGCCATAATGAGTTCGAAAAGCGGACTTCGGAATATCTGCTTCTTGGACCCTCAACTGATGGTACCCCGATCTCAAATCAATCTTCGAATAGAAACTAGAACCCTGAAGTTGATCAAATAAATCATCGATGCAAGGAAGAGGATAGCGATTCTTGATGGTAACCTTGTTCAATTCACGGTAGTCGATACACATACGCAGGCTTCCGTCTTTATTCTTGACAAAAAGAATAGGGGCTCCCCACGGGGATGAACTAGGTCGGATGAAACCCTTCTCCAACAACTCCTGCAACTGATTAGACAACTCCTGCATCTCGGGAGGTGCAAGACGATATGGGGCTCGGACAATAGGGGCCGCACCTGGAGCAAGTTCAATACCGAATTCAACCTGAAGATAAGGCGGAAGGCCAGGTAAATCTTCAGGAAATACGTCGGGAAAATCACGAACGACAGGAATATCTTCAATCTTCTTCTCTTCCTCTGACGAATCCGAAACAAGTGCCAGAATGGCAGAATACCCCTTTCGAAGATACTTATAAGCTTTCATACACGAAATGATACTCAAAGGGACCCCGCTCTTCTCACCATGCACCAACAAAATTTCTCCATCAGGGAGAGGAAGTCGGATGACTTTATCAAAACAAACGATCTCAGCATGATACAAGGATAACCAATCCATACCCACAACAACATCAAAACTACCCAAGGACACCGGCATAAGGTCAATAGGAAAAGAATAACCCGACAATTCAAGGCGACACTCCCTAAGGACGTGCGTCGCTTCAACTTTCTTACCATCAGCCAATTCTATCAAGTACTTAGCCTCTAAAGGTGTAGGTACCCTATCAAGCAATTAACTAAATCCAAGAGATATAAAACTCTTATCGGCACCAGAATCGAATAAAACCGAAGCATAGCGATTATCAAGAAGAAACGTACCGGTAACAGTGTCAGGATCCTGTCGAGCCCCGCTCGAACCAATCACAAAGGCGCGAGCATTCCTGCCTCCGCCCCCGTTGTTCCCATTACCCGATCCATTTTTCCCAGCCTCGCCCTGCTTCAACTTGGGGCATTCACGCTTGTAGTGACCAAGCTCACCACAGTTATAACACCCCTGTTTTCCCTGGTTTCCCTGGGAAGCAGCAACCTGAGGGGCAGGGGTAGGTGTAGCAGGTGGGTTCTGATTACCCTGAAGGTTAACCCTGCAACCCTTAGCTTCGTGCCCAGCCCTGTTGCACCGGCGACACTAGTTCTTGTCACAACGACCAGTATGATGAAACCAACATCGTTCACACTTCAGCAACTTCCCCTGATAGCCCCCCGTTTTCTGCTCAGACGATGATCCCCAACATCAGACCTCTTCACCTGCTGAGGCTGAGCTGAACTCGAGCCTTTACCCACGCTTTCCCACTTTCGTTTGGGGCTCTCGGGAGCCTTTACAGTATCGCCTCGGGGAGGCAAGACTCCTTCAGCTACTTTCATATTGGTCAGCCTGTGAGCCGACTGAACCACCTCAGAATAGACAGTAAGATTACCTACAGCTACCAATCCCGCAACCTCTGGCACTAACCCAGAAATATAGTGCTCAATCCTCCTGTATTCAGGTGTGTGCAAATCCGGGCACAACACCGCCAGCTCATTGTGCCTAGCTGTGTAAGCTTCGATCTCAGACCCCACCATCTTGTGATTCCAGACTTCATGCTCGAGCTTCTGGATCTCATCCCTCGGGCAGTACTCGCTTTTCAAAAGTTACACGAATTCTGCCCAGGGCATAGCGTGGGCTTCCCCAATACCCATGGTCTGGGTGGTGGAGTTCCACCAAGTCAAGGCTTGACCCTCAAGAGTCGCAGAAGCATACTTCACGCGGTCGCCCGTCGGGCAACTGCACATAGAAAACACTGATTCAACTTTCTCCAGCCATCGGAGCAGTCCCACTGCCCCTTCAGTTCCACTAAAGTTGTGGGGTTTGCAATCCATGAACTTCTTGTAGGAACACTGGGGTGGAGGGGGATTGACAGCACCACCTGGAACAGACACACATGTGAATAACAAGAAAAGGTACATTACCCTGGAACAAGGTAGAATAGGTGGAAACTGACGTACCACCCAAGGCATTGTGAGCAGCTTGGAATGCAGCTAAGGCTATGTTCACGTGCTGCTGCATCAGATTGTCTAACTCCGCTTGGGTCATATTAACGTTTCCACGGCCACCGCCGCCACCACGGCCGCCTCTGCGACCTCCACGAGCTCCTGACATCTTCTGTTACAACATGAAACAAAAGACTTAGGCTTGCCCGTGGTATAACCCATTAGGAATTTCAAGAAACTAGACCGAGTCCAGTTTGGGTCTATCCGTTCAAACACAAAGTCCACTAGGGTTCCCATGCATCCTAGTTTATGATCTCGTGTGCACCCGACATGATAAACTGTTCTACATGGTCCTCTAGGCGTGCTTTAAGTCTGAAGTTCAAGTCACCGAACACTAGCGCCCAATCATGGTATTATCATAAGTATAAGTATAGGATAGCATGTATAAGGACGAGCGTGTCTATTGGGGCATAGAAGGGAGATGTCCGAATCCCTGGACAGATCTCGAGAGTATGCCGAAGCTACCCCGATGTACACCGTCGCCAGGAAGGTTCAATAGTATATCGTTCGCCGTCGAATCATGGTAAGGATGGGTCAAGAAATAGAATGACAAAGAGTAAACAGATGATGTAGCGTAGAAGATGATGACACCGACACCCCGACAAATTATATTGTTACCCACATGTTAAGACTCGACCATCTGTGACCGTCTAGTGTGTGCGACTCGGTTATAGACTAGACTCTACATGCAGTCCAAGTTCACTATAACCGTTGGCTCTGATACCAATCTGTCACACCCTCAAATTCCACATGCGGGGTTTTACCGCGAGGCGCGTGACACACCAGGATCCCAGTCAACGATCACAATAAACAAACAATAAACATGCATTCATATATATTTTAAAACCAAAACATCATGCTTTGAGCCGTAAACCAGCAGCGGAAGCATTTCTTGTTTACAACCAAAAGACATATTATAGTTTACAAAACATTGTTTAATATGCTTCAAAATTCTAGACGCTGTGCAAGACTCCGTGCTCCTAGTCCATTAACTGCTACCTTAGCGACCTGAGAAAACATGCCAAAAAATGTCAACATATAATGCTGGTGAGTTCACAAGTTTTCTTTTATAAAAGAGTTGTTACAAGTTTGAAAAGATCATATCCGTTACTACCAGGTTATAAGAACGTTAGCTAGACGTTAAGTGTTTGTTTACTACTACGGTTGGGAACCCATTACTATACGTGTGTAAGTTGTTGAATCATGCCCAGACGTTTTGGCTATAACCGATGCCTCGGCGAGCCAGCAATAAGAGACAGTATGCAGCCGCCCGGCCCCGCCGTCGAGTGGGGTTTGTGAGGCCCAATAGATCTATCCACATTTCCCCCGTTGTGCATCCCCGCACATTCATGGTTTCCCCCCGGGACTTTCCGTAAAAGCCGCATAGTATAATAAAGTAACCATAGTATAACATGACCTTTAGTAAGTAAGTATGTAGCATGTTTCTCCCTCGAAGGTAAAACAATAAAAGTGGGGCTGTGACACTCACCTTAGATTGCGTTACTTGAAAACAGTTAAGTAATTATGCTATGATAGCCCCAAATAGCGGCGACCTATCATAAGATGTGTATAAGTATCCGGACTAATAACCCGCAGGTTAACTAGTCCTCGAATGTCCAGACCATAACTATAAACGTTTGAAAACACCTTTGACTGTTAAACCGACCGTACCAGACAAGACTCGACATCCCATTGGTGACCCGACATCTCACGTGTTAGACAATTACAAGACATCATGCACATATGCAATTGAGCACTTAATACGCGCAAGAGTTCACCTAGTCTAGCATAATGTTCAATTAACACACAATCAAGTTCGAACACGTGTACTAAGTCATTAGGTGTATCCAGGGGTTCCTATCATGTTCCTAGGTGTCAAATCATGTTCCAGGATGTCAAATTACGCTTACGACAGCAGTACACGCGATTAGGAAACTAACATGCAATTAGGAAAAGTCAACTGGTGAGTAGGGGAAGTCAAGAGGTGAGTAGGGGGTCTAATCGCCTGATACATCAAGCGATTAGAGCCCCATTCGCCCCTAGTGCTACTGTCGCGCATTTTCGCGCGTTAACCCCTCCAAATCAGATCCGAAACATGTAAAAACACCCAATATCAAACCTAAACCATTTACCAACCCATTCCAAGCAAAAACCCCCAATTTATCTCTGCTCTAACGGCCTCGGTGCGATTATTTCCAAAAATGGCAAAGTACTAGGTTTCATTAACTATGAAATCTTTCCTTAAATGGTAAAGACCAGATTACACCTCCTACAACTTGTAAATCATCATCTCTATGTTATAATATCATTCTAGTGTGATTCCTAATGACAAACAAGCAATGAATCATATCATAACATCCTAATTCTTCAAGAATCACCCAAATGGGTCAAAATGCATACTTTCATCAAAACACTAGAACAATAGCTCAAACTTTTAGATAATCATCCTAACAACTCCTACACATCAGAAGTACATCAATTTCATAGAAACATTCATGTTATAACCACCAAAAATCATCATATGCATCAATACTTCACATGTAGCAAGTATTATGGTGTACACTTGTTTTACAACTCATTTCCAAGGTTTTTAAAGACACATACTTAGCAAAACAAGGTCTGGACTTTTGGGGAACCAAAACAATAACATTAAAAAGGTTTGGGATGAAGAACACACGTTGGATTTTATCAAAGAAAGGTGTGTTAGCTTGGAAATGGTGAGTTTTGAAGCAAAACAAGTTTCAGAAGTGTTTTGAGGTGTGTGGAAGGCTTAGGATCTTTTAGGGTTGCACTAAGGGTGTTTGGGGAGTCAAGGGTTGTATTTATAGGTGTTTTGCTCGTGCATAGCAGATCAGGCGAGTAGAAGAGCTGATCAGGCGATTAGAAGCCCTAATCGCCTATATATTGGCGATTAAAAGCTCTAATCGCCCATAATCCTCCCAATCGCCTATAATAATGGCGATTAGGCAACCCCCTGGGTTCCTAATCGCCTATAGCACTCCTGGTTGGGTTTTTGGCGCGTTAAACACTATTTTAACATATATAAACACGTATTCACATACCGACAAGTCTCATAATGATTACAAACACATAATGCATGATAACTAACACGTTTACATCCGTTCACCAATTCCCGGGACTCGAGACTTGCGTGTGTGCGTTAAACATGGTGATTCCACGAATCACCAATCCTTGTAAACATGGTTATGGACCGACTCCCGATGATCCCCAGAATCATCGTAACGACTCGACTGACCCAGATATGTACGTAATATGTTTGACTCGCTAAGCTAGGCTTACTAGTTTAGTCAATGTTACTAACCTGAGTTTGCCGGGTGTCACATCATCCCCCTGTTGAAAGAATTTTCGTCCCGAAAATTTCCCAAGGCCAAAAAGGAAGAGACGAAGGAGAAGAAAATTTTCCAGTTGCCACAACAAAGCAGTAAGCACACTACCTAAACTATTCTATATGTATTGAAGTGTTCCTAAATATATAAAATAAAAACACTGAGCATCACATTATATCAATTTTGTTTTTTGAAAAGTACATCATATCAACTGAAGAAACAAACTAAATAATTTGAGCCTACAACTTAACAGCTAGTTTGTTAACTATCAACTAGAGCAGTTCAAGTTAGCAACTACTTCCGTCATGCCGCCGCACCGTGACGAACATCCTTGTTGTCCCTTGCAATTGAGACGTAGCTTGGTATGTACATGTTTCACGGAATCAAAATCCTCAAAAAAAATGCATTGAACCGAACTAAGAGAAACCAATTGCAAAATTCACGTCAACTAAGTTATACCTTGTTAATGGCAGGAAGGGAGAGGGTTCTTTTCTTTGTTAAGGTCCAAACCTCATCCGAAACCAACAAGATCCACTACTGGCGACCATCTTCGATCTTCGATCGTCGGAAAAAAACGGAATTTAAACCAATGTTAACTATAAACACAAACTAATCCACTAAAATCCAATCTCCATAGGAGCATAACTTGGTAGCTACATAAAATAAGGTCTGAACATGTACTCGACTTTAAACATAGAATCATCTTTTAATGAAAGAATAAGCAAAAAACGATTCAAATCTAAATTCATAAACAACATTGTTGTACCAAATCAAATCAAATCTAAACCTAATTATACAAAAGAAAATCACATGTGAAAGGAAATACAGATTGACACAACCATACATTTTTCGCGTATCCTAATCCTCCCATGACGGCCACATAAAAACGAAAACCACAAGTCACCAAATGAAGCGAAAAACACTTGGAATAAGGTTCTAGCCATAAACCAGAAAGTGAATGGTGAATATTTCTTGTGCACCTCTCCTCACATCTTTTTAAGCAGAAAATAGAACAATTTAATAACAAAAACTAATTTTGAAGATAGAGGATGTTAAACCAAAAAAAAAAAAAAAAAAAACATACCAAGTGACTCAAGCATCCGGAACATTGATGAACTCTCCTTGCCAACTTCTGGTGAGATACTGAAAGGAAAGAGACAAATTTCAACAAAAAAACATGAACTAAACAATATAGCAAAGATGGATGATTAAGAATTAACTAAACACGATTAGGTTTATAATTTCTTACCAGGTTGAAAGATTGATGGTTTTAACGCCCACGGGTTATGTTATTTGGGAAATGATAAGAATGAGGTATATGTATAATAATGTATTTAATGAAATCAGCATTAAAAGCCAATGGGGGTTATATCTCGATTCCTTTCATCTTGCATCAGAGATTTATATTATTAGCATCAAATGTAGTACACAGGGGCATAAAAGGAAGAAAAATGGTAAAAAATAGTGATTTATACTTGTGACTTTTGGGTTGCCATCTTAAAATGACGGTGAAATGGCCAACTTAGCCATCTCTCCGCCTTAATAAGGTAACATAGATAGTATAGATATAGATAGATAAGCAATTGAATATAAACTACCAAAAAAGTTAGCCCCAAATTCATCATTTTAAGAGATTATTGAGCCCAAAACCAAACTTGACCAGCCCATACAAACCCCTCTTAAAAATAATCTAACGTTATAACATGTAAGCATCCAGATTCCACCCGTTTAACCATGTTTGATAATCTGTTAAACATGTTGTGTTCGTCGTACAAGACATGCGTCCATGTTAAGCTTCACGTCTTCGAAACAAATAAATAACAACTCACACCCATGTTTTATACCAAGTCTGTCACATACCTTGTTAATAGGTTGTATCTAATAAATTTATTGATACCTAGAAAATTATTTTAAAATGTATTAGGTCTGGTCACCAATATTATATTTCTGACCATTATTCTCACCAACATACTTATCACTTATACAACGTAATTCACATTTACATGTCAATATGTTAATTATTCTTCAAATAATATAAGGTATTTTTAGACCTTTTATCTAAATGAATATGCACATATACATATGTGTGCATTTTAATATTTTTGTATGGAAAAATAAGAGGCGAGGAGATAAGTTTAAGAAAGAGTAGCAAGAGAAAAGAAACATTTTTTTTTAATTTTATTGAAATGCTATGTACACGTGTAAATTAACATAGATAGGTTGGCCTGTTTAAAGCCTAAAAGTAAGCAGATAATCCATAAAGCAAAGAGCATTACACCTCAAATGGTCAAGCGATGAAACGACGGTATCCATCTCATGATAGTTACCTTCACAACACTTATACATCTTATTGACCAATACGAGGTATATAGGGTTTCATGTGGCCCCTTTCAGTCTGACTCACCTGACTGAAAGGGACAATGATTATTCAATACGCCTCGTACTGGCCAATACAAGGCGTATTAGTACAATGTGTGTACGATTTACATAAAGCGTCTCCCACATCGTACCCTATACGCCTAGTATTGACCAATACGAGGCCAAATGGTCTGAATTTGTGTTATTGTTGGCCCTTTTCTTCTTCTTTCTCTTCAAATTTTCACAGACAAACTGTGTTTTCTTTCTTTCATTTAAGGTTTTTTATTATTATAAAAAAATGTATTGGTGGTCTAATTATTTTGATTAATCAGGTATTCCTAATTCTTACGAGACAGGTATTCCTGATTCTTAAAAAAGTAGATGGAATGATCCTCAAGAGGAAGAGGTTATGTCGGGTTACAAAAACCAATATTGTCGGACCTGAACGAGCCGTACTAAGAACCGAAAAACAACAAGTACTACGAGCACGGTGGTGAATTTACATTCGTACCGCAATGCTCTACGTAAGAACAACCACACAAGCCGCAAGTTTCAGAATAGCAACCACACTACTCGCATGTTTCAGACGAGCAACCACGTAGCAGCCCAGTTTCGTATGAACTGAACAAGATTTTATGTCGCGAAAAGATTTGGTTACATGGGTTAGGAAAAGGGGAAAACATAATGGTTATGTCATTAGGACCCGACTATCCAAAAAAGTTAATGATTTGGACGTGATGATTTAGCTAGTATGTAACCACAGCGGCGAGCACAAGACTATAGCCATGCGGAGGAGAACAGACACTCAAAATATTGGTTGCCCTTTTCAAGTGGTCGGGTTCTATGACGGGAAGCATGACTCTTGGAGGATAGATATGTGGAACGCCGAACATAACCATGGTCATGCTGAATATCTAGAAGGTCACGCGTATGCAAGAAGACTTTCTCCTAGCGAATCTAAATTAGCGGAGGAGCTGTTAGCACAGGACATGGAGGCGCGTAAAATCTGGAAAACCGTAAAGATTGCATGTGTGATTTGAAAGACATACACAATGTTATTCAAAAGATTAATGCGGGAAAGAAACACGATGGATCACCCATGCAGTGTGATACCCCGTAATTTCAGGTTCTCACTTTAACTAAACTCTAGTTACATTCCTTGCATTCTACTTAACTAGGGTTAGCTAGATAGGACACACGTTGCACAGTTATAGGTTGATAACTGCATGAAGCGGTAATTCGGGGAATTACCAGATTGTATACATGATTAGTGAACCTCGGACGTTGGTGAACAATGAAGTTAAATAATTGTGAATTAATTGATTGAGATTGATTGCAATTACGTGCTTCTATGATACTCTGTGAAACTATGTGCAAACTGTATGTGATTACGTGAACTTAAACCGAATACGTTAATAAACATCGTAATAGGTGGACCGGTAGGATGGTTGGGGTCTTAACACATGGGGTTACACGTATTATGGTCCAAAATAGCGAAAACATCGATGAAAACACGTTGTACGACGAAGCAGGTAACCTGGCGCGGGCCGAAGAGCTGTGAGCGGCCGCTCACAGCCTTCAAGCGGCCGCGCGCGGGCACTAGACTTCACCAAATCGCCTTAAACTTGTATTTAAGCAACCTTAAGCCTCTTGTATCTCCTAAACTCAAACCCTAATCGCCCCTACTGCCCTATTTACGAAATATTAACCCCTAAACACCTGCTAAGGCATAAGAACATTGATCGGGAAGCTTCAAGAGCATTCGGTTGATTGTTTTGAAGAGCTTGTGGTATAATCTTCAATCTCTTGTGTTTTAATCATCTTTAATATGTTATAAAACCTTATAATTAAGTTTTTCCAGGCCTGAAACGTTTTCATAAAGATTAAAACTTGAGGATTATAAAGATTGAATGGGTTAAACATAATCTTATGCGATTAGAAATTGATAGGTTGCATGATTATGCATGTTTTTGATGTTTTAGACTCCTAGGGTTTATGAATGATGATGTTTATGATGTATAACTAGGGGTTTGATCAGATGTGGCTCTTATATATGTTGTATGATGATTATTAGGTGTTATTGATTGATAATATGCAACTAGGGTTTGATATAATTGATAATATTGCATGATTAAAATCTGGACAGAATCTGAATGTCGACTTGTAGGGTCTGTTACATGGCTTGAAAATAATTGTTTTGATCGATTCTTTGCATGAATGGATTGTACATGGTCTTAGCTTTTTAGAATGGGCAAAGTCATTTGATTTGGATGTCGTTTGATATGTTTTTGGAATTTTCTTTAATTAAAGGTCATGTCAGATTTTCGGATTAACAAACTGAGTCAACTTTAAACAATCCTAACTCGAGTTTTACAAGGAATTAAGTTATGAAATTTGGACAGTAGGTTAACATTGCAATAACTTGGATTTTTCAAGTGGATTCATCCCGTTTGGATGAATACACGATTTTTGAGAATTTTTCTACTAAACTGATCTGTTATGTGTATTTTCTAAACGTAGTTGTGTTCCGTGAATTTTCATAATTTTTGTACAAGGTTTTATCATAAAATAAAATTATGAATTTGTCCAGTAGACCCCCTAGAATATTTAGCTAAATTTTGGGAGTCTAACTCACTGGATAAGTATATTTAATAAATTAGTTTTTATGGCGCGTAATCTGTCATAAAAACGCAGATTGTGTATTGTGAGTTTATGTGACTAATTGGAGTCCTATGTGGTGTGTATTTGACATGTACTTGAATGGGCACTTATATGAGATGCATATGAAGTGTTAAACTAATGATAACCAGCATATTCACCAACGGGTCCGTAGGGTTTACTTATGCATGTAGAATCACTAGGTGTCACTTACACGATTTTGAATATTTAAAATGTCTTGGACAAACGGGTTATATGGTGTAATGGTATTACACATATACTCACTTAGTGACACATGTACTAGGGAGTCGGTAGCACACCCTACTTTGGAGTTTGGATTTATTTGCTTGCATACTAAGGTGAGTTTCACTACTTTTTCTCAAAAGCATGTGTCTCGGGTTTGAGACAACTTACAAAACGTTTTCTAGTCCGGTTTGGGACTACTTTTACATCTCGGGTTTTGAGATGCTTTGACTCCTTGTGTGGGTCGGGTTTTGACTCCTTGTGTGGGTCGGGTTTACGATTCCTTGTGTGGATCGCGCTTTGATCA
This sequence comes from Ambrosia trifida, assembly GCA_028751855.1. Taxonomy (NCBI): domain Eukaryota; kingdom Viridiplantae; phylum Streptophyta; class Magnoliopsida; order Asterales; family Asteraceae; genus Ambrosia; species Ambrosia trifida. The sequence goes on from CM054126.1 coordinate 32,236,768, forward strand.
GTTTAAAACTTATTGGTCCTTTATGAACTAAACACTCTATCACTTGAAAAGTTCTTGCATATTATTGGGTTAATCGCTGGAGGCGAATGTAACACCCCAACCGATGGCGAAAACATCAGGATGTCACGTATTGATGATTGTTTCAGTAGCACATGGTATAAATTAGAATTTTAAATAATTTATTCAAAATATAAATATCCAAAATGAAATGATGTCTAGAATTCCAAATACATGATAACAAATAAGGCAATAACTTCAAATAACTTCAAAATAAACTTCATAATAATCCTCATGCATACTCTAAGCCTCAGCTTCGTTGTTACCTGAAACATGTTAATTTTGAAAATATTTTTGGGTCAACAAAAGTTGGTGAGAATTACATAGGTTTTGATAATCGAATAAAACTTGTACAATTCAAGTGTCATGGCAAGTCTAGTCCATATGTGAAAACATACTAGAAGTAAATCGAGTGCATAACCAACCCTTGTGACTGTTATAATGTGGTACATCCCATACGCTCATGGTTCACTCGAATATGTTATGCGATAACAATCACCCACGCTACCTTTGTAGGAGGCACGTATCCGGGTGGGATTGTCAGTCCAATAGATCTATCATTGTATACCGTCGGCTGATCAATGTTAATGATTATGCTAGAATTGTGCTTACCCTAGTCATGTTCAAGACATAATGCAACATAGAAAAACACATAGACACTTTGATGATTGAATTGCATATAGAATGTTGTAACATGTTTCACCCCAAAAACGGTGATAAATAGAAAATGGGCTATGTAAAACTCACCTTAGCAAAATGTTATGTCTCGTGAAAAAAATAGAATAATGTGTTGTGAATGTATGCGAGGCGAATCCCAAAGACTCAACAACGTAGCTAGTCCAAATTGAAGAAAACGAAAAAGAAAGAATATCAAGCTTCTAATTCGCCAATTACAAGAGCTTATAATCAAAGCTTCAATTGTAGAAGTAATAGACTATAGAAGAAAGGTATGAGGGAAAGTTTAATCGGATTGAAACAATCGATTTAGAGGTGCAAAGTATAATGGGTCATAGGTGGGTTTTTATACTAGTTTTGGAGTCAATTAGCCATTAAAATTGGTCAACACCATAAAGTAAGGTTTTATGATGAATTGACTATTTGACTAAGACTTTGACTGTTTGACTAAGACTTTGACTAATCAATTTAAGGAATGCGTTAAGTTTATTTTCTTCTGAAATACTACACAAGATGATAGTTGGCTCAGTTGGTTGTCACTGTGTGTTGGTTGGCTGTGGACGCGGGTTCGAGTCCCGGTCCACACAAATCTTTTTTTTGGCAATTATTTCCCTAAAACTATATTATTCTAAATTCATAGTATGATTATATAAGCCCGAAAGTGACTCGAAATATTTTTTAAAACGTACAAAAGTGTCGAGATACAAATAATTATTAGTTTAAGGTATTTAAAACATATATTGTTTAAAACAATACATTCTTTTTATCAAAAAAAATTAGGGGAAATTCGCGATGTTACAGTCTCCCCTACTTTTGGAAACTTCGTCCCGAAGTTATTAAAAACACAGGTTTGAGGTTGATTAGGTAGAAATTAAGGCAGCTGTGGTTTGGGTTAAGGCACGACATGAATTTATAGGTAATAGAATAATTTGTTTCGAATAATTTGGATAAGAGGTTTGAGATGTGAGTTTTAAGGATTGGATTAGGTTCGTCTGAAGTAGCAAGAAGCATAAGAATCTAGCAAAATACTAAACTTATGTTTTAGGAATCTTATAAGAAATGCATGAATTGATTGGCTATATGAAAACCAAATGAACTACTAAAACCTTAATAGAATTTCACACTACCTTAACGTACCTGTAAATTCATGATTACGTTCCGGACCGCAATCACCAATTTACCTTACATTAGGGTTTTGTGTCCTTCTATGACTCTAAACACACATGTAAGTAATGCAAAATTACCTTGTGATTGAATCGTTTACAATGTATCCAAAAATGAGTCCAACTGTTGAGTAGGAAAAAGACTTCTACCAGTCAGTGAGTAAGAACATCTACCGATTGTTGAGCAGGTGCGATAGCCTCTACCAGTCGTTGAGCAAGTTGTAGGGCCTCTACCGACTGTTGAGCAGGCATGATGACCTCTACCAATCGTTGAGTAGGTTATTTGGTACTCAACTAACTGTTGAGCAAGTACTTCATCCTCTACCAGTTGTTTGATTAAGTGTACCAATTATTTCACACATAAATTGCAAATTGATAATATGTACATATAAACAATCAAGTATCAAGCATAGCATGCGAGTTGTAATAGTGTTGTCCTAGACAAGGTTAATGACTCTAGGTGTGTCTATAGCAAATAGTTTATATTCCATGATTTCTAGTATCAAATGTTTAAATATGGTAAATAATCGAATCCTCATGTATAACTAAGGATTATGTTTGATGCAACACACAATCAAGTTTCAATAGTTTGGTTATCATGGGTAACTAGCTCATGTGTGAGAAGGTGAAGGATATGAATTTAGTTCTTGAGACGATGATGAAAAATCTTGAAGCAGAATCAAGGTTGTGAGAGATAGTGAATGTGAAGATAGTTGATAAAGAGTTTATTTTATAGTAAGGAGATTATGTAGCAGTGTAAATTTTGGGGTTTGGATCAAAGGTTATAATCAAGTGTATAAGAAAACATGATTGTGGTATATGCCAAAATTTGAACAAGTTGAAAATGAGTGAGTGTCGATGGAGAATTTAAAGACTAGATATTATCCTTATGGAAAGAAAAAAAAATTATTTTCAAAAATTGGTTTTGTACATAAAGCAAATGTTGTTAAATAGTACAAGCTAAGTGGGTTTTGATTAAAATATTCCCATTAGTTGGAGATTTCAAACATGACATTAGGTTTTGAAGATCAAGGTTCTATTAAGTGATTTTTAATAGTTTAAAGCATTTATATAGAAAATCGTTTGTTACGTCAATAAATAAACAATTGAGTTTAAGTTCGAGGACATCTTTTGACAAAAATATGTACTTTGTAAAGTTACTAGGTAATGAAAATACAACAAGATTTAGAAATCTTTAGTTTGTGCTAAGGTATGAGGTTATAGTTTTTTAAAAAAAATAAGTAACATGTGGAGAAATGAAATAATATGATTTGGGTAGGGTGTTGAATATTTAAAAAGTGGCTAAGATGGTAAGGTGAAGTGTGATTGTGAAATCCATAGATGGTTATGAAATGAGATTGATTTAAGCTGTAAAATTTTGAGATTTTAGAGCTTAGTTTAAGGAAAGTGAGTGTAATCATTTATTCATTAATTAAAACGAATAAACGAAAACGTTGACTTATCAAAACTTCTAGATTCTAATAACATAGTGAAGACATGCTTTAGCCTATAAGTGAATACTCATCCCGAGAATTCCCAGGTAGGCATCCGGGTCCCTCGTCTGATTGGGATATATGCGCAATGCCAGCCTACACAGAAGACTCAGAATACAGGCGTTCACCCTTCCAGATTGCACGTGTTCGTTATTAAAATTCTAGAACTTCGACGAGATCTCAAGGTGGTTCAGGCTAAACCTGAGGATTTGTCCTATTAGTCTAAGAGTAGATCTTGTGATGGAGAACAATCTTCTTGTAGGGACTAAAGTAGGGATAAGAAGTAGGATGGAGATAGAGAATAGAAACAAGTAGGGTTGCAAGTAAAAGGAGCAAGTACTGATTATAATCCTATGGTTATAGACTAGATTATTTTTCTAATAACCTAATTCCCTATAACCAAGGCTCTGATACCAATCTGTAACACCCCAACCGATGGCGAAAACATCAGGATGTCACGTATTGATGATTGTTTCAGTAGCACATGGTATAAATTAGAATTTTAAATAATTTATTCAAAATATAAATATCCAAAATGAAATGATGTCTAGAATTCCAAATACATGATAACAAATAAGGCAATAACTTCAAATAACTTCAAAATAAACTTCATAATAATCCTCATGCATACTCTAAGCCTCAGCTTCGTTGTTACCTGAAACATGTTAATTTTGAAAATATTTTTGGGTCAACAAAAGTTGGTGAGAATTACATAGGTTTTGATAATCGAATAAAACTTGTACAATTCAAGTGTCATGGCAAGTCTAGTCCATATGTGAAAACATACTAGAAGTAAATCGAGTGCATAACCAACCCTTGTGACTGTTATAATGTGGTACATCCCATACGCTCATGGTTCACTCGAATATGTTATGCGATAACAATCACCCACGCTACCTTTGTAGGAGGCACGTATCCGGGTGGGATTGTCAGTCCAATAGATCTATCATTGTATACCGTCGGCTGATCAATGTTAATGATTATGCTAGAATTGTGCTTACCCTAGTCATGTTCAAGACATAATGCAACATAGAAAAACACATAGACACTTTGATGATTGAATTGCATATAGAATGTTGTAACATGTTTCACCGCAAAAACGGTGATAAATAGAAAATGGGCTATGTAAAACTCACCTTAGCAAAATGTTATGTCTCGTGAAAAAAATAGAATAATGTGTTGTGAATGTATGCGAGGCGAATCCCAAAGACTCAACAACGTAGCTAGTCCAAATTGAAGAAAACGAAAAAGAAAGAATATCAAGCTTCTAATTCGCCAATTACAAGAGCTTATAATCAAAGCTTCAATTGTAGAAGTAATAGACTATAGAAGAAAGGTATGAGGGAAAGTTTAATCGGATTGAAACAATCGATTTAGAGGTGCAAAGTATAATGGGTCATAGGTGGGTTTTTATACTAGTTTTGGAGTCAATTAGCCATTAAAATTGGTCAACACCATAAAGTAAGGTTTTATGATGAATTGACTATTTGACTAAGACTTTGACTGTTTGACTAAGACTTTGACTAATCAATTTAAGGAATGCGTTAAGTTTATTTTCTTCTGAAATACTACACAAGATGATAGTTGGCTCAGTTGGTTGTCACTGTGTGTTGGTTGGCTGTGGACGCGGGTTCGAGTCCCGGTCCACACAAATCTTTTTTTTGGCAATTATTTCCCTAAAACTATATTATTCTAAATTCATAATATGATTATATAAGCCCGAAAGTGACTCGAAATATTTTTTAAAACGTACAAAAGTGTCGAGATACAAATAATTATTAGTTTAAGGTATTTAAAACATATATTGTTTAAAACAATACATTCTTTTTATCAAAAAAAATTAGGGGAAATTCGCGATGTTACAGCGAACGGGGTATTAGTTGATAGCGCTATTAGGTTGTGCAGCAACCTCATGCCTGAGGTGCTTCGGTCACGGGCATGAACTTCTGACCACATTTGAGAACTGGTGTTGATAGACACTAGTTATTGAGGCAAATTATTATATTACTGAAGGTGTCCCAATAATACTGTTTAGTTGCAATGAGTGGGTTAGCTACCCCTGACACGCTACTGATAGCACTTGAACATTTTGGTCTGGAGGACCTACGCTTTTACTTGGCTATGTGGTTTTGGAAACCAGCGCATTTACTTACTCACTTTCTTTACTTAGTGAACTCAACAACATTGTTTGTTGACCCATGATATACATGCTTTTGTAGGTAGTTAGCTTCCGGTGCCACGATTAGAAAGCACTGCACACTTCACTGCATTTGAGTCTTGGGCATACACCTAAATTACGTATTAAGCTTTTACATTTTCTTTCATATGGTTTTATCTTGGGCGCGTTGTTTTGCGCATGGTTTTAAAAAGGTTTAAACTTGGTTTATGCTTCCGCAGCTTAACTAAACTTGGTTTTTGAAAACAAACTAAATGGTCTGGGCATTTAGAGTTCGTTCATATGACTTATGGCTACGGGATCCTGGTATGTCATGCGCCTCGCGGTATAAACCCCGCAGTGGAAATTTGAGGGTGTGACATGCAGGAACTCAAAAACTTGCTGGTTTATAAAAACTACATGTATTACACTCGGGAGGATCCTCCAACAAACGTGTTGAGGACATTTTTTTGCATCCGTTATCCTTCAAAATGCGGCATGGCTTCCTGCATGTTTTGTTGATCATCGCGACCTACAAGAACAACATGTACCCTTTACCGTTAGTGCAAGTTATCGGTATGACGTCGACAAAATGGTCGTTTTGTGCCACTAATGCCATTGTTTTGAAGGAACATGAAGAAAAATTCATGTGGGTCCTTGAAATGCTCAAGTCTATGTTGGAAAAGTGTATGGAGCCGCATGCTATTTTAATTGATAGAGACCAGGCGCTTATGAACGCGTGTGACAAAATTTCCCCGAACGCTAAATATCTTTGCAGGGTTCACATTTATCAGAACATTTCAAAATGCGATTAAGAGAAAATGGAATTGTCCATTAATATTTCTAATTATCAGTCATTGTTTTTTCCTAGTAAAAACACGATTTCTATTTGGCGGAAGTTTCCTAATATATAATTCTTTAATTTGTATAGTAGAAAAAAAAGAAATTGTCCATTAATATATATATATATATATAATAAACGAAAAAGGGTACGCCACATGACACTTGGTAAGGTCTTTACACCCATTGATTTCCCTTCAAAAGTCTTTTTCTCTCTCATGTGAATGGCACAAGCACTTCCCCACAATTTTTGAACGTTAATAACTTTTATATGCGGCATTAAAAAAATACACCAAAAATTAACGAGCGTGTTATTATCTTTCCAACGAGTAGCATAGTGTTATACAAAAAAGAAAAAAAAACCCAACTATTTTTAGTGGGTTTTTGTTCATGCAGAAAAAAATACAATGTGTTCAAGTAATACATTAATCATGTCTACGTAAGTCACTGATCATGTTAAGATAATATATATGTTTTTTAACCTACTATTACATATAAGAACCCGCTAACTACATATATATTCACAGGTGTAGTCAGTTTGGTAAAAATCTATTTTTTTGTATTTTGATTGGTGTTGCTAGGAACATAAATTATAAAGGTTGCTAAGCCAGTTAGATATAGCCTATGATTCTTAGACACCATGTAAATCTCAAGCTGATAAATGATAATTAATCACCCCACCATGCATGCCTCGTAAATCGTTTTTAATGTATTTACTTTGAAATCAGCTAACATGTGGTGATTATTAAAACAGATACTTAAATTATGTATAAGTGGAGAAAATAGTGGGGAGACATGAAAAGTCGATAGCAGTTATGTCATTTTTATTTATCTTCAAAACGGATCTTCACTGTTTACCTATTGATTGTTTTATTCGGTGTCACCTAGGTAATCGATTATATATCCACAATAAAGCTTGAACATGTATGTCGTTCTTTGAAAATGCTCACTTTATACATCAGAATCGTCTATTATCATCACCATCATCATGCCATATCATTTTATACCAATTTGGTTGTTTTTTTTCCAGGTTCACCTCAAAGCTTTAGAATGTCTGTAGGAAGTGACAGAGTTTTACAGAGACTCTACTTGAGCAAGATGTGCATATGTAGAATTAGAAGTAGGTTTTATGAGTTATCAAGTGTTGATCCTTTACAATATTTTTTCTTGAAAAACGACATATTCCTTTCACGATACACACATTTTGTTACTTCATATTAGATTTGTCTATCCCGGGAACCTCCCAGGGGTAAACTAGTATTTAATATATGTAACAAATATGCTAATTGGGATCGAGATTTATACATGTATAATGTAAATGTATATCTATATCTATACTACATTATAAAGGGGGAGACATGGGCAAATATGTCCAAAATGTCAAAGTTAAGATGGCATATGAAAAGGCACAAGTATAAATCACTAAATTTTATCCACTTTCTTCTCTTTATACCCCTGCTCACAAACTCCAAAGCCAATTGTATAAGTCATTAATGCACATTAGAAAGATTAACCAGGCCATTATCTATATCTATATTCTACACTCACATGTATTTTTTATAAATACACATAAAGGTACACAATGATAGCTATGTATGTCATCCACCTAATTCGGTATCTATAAGGATATACAATGGACGGATAACATTTCGTAATATCTTCTTCCTTAGCTTTTATATTGCTTTATGTATGTTTCATTCGGTGTTTACGAGAACAATTCTTGTATCATTTATTTTTGTGGCATGGTTTAGACATGGGCAAATATGTTCAAAATGTCAAAGTTAAGATGACATTTGAAAAGGCACAAGTATATCATATTATTACTATATGCTTTTGTCATGTAAATGAACTTTATTATTTAGCAAGATGTCTTCAATGGCACGGTTATATAGATATGCAATGACCGGACAACTTACACAAGAGTGATGTTTATGTTCATAGTAGTCTGTTATACTAACATACATTTGGTTTATTAAGATTTGTTCAATAATGAGTACATGGTTTTTGTGGTGAACTGCAGTCAGTTTTAAGTGGCGGTGCACATTTCTTTTCTTTTCTTTCTACAAATACTTGTTAAAACATACTGTGCACATTTCTATTCTTTTTGCGTAACTTGCGGCAAAACACCTAAATATCATTGCAACCCATTTGTGGATCCCGCTACAACGCGTGGGTAAACCCACTAGTATATACAAATTAACAATCTTTGTTGTGCCACAGTTCATGGCTCTTGTGATTTTATTTTTATGTTTAAGAGCGTGTTATAAGTTGTTAGAATGGGTTGTTTCTATATTTAAAATGCTAACTAGTATCAAATTAAGATTTTATGCTTACATCATATGAGGCTAGATCGTAAAATAATTTGCAAAGAGATATGATTTCAAATCAGTGGGATTGGAGGCCCATTGGCAAACACAAAAACCTTAGGAGCACTTAGGGGTTGTTTCGGGTTCAAGTCCTACAAACGACATGATTAAAAGAAACACCCCATTAAAAAATGTATGATTTTAAAGTAAATGATATTATACAACTAATCAAATATATAATAGAAGGAAAATTTTATTTGGAACTGTTTGTTTGATCCATGATACATAATAAACTAAAATCACTCACAATGTGGACATTTTAGTCGTCTAGTTCCTAGGTGGTCTAGTCCCGGACTAGTGCACTTGTCCGGTAACATTATAGGCCTCGTCCGACATGTTTCATGTCCCGACTACCAAACCTCAATCAAACTTCATTTGTGGGTCCCTCCACACCCCCTCTCTATGTGTCTCTCTCACAAACACGTTATATGCATATGCACACACATATGTATATAATAAACTTACACACACATATATATATATATATATATAATAAACTTTTTATATGGTTTGTTCATAGTAGAAAAATGAGATTTTTTATAGAGGTTTGTAAACCTGATGTGGAGTTGAGGTGTCGAGTTGTTTCGCTTTTGGTGGTTTATACATTGTGGGTGCTCTAATAAATGAAAGAGATATATCAAATAATTAACTCGTAATGTAGTTATGAGTCTTTGTATTGAGAGTAGAGAGAAAAAAAGCACGACGCAATGTGTTCCGATTAGAAGTAACAATAAGAGCTTAACAATGTTGTAAACCCACAAATCCCCACCACAGCTACTACATTAAATTCTCAAAAAATCTCTTACTTTACTACATACTAGTGAGAATGCCCGCGCGTTGCGGCGGGTGTCCCGATTGATATCATATTGAACTAATACCAACAAAATAGTAGGCAAAGGACCCAAATAATAATTCATTTTTCTCTCCAAAATTGACGTATTGATACCAACTTAATACCAACAAAGCGAATAGTGTTTTTGATATAAACAAAATGACGACTACAAAAGTCAGCGTGCATTCAAGAAATAAACGTGTCCACACCTACAATTCAAGATATAGGGGTCCTCCGAAGTCAAAAGTCCCAATGGTTTCTCCTATGCAAAATCTAGACCTTATCTAGACACATTACTTGCTAGATTTTTTATAACCTCGCCCTTTGTCCCGTTCCGAGTTGACTTGTCAATAGAACTCTAAATCACTTGTACGCTCTACTTTTGTCTATGAACCAGGTCTATTAGATAAAAGATGATAATATGAAAAAGCATATGAAACCATTAATAGGATGATTAAACTAAGAAATAATGGGCTACATGGTCACAACCCAATATAAAACATAACCAAACACAAGTTACCTGATATGAGCGGCATACAGGATGTTGCCGAAATCCCAAACCACACAATAATGAAGCTATATCATGACATGACATGCCATTTCTAGTTTCTTAAAGTCTTGTTGGATTTTCATACCATACTTTTTCCTTTTTTTTTCATGTTTTGATGATCCTATGGAAAATAAAGAAACAAAAACAATGTAGTATATTGAAAAATCGTGAAGCTGCCATCATAAAACATTACCTGAATTCTGGGCAGGAGCGACTCGATCTTTTTTAAAGCCCATAGCTGAATGAAATTAGGTGCCCTTTGTCGAATTTCATTATTAGACACCCTCATCTTTTTATCCGGGCTTGGGATCTAACAAGAATAAGCTAAAAAGTTTTAATAGGCATGGAGTTAAATTTTAACTTCGCATGTTTTTTTTCATGTGTAAACAACTAAACATTCTTATATGCATAGATTAATTTTATTAGCAAAAAAGAATAAGCAAATGACTTAATGACTATTGTTGTGAGATTATGCAATTAACTCTAGTATAACATTTGGCGGAACAAGTGTTTGGTTTTTAATTAGAAGTTCTTGTTTCCACTTTAACACTTAAGGATATAACTGACTCAAGTTCTTATAAAAGTTTATTATATAGAATGAAAAGGAATTGCCTTCCATTTCAATTTTTTCTTTATACTAAAAATAAAGCAAAACAAATCTATGTTCATAAATCATAAACTATATAGAAAAATGCATTGTATGTATTTCAGCTTTTGGTGTTATTTAGTTCTGGATTTCAGACTTTATAAGTTTAGACGTAGTGCATATAGCTGATAAAACCAATAAAGAATTCATAAAGGATGAAATTACAAGCCAGTTAAATCAAAGTATTTTTAATTGTTAGAATTTAGAAAGGCTCCAAAGATAGCTAAAATGTACCTGCGAATCAAAGCAACTCTAATTAACACGCATATCTAGAATCTGATTATCACGTACAGAGAGATTCAACAAGCTGTAATAATAATTTGAAAAACAGTAAACAAGATAATGAAACTTTATACCCTAAATTACGCAATACGAGTAACGGAATGATGAGAAGAAACAATACAGAGAGTGCGTGTGAGAGAGAGAATACCCATGGATAATATGAAAATAAACTCTCCATACTATCAATGGAAGTTTCTTCATGGAATGGAATAGAATTTGTTATAAATGATTAATATAAATAATACACAATCAATGAATAATTGATTAGGAGAGCTCTTCATATGGACTCAGAGGGAAGATGAAGGGAGTTAGGGGTACTATAGGAATGATATTTTAGCTTTTAACTAAAAACAAAAGATAAAATTACTCTACTAACCCTCTAAGTGTCTTAATTGTCCCCAATATCCCTATAATACCCTTATGAAATAAGCTTTATTCTCTTATACTTGTTCCTTTAAAAATTGTACCCATGTCAAAATTCAAATATGGTACATCACTCCTCCTTTATAATGTATATTATAGATTATAGATATACACCATTTTTCAAACACTCACTTTTTATAAAAGTTAAATAATGTATTGAAATTTGTTTGTATGTGGAGCCCACCCTATCTCGTTTGTAGCAGGTTTGGAATTCCTAACGAAAGCCACAATGGGAGAGGTTTGGAATGGGTTAAGTTTAGAAATCCAAGCACTACCACAATAACAATAATGCCTCCCTCCTAAAAAAGCAAGTAATCAATTTAACATCAATTAACTAAGCCATTCCTTGAAGCGTGTTAATAATTAGTGAAAACCAGACATTCTCACATTTGGTTATGCGTAAATTTTTGGTTTAAATTTACGATTTGCTATATGTTAATTCAATATTCATTTTAAAAGTCACTGATTATTTATGGTTTAAATTTTTCAAAAAACAAACATCGAATCAAACCATTAACTTCTTCATATTGTAGTTTCCTAATTAAGTCATCTTTCATCCAAAAAACCATTGGTCACCCGTTTTCCTCTCTCCCAATTTCCCCTTCCATTCGTTTCTCTATATATATTTCATGATTGGTAATTTGAAAAGACAAACTGAAAATAGTTTTTGTTTGAAACGCCAAAGGGATTAACTAGCCAAACCAAACACAATTTTTTTTTCCCAAAAGAAGAGAACAATGGCCTCGTATAGAGCTGCACATTTTGTTCTCTTCTTCCTCTTAACATCTGCTTCTTCGGCATTTTCTTCATCAATTTTATGTAATATATTAATTGATCTCGTGTTTTAATATTTTAATTATCTAACAATATTGAATAATATATATTTTTGTTTTATGCATGATTTTCTTGTAATTAGTGGAAGATATGCTCGAATCTCATGTGGCATTGGGGAAATGTCGTGTTAATGCACCTAAACGTATGTCTAACTTCTCTTAATTTTTTATTTTTATTCATGTAAATTTTTTTAATGAATTTAATCTCATGAACGTACATGTTATAGCTTGCCCTGTGGACTTTCAGAACATGAACTATGATGATATGACAAGAACGTGCAAAAAACCTTACAAAGCCGAACCATGTTGTAAGGCCCTTCAGAAAATTGCGTGTCCACACATGGACGCAATCAATGATCTGTCAAATGACTGTGCAATTTCGATGTTTGGTAACATTAATTACCACGGGAATTACCCTACTGGTCTTTTTTTTAATTTGTGCAATGAAGGCGACAAAGGTATGGAATGTGAAGGATATTGATCGTAATAGCCGTACAAGGGAGACAATCATGTATATAATCAACGAAGATATATTGAAATAGCATTTTAAATGTCTATTTCTAGATTGTAAATCTTGACACAAATCCATGCATTTAGTATATATAATCATGATTTATGTTTACAAAATATAGGATTTCCTTCATCACCCAGTGATTTAACAAACGTCCATAAAGGGCCAGGAAATGCTATATTTAAATAAGGTATATAAAATCAATCCGGCCGTACTAACAAAAAACAATATTCAACACCAGACCCGAATCTATCACACTTCCCCGTACTAGTAGTAATAACAATCGGAAGGGAGGATGTGTTTTCCAAGATCATCGTCTTTTGATCTAACATGAGTAACAATATCTTGAGACGAATCAGTGAAGCCGCATAACGAGAATACCAAAGATTTTTAAAGGGTCCTACTATATGTAATCCCAATTGGATCTTTTAACACCTAATATACGAATCGTATATGTGTGTACGAGTCATATATGCTTTGCTGGGCGAGGTGTCTATATACGAGTCATATAGTTCATGTATAAGAAGGATATAGTATATATGACTCGTATACTTGTCAAGGGTGTATGCTAAGCCTTTTTGAAAATACAAAATGGATGTGTGATTTTGGTTATCTTAGAAAGAAAGATTTTATGAGGTAATTCTTGTTCCTTATTAAAAGAAGATTAAACTTGAAAATATGGTGAACTCTAAACGGTAATGCACACGCTGATCATTGCTGGACCTACATATATTGCAACTGGGTGGGTGCCCCCTTTAAAAAAATTAGTGGAATTTGTAGGCAATCCCGATCGCACCCCTTAAAAGTTTGGCAGAATCACCGATCGTTCTCTAGAAAAGAACTTCTAGGTCCGCCACGGCCCTGCACACGCATCGTGACTTACCGTCACCATGGAACCCGGTAGTCTGCCCACCGACTTATCTCCATTTTATCTTTGCCTTAAGAGACAACCATTACATATTAATCATTCAAACTCAATAATTTATCCAACTTACATTGATATTTTAACAGACAATATCTTACATACCTTTTGAATTCCAATATTATATCAACTGTCTCAAGTAAACTGTGGATGCATGGATTCATCAACAAAAGACAACCGCTAAGAAAATCATCCAAATCATCCTCCCCAAGAAGAAATGCACTTAAATCATCCATAAAAACATCTTCTGAAGTCATTGGAGATTTGTAAGTAGGTAGTTATGCAACATCAACAAGTGATTCGATTGAAGTAGAACTTGAAGAACCATCTGAAAGTTGAAAACTGTGTGTAGCGACTAACATAGACCAATTACATTGGGAGATAATGTAGATCTCAAGCTGATAAAAGATAATTAATCACCCCACCATGCATGCCTCGTAAATCGTTTTTAATGTGTTTACTTTGAAATCGGCTAACATGTGGTGATTATTAAAATAGATATTTAAATTATGTATGAGTGGAGAAAATAGTGGGGGACACGAAAGTTACCATCTTACAATCTTTTAAGTGATAGCAGTTATGTCATTTTTATTTATCTTCAAAACGGATCTTCACTGTTTACCTATTGATTGTTTTATTCGGTGTCACCTAGGTTATCGATTATATATCCACAATAAAGATTGAACATGTATTTCGTTCTTTGAAAAATGCTCACTTTATACATCAGAATCGTCTATTATCATCACCATCATCATGCCATATCATTTTATACCAATTTGGTTGTTTTTTTTCCAGGTTCACCTCATAGCTTTAGAATGTATGTAGGAAGTGACAAAGTTTTACAGAGACTTTACTTGAGCAAGATGTGCATATGTAGAATTAGAAGTAGGTTTTATGAGTTATCGAGTGTTGATCATTTACAATATTTTTTCTTGAAAACGACATATTCCTTTCACGATACACACATTTTGTTACTTTATATTAGATTTGTCTATCCCGGGAACCTCCCAGGGGTAAACTAATATTTAATATATGTAACAAATATGCTAATTGGAATCGAGATTTATACATGTATAAGTGTAAATGTATATCTATACTTCTATACTACATTATAAAGGGGGAGACATGGGCAAATATGTCCAAAATGTCAAAGTTACGATGGCATATGAAAAGGCACAAGTATAAATCACTAAATTTTACCCACTTTCTTCCCTTTATACCCCTACTCCAAAGCCAATTGTATAAGTCATTAATGCACATTAGAAAGATTAACCAGGCCATTATCTATATTTATATTCTACACTCACATGTATTTTTTTTAAATACACATAAGGGTACACAATGATAGCTATGTATGTCGTCGTCCAGCTAATTCGGTATCTATAAGGATATACAATGGACGGATAACATTTTGTAATATCCTCTTCCTTAGCTTTTATATTGCTTTATGTATTTTTCATTCGGTGTTTACGAGAACAATTCTTGTATCATTTATTTTTGTGGTGTGGTTTAAACATGGGCAAATATGTTTACGAGCCCCGTATCGTCTTGCACCTCCCGAGATGCAAGAGTTGTCCAGCCAGTTGCAGGAACTCTTGGAAAAGGGTTTCATCCGACCGAGTTCTTCCCCGTGGGGAGCTCCTATTTTGTTTGTGAAGAAGAAGGACGGAAGTCTTCGTATGTGTATTGATTATCGTGAGCTGAACAAAGTGACCATCAAGAATCGTTATCCTCTTCCTCGCATTGATGATCTCTTTGACCAGCTTCAGGGCTCCAGCTATTATTCGAAGATTGATTTGCGGTCCGGTTATCACCAGTTGCGCGTCAGGGAAGCCGACATTCAGAAGACTGCTTTTCGCACTCGTTATGGCCATTTTGAGTTCTTGGTCATGCCTTTTGGTCTCACTAACGCACCTGCGGTGTTCATGGATTTAATGAACCGCGTTTGCAAGCCTTACCTTGATAAGTTCGTCATCGTGTTTATTGACGACATTCTGATCTATTCCAAGAACAAGGCGGATCACGAGGAACATCTGCGGTTGGTCTTGGAACTTTTGAGACAAGAGCAGTTGTATGCTAAGTTCTCGAAGTGTGATTTTTGGTTGCGTGAAGTTCAATTCCTAGGACATGTGGTGAATGAACTGGGAATTCATGTCGATCCGGCTAAGATCGAAGCTATTAAAGACTGGGAAGCACCAAAGACGCCATCTGAGGTGCGGCAATTCCTAGGTCTTGCGGGTTATTATCGTCGTTTCATTGAGGGATTTTCGAAGATCGCTCAACCCCTCACTACTCTTACCCAGAAGGACCGAAAGTTCGACTGGGATGAACCACAAGAAGCAGCATTTCAGATGCTGAAGCTTAAACTTTGTTCTGCACCTATCTTATCCCTTCCTGAGGGTACGGATGACTTTGTTGTGTATTGTGATGCTTCTATTCGTGGTCTCGGTTGCGTGTTGATGCAGCGCGGGAAGGTTATTGCTTATGCTTCTCGTCAACTCAAAGTTCATGAGAAGAACTACACTACTCATGACTTGGAGCTGGGTGCGGTAGTCTTTGCGTTGAAAATCTGGAGACATTACTTGTACGGTACCAAGTGTGAAGTATATACCGATCACAAGAGTCTTCAGCACATTTTCGACCAGAAGGTGTTGAACATGCGGCAGCGTCGCTGGGTTGAACTCCTGAACGATTATGACTGTGCCATCAAGTATCATCCTGGCAAGGCGAACGTTGTGGCGGACGCCTTGAGCAGGAAGGAGTCTGTTAACCCTCGCCGTGTTCGAGCCTTTCAGCTCACCATTCATTCGTCGTTGCCTGACCGAATCCGTTCTGCACAGTTGGAAGCCTTGAAGGAGGAAAACCTTAAGGCTGAAACGATGCACAGTGCTGACAAGCACCTTGAGCTCAGGACTGATGGCTTGCACTATTTTGTGGGGCGTGTTTGGGTCCCATTGTTCGGGAGTTTGCGCGAGCTTGTTCTGGATGAAGCTCACAAGTCCCGGTATTCTATTCACCCTGGCTCCGATAAGATGTATCAGGATTTGAAGATACTTTATTGGTGGCCGAACATGAAAGCTGACATAGCTTCTTATGTCAGCAAATGTTTGACTTGTGCTAAAGTCAAGGTGGAGTATCAGAGGCCGTCCGGCCTCCTGCAACAACCAGAGGTTCCGGAATGGAAGTGGGAACGAATCACGATGGATTTTGTCACCAAGCTGCCAAGGTCACCTAGTGGTTATGACATGATTTGGGTGATTGTTGACCGGCTGACAAAATCGGCACGTTTTATACCTATTAAGGAAACCGATGGACTCAAGCGGTTAGCTCGACTTTACCTTAAGGAGGTGGTTGCTCGGCACGGGGTGCCTGTTTCTATTATCTCTGATCGTGATTCTCGTTTCGCTTCGCGTTTCTGGAAGGCTCTGCACAAGGCTTTGGGTACTCAGTTGGATATGAGTACGGCTTATCATCCGCAAACTGATGGACAGAGTGAGCGGACGATTCAAACCTTGGAAGACATGCTTCGGGCATGTGTTATCGATTTTGGCAAAAGTTGGGAGATCCATCTGCCGTTAGTGGAGTTCTCCTACAACAACAGCTATCACTCTAGCATCAAGGCAGCTCCGTTCGAGGCTCTTTACGGACGGAAATGTCGATCACCACTTTGTTGGGCCGAGGTGGGCGAGAGCCAGCTCACTGGTCCGGAACTCGTGTACGAAACTTCGGAGAAAATCATACAGATTCGTCAACGTTTGGCTGCTGCACGGGATCGTCAGAAGAGCTATGCCGATCGCCGTCGAAAACCTTTAGAGTTCCAGGTTGGGGACAAAGTACTTCTGAAAGTTTCACCATGGAAGGGCGTCATACACTTTGGAAAGCGTGGCAAGCTTAACCCTCGTTATGTCGGACCGTTCGCAATCCTGGATCGGATTGGACCGGTGGCATACAGACTTGACTTACCGGCGGAGCTCGGTAGTGTACACAACGTCTTCCATGTGTCTAACTTGAAGAAGTGTTTGGCTGATGAATCTCTCATTGTACCACCGGAAGAGATCAAAGTTGATGATCGTCTTCGCATTGTGGAGGAACCTGTCGAGATTCTCGACTACAAGATTCGTAGCCTTCGTCGGAGTAAAATCCGCATCGTTAAAGTCCGTTGGAACTCGAACCGTGGACCCGAGTTCACATGGGAACGAGAGGATCAGATGAAATCTAAGTATCCTCATCTTTTTCCGAAGCGCGCTTTTGAATCGAGGCATGTTATTGCTGAAGCGGAATGAATCTCGGGTCGAGATTCCTTTCAACGTGGGGATGATGTGACATCCGGTAAGTTTCTTTTTGTTCGGTTCTTTTCGTTTCTTTCTTTTTGGGGCTTTGCGCAATTTTCGGGACGAAAATTCTTTCAACGTGGGGATGATGTGACACCCGGCATGTTCGGCTTAAACATATTAGTAACATCTAAGTCTACCTTAGCGAGAAACGTTTATAAACAAACTTAACTGGGTTAGTTGAGTCGGGTCAGATTAGGATTGTCCAGGGTTCAATGATCTGGAGGATCATTGGGAGTCATTTTGGGAATACACTAGTACCGGGTTCCGTTGTTGGTGACATTACATGAACTAATTAAGTATATGTGTGGATTATGGGTCGTGTGGTGGATTGTATACTTACACTTGCTTAAACGATGTACAAATGATTATACGTGCCTAAATATGCTAAATATAGACTATGGATGCATGCTTATGTGTTAAGATGTGTTAGAATGCCTTAAACACGACAAACTGGAAAACTTGTAAAAGTGGCTTCTGGTTCGACCATCGAGTGGTCGAAGGAGAAGTTGCAGCTGGTTCGACCCATTATTGGATGGGCGAACCAGGGAAGTGGAGTTGAAGAATTCCCTTCGACCTGGACAAGTCTCATTCGACCCTGTGAAAGGGGCGAATGAGACCACCTTCGACCAATCAATTGGTGCGAAGGAGGATCAGTATAAATACCAACCTTAGTCATTTTTCATCATTTCACAAACCCTAGCCGTCCCAAAACACTCTCAAACGACCTAAAACGCTAAGGAAGGAGTTTTTGCTCTTCTTTTTCATAATCTAACCTATCCACATCATCTAAACAAGAATCCAAGGTGTGTTCATAATCCTAAACCTTTTTAAAAGCATTTTGATTCGTTTCCATCTAACCCTAATTGTCCAGATCTGTTTTAAGGGTGTTTTTATGATTAAAAACCTTTCAAACATTTTTCTAAAACAAAACCCTATCATTTAACATGAGTTTTCATAATAAATAACATGTGTTTATTGAGCATTATGTGGTGTAATGTGTTATTCAATGCTTTGCTGCTTTATCTATGTTAGAGACATGATGTAGGATTGCTTTTAATGCTGATTGATTGTTGTTTAGGGTTAGAATCGATTGGATGATGATATTATGTGTAAATTGGGGATTTTGACGAATCTAGACGTAACATGTGGTGTTTATAATCAATAGAACCCATAGGGATGATCGGATGATCGACAAACTGAGTATTTTAAGTCAAACATGAGTCGATTTCAAAAGTTTCCAAATTGGGTAAAGATTTCATGCATGAAAGTGACGTTTCCATAATTTTTACCATTTTGGGAAAGGGCTGAAACGGATATGGTTTGGGGCAAAATCAGTGGGGTTTTGATAGAATAACATAATCATGTTTGACTGCTGTGATTGGTGATGTTTCGAGTCGTTTTGAATGTGTTTTAAGCGTTTTTAGGCAAAATAGAACAACAGGGGCGAACCTGGCCTCCTTCGACCAGTCGAAGGTGCGAAGGAGGAATCCCAGGGTCGAACCAGGCCTTTCAGTGGGCGAACGTGGCAAAACGTGCGAAGGAAGCATCAAACGGTCGAACGAGAGGTAAAACGGGCGAAGGAGAGTAAAAAGGTGCGAAGGAGACCTTAAACTGACTGGTTCGACCGTTCTGATGCAGAAATGAGATTTTTGATACAAACTAAGTGTTTTATGCTTGAACCTTGCGTGTAATCTATGTGTACTTGATTAGTTAGGGTAATGGGTCACCAACGGGATGTCGGGTCGGTCTAGTGTGTCGGTTAAACATTTAAACACGTTTTAAAACATACTTGGTTATGATCTGGACAATCAGGGACTAGATAACCTTATGGTTATTAGTCAGAACACTTATGTGAATGTTTTGATAGATCTCCGGTAGAGGGATTATCAAGGGCTAAACATCTTTACTTATATTTGAAGAACGCAACTTAAGGTGAGTTCACGGCCCCACTTTTACTGCTTAAACTTTTGGGGGAGAAAACATGCGCTAAACGGTTTTGGTAACATATGTCATACTATGGTTTTAACTTTATATTGCTATACGATCTTTTGGAAAGTCCCGGGGGAAACCATGAATGTGCGGGTTTGCACAACGGGGGAAATGTGGATAGATCTATTGGGCGTGACCTGCCCCACTCGTCGGCTTGGAGGGCCGGGCGGGTGCATATTGTCTCGAACAGGTACATTGGTATCATGCTGAACATACGGGCTGCTTAAACATGCTGAACATTGCTAAACGTGTCTAGTAATGGTTTCCAATCGTAGTAGTAATGAAACATACACCTAGCTAGCGTACTTGGTAACATTGATATAGTATAGACATGGTAACACTTTGGTAACATTTTTGAACAACCTGTGAACTCACCAGCATTATATGTTGACGTCTTTTTGGCATGTTTTTCTCAGGTCGCTAAGGTAGCAACGAACGGAAATAGGCGCACGGGTCTGCATTGGCGTCTAGATATTAGTGCACGTTTTGTAATAAGTGTCTTGGATACTTGGGAACACTGTTTTGTAGAGATTAAATTCTTTAAATGCTTCCGCTTATGAAATTTATGTTTTTGGGTTACGTATTTCATATAGTGTCGTTTATTGTGATCGTTGACTTGGATCCTGGTTTGTCATGCGCCTCGCGGTAAAACCCCGCAAGTGGTAATTTGAGGGTGTAACAACTGCAGTCAGTTGTATGTGGCGGTGCACATTTCTTTTCTTTTCTTTCTACGAATACTTGTTAAAACATAGTGTGCACATTTCTATTCTTTTTGCGTAACTTGCAACAAAACACCTAAATCTCATTGCAACCCATTTGTGGATCCCGCTGCAACGCGCGGGTAAACCCACTAGTATATACAAATTAAAAATCTTTGCTGTGCCACAGTTCATGGTTTTTGTGATTTTATTTTTATGTTTAAGAGCGTGTTATAAGTTGTTAGAATGGGTTGTCTCTATATTTAAAATGCTAACTAGGATCAAATTAAGATTTTATGCTTACAGCGTATGAGGCTAGATCGTAAAATAATTTGCAAAGAGATATGATTTCAAATCAGCGGGATTGGAGGCCCATTGGCAAACACAAAAACCTTAGGAGCACTTAGGGGTTGTTTCGGGTTCAAGTCCTACAAACGACATGATTAAAAGAAACACCCCATTAAAAAGGCATGATTTTAAAGTAAATGATATTATACAACTAATCAAATATATAATAGAAGGAAAATTTTATTTGAAACTGTTTGTTTGAGCCATGATACATAATAAACTAAAATCACTCACAATGTGGACATTTTAGTCGTCTAGTTCCTAGGTGGTCTAGTCCCGGACTAGTGCACTTGTCCGGTAACATTATAGGCCTCGTACGACATGTTTCATGTCCCGACTACCAAACCTCAATCAAACTTCATTTGTGGGTCCCTCCACACCCCCTCTCTCTGTGTCTCTCTCACAAACACGTTATATGCATATGCACACACATATGTATATAATAAACTTACACACACACACACACACATATATAATAAACTTTTAATATGGTTTGTTCATAGTAGAAAAATGAGGTTTTTTATAGAGGTTTGTAAACCTGATGTGGAGTTGAGGTGTCGAGTTGTTTCGCTTTTGGTGGTTTATACATTGTGGGTGCTCTAATAAATGAAAGAGATATATCAAACAATTAACTCGTAATGCAATTATGAGTCTTTGTATTGAGAGTAGAGAGAAAAAAGCACGACGCAATGTGTTCCGATTAGAAGTAACAATAAGAGCTTAACAATGTTGTAAACCCACAAATCCCCACCACAGCTACTACATTAAATTCTCAAAAAATCGCTTACTTTACTACATATATACACCATTTTTCAAACACTCACTTTTTATAAAAAGTTAAATAATGTATTAAAATTTGTTTGTATGTGGAGCCCACCCCTATCTCATTTGTAGCAGGTTTGGAATTCCGAACGAAAGCCACAATGGGAGAGGTTTGGAATGGGTTAAGTTTGGAAATCCAAGCACTACCACAATAACAATAACACATCCCTCCTAAAAAGCAAGTAATCAATTTAACATCAATTAACTAAGCCATTCCTTGAAGCGTGTTAATAATTAGTGAAAACCAAATATTTTCACATTTGGTTATGCGTAAATTTTTGGTTTAAATTTACGATTTGCCATATGTTTATTCAATATTCATTTTAAAAGTCACTGATTATTTATGGTTTAAATTTTTCAAAAAACAAACATCGAATCAAACCATAAACTTCTTCATATTGTAGTTTCCTAATTAAGTCCTCTTTCATCCAAAAAACCATTGGTCACCCGTTTTCCTCTCTCTCAATTTCCCCTTCCATTCGTTTCACTATATATATTTGATGATTGGTAATTTGAAAAGACAAACTGAAAAAAGTTTTTGTTTGGAAACGCCTAAGGGATTAACTAGCCAAACCAAACATAAATTTTTTTCCCAAAAGAAGAGAACAATGGCCTCGTATAGAGTTGTGCATTTTGTTCTCTTCTTCCTCTTAACATCTGCTTCTTCGGCATTTTCTTCATCAATTTTATGTAATATATTAATTGATCTTATCTGTTAATATTTTAATTATCTAACAATATTGAATAATATATATTTTTGTTTTATGCATGATTTTCTTGTAATTAGTGGAAGATATGCTCGAATCTCATGTGGCATTGGGGAAATGTCGTGTTAATGCACCTAAACGTATGTCTAACTTCTCTTAATTTTTTATTTTTATTCATGTAAATTTTTTTAATGAATTTAATCTCATGAACGTACATGTTATAGCTTGCCCCGTGGACTTTAAGAACATGAACTATGATGATATGACAAGAACGTGCAAAAAACCTTACAAAGCCGAACCATGTTGTAAGGCCCTTCAGAAAATTGCGTGTCCGCACATGGACGCAATCAACGATCTGTCAAATGACTGTGCAATTTCGATGTTTTGTAGCATTAATTACCACGGGAATTACCCTACTGGTCTTTTTTTTAATTTGTGCAATGAAGGCGACAAAGGTATGGAATGTGAAGGATATTGATCGTAATAGCCGTACAAGGGAGACAATCATGTATATAATCAACGAAGATATATTGAAATAGCATTTTAAATGTCTATTTCTAGATTGTATTTCTATATATAATCATGAGTTATGTTTACAAAATATAGGATTTCCTTCATCACCCAGTGATTTAACAAACGTCCATAAAGGGCCAGGAAATGATATATTTAAATAGGGTATATAAAATCAATCCGGCCGTACTAACAAAAAACAATATTCAACACCAGACCCGAATCTATCACACTTCCCCTGGACTAGTAGTTATAACCATCGGAAGGGAGGATGTGTTTTCCAAGATCATCGTCTTTTGATCTAACATGAGTAATAATATCTTGAGACGAATCAGTGAAGCCGCATAACGAGAATACCAAAGATTTTTAAAGGGTCCTACTATATGTAATCCAAATTGGAACTTTTAACACCTAATATACGACTCGTATATGTGTGTACGAGTCATATATGCTTTGCTGGGCGTGGTGGTTGTATACGAGTCATATAGTTCATGTATAAGAAGGATATAGTATATATGACTCGTATACTTGTCAAGGGTGTATGCTAAGCCTTTTTGAAAATACAAAATGGATGTGTGATTTTGGTTATCTTAGAAAGAAAGATTTTATGAGGTAATTCTTGTTCCTTATTAAAAGAAGATTAAACTTGAAAATATGGTGAACTCTAAACGGTAATGCACACGTTGATCATTGTTGGACCTACATATATTGCAACTGGGCGGGTGCCTCCTTTAAAAAAATTAGTGGAATTTGTAGGCAAAAATCCTGATCGCACCCCCTTAAAAGTTTGGCAGAATCCCCGATCGTTCTCTAGAAAAGAACTTCTAGGTCCGCCACGGCCCTGCACACGCATCGTGACTTACCGTCACCATGGAACCCGGTAGTCTGCCCACCGACTTATCTCCATTTTATCTTTGCCTTGTGAGACAACCATTACATATTAATCATTCAAACTCAATAATTTATCCAACTTACATTGATATTTTAACAGACAATATCTTACATACTTTTTGAATTCCAAAATTATATCAACTGTCTCAAGTAAACTGTGGATGCATGGATTCATCAACAAAAGACAACCGCTAAGAAAATCATCCAAATCATCCTCCCCAAGAAGAAATGCACTTAAATCATCCATAACAACATCTTCTGAAGTCATTGGAGATTTGTAAGTAGGTAGTTATGCAACATCAACAAGTGATTCGACTGAAGTAGAACTTGAAGAACCATCTGAAAGCTGAAAACTGTGTGTAGCGACTAACATAGACCAATTACATTGGGAGATACTGTAGAGAGGCATGTCTGGTGAAGTCGCCGCGTAAGCAGGTTGTTGTGCAGCCTGAACATGTGGTTCGGATGAAGTGGAACTTGAAGCACCATTCGAAAATAGAAAATTGTTTGTTACTTCTCTTGCAAATACATGATGAGAACTTGGACTTAAGTGTTACATGTCTTGTTACTTTTCTTCTTATAAATCTTACACAGCACCTAATCAGTTAACACCTGTATAAATTGAGCTGAGAGTCTCACTGGAAGCAGCATCTCTATTCTAATAGAGTAGTGGTAAGGATGTCTACATCTTACCCTCTTCAGACCATACCTAAGCTTTGCTATGGATGAGATTTACTATGTATGATAATGATTAAAAAAAATTAGGGTGAGATAAAATTGATTAGTTGAGCCGAAACCAGATTAAGCGATATGACCAAATTGTATTAACCGAACCATACAAAGAACATGCAGTTCAGTAATTTTGTGTTTTCTGAAAACCTAAAAAAAGATTTAATTTTGAACGATTGTTCTTTTAATATATAGATTAGAACTTTTACTTTTCAGTGTTTAGTAAGTTATAAAATATTATGTTATAGTGTACCCATAGTATTTTGGCCTAAATATTTAATAAGCAATTGAATATAAACTAACAAAAGAGTTAGCCCCAAATGTATCATTTTAAGAGATTATTGAGCCCAAAACCAAACTTGACGAGCCCATACAAACCCCTCATAAAAATAATCTAACGTTATAACATGTAAGCATCCAGATTACACCCGTTTAACTATGTTCGATAATCCGTTAAACAGGCTATGTTCGTCGTACAAGACAAGCATCCATGTTAAGCTTCACGTCTTCGAAACAAATAAATAACAACTCACACCCATGTTTTATACCAAATCTGTCACATACCTTGTTAACAGGTTTTATCTAATAAATTTATTGATTCCTAGAAAATTATTTTAAAATGTATTAGGTCTAGTCACCAAATTATATTTCCGACCATTATTCTCACCAACATACTTATCACTTATACAACGTAATTCATATGTACATGTCAATATGTTAATTATTCTTCCAATAATATAAGGTATTTTTAGACCTTTTATCTAAATGAATATGCACATATACATATGTGTGAGTTTTAATATTTGTTTATGGAAAATTAAGAGGTGAGGAGATAAGTTTAAGAAAGGGTAGCTACAGAAAAGAAATATTTTTTTTTAAATTTTTATAGAAATGCTATGTACACTTGTAATAACATAGATAGGTTGGCCTGTTTAAAGCCTTAAAGTAAGCGGATAATCTATGAAGCAAAGAGCATTACAACTCAAATGGTCAAGCGATGAAACGATAGAATCCATCTCATGATAGTGACTTTCACAACACTTATACATCGTATTGACCAATACGAGGCATATAGGGTTTCACGTGACCCCTTTCAATCTGACTCACCTGACTGAAAAGGGACAATGATTGTTCAATACGTCTCGTATTGGTTAATACGAGGCGTATTTGTACAATGTCAGTACGATTTACGTAAAGCATCTCTCACATTGTACCCTATACAGTATTGACCAATACTAGGCCAAATGGTCTGCAGTTACATTATTGTTGGCCCTTTTTTTCTTATGTCTCTTCCTTGTCTTCAAATTTTCACAGACGATCTGTGTTTTCTTTCTTTCGTTCCAGGTTTTTTATTCCTCTAAAAAATATATTGGTGGTCTAATTATTTCGATTGATCACGTATTCCTGATTCTTACGAGATAGGTATTCCTGATTCTTTCAAAAGTAGATGGAGTGATCCTCAAGAGGAAGAGGTTATGTCGGGTTACAAAAACCATTGTTGTCGGACCTGAACGAGTCGTACTACGAACCCAATGTTGAACCTTCGTACGTACCGGAAAACAACAAGTACTGCGAGCACGGTGGTGAATTTGCATTCGTACCACAATGCTCTACGTAAGAACAACCACACAAGCCGCAAGTTTCAGAAGAGCAACCACACTACTCGCATGTTTCAGACGAGCAACCACGTAGCAGCCCAGTTTCGTATGAACTGGACTAGATTTTATGTCACAAAAAGATTTAGTTACGTGGGTTAGGAAAAGGGGAAAAGATAATGGTTGCGTTATTGTGACCCGACTATCCAAAAAAGTTAATGATTTGGACGTGATGATTTGGCTAGTATGCAACCGCAGTGGTGAGCACAAGAGTATAGCCACACAGAGGAGAACAGACACTCAAAATATTGGTTGCCCTTTTTAAGTGGTCGGGTTTTATGACGGGAAGCATGACGCTTAGAGGATAGATATGAGGAACGCCGAACATAACCATGGTCGTGCTGAATATCTAGAAGGTCACGCGTATGCAAGAAGACTTTCTACCAACGAATCTAAATTGGTGGAGGAGCTTTTAGCGCCGGAAAGAAACACGATGGATCACCCATGTAGGAACACAAAAACTTGCTAGTTTATGTATTACACTCGGGAGGATCCTCCAACAAACGTATTGTGGACATTTTTTGCATCCGTTATCCTTCAAAATGCGGCATGGCTTCCTACATGTTTTGCTGATCATTGTGACATACATGAACAACATGTACCATTTACCTTTAGTGCAAGTTATCGGTATGACGTCAACAAAACGGTCATTTTGTGCCACTAATGCCATTGTTTTGAAGGAACATGAAGAAAAATTCATGTGGGTCCTTGAAATGCTCAAGTCTATGTTCGAAAAGTGCATGTAGCCGCATGCTATTTTAATTGACAGAGACCAGACGCTTATGAACGCGTGTGACAAAATTTCCCCGAACGCTAAATATCTTTGCTGGTTTCACATTTATTAGAACATTTCGTAATGCGATTAAGAGAAAAGGGAAGTATCCATTAATATTTCTAATTATCAGTCATTTCCTTATAAAAACACGATTTCTAATTGGCAAAAGTTTCCTAGGATATAATGCTTTAATTTGTATAGTAGAAGCCACAGCCTAGTGGTGGAGGTAGGGTTTACTCCTTTGGAGGTTCCCACCTTAGAGTGCTCAGGTTTGAATCCCGCGTCGACCGAGCTTTGGCGTTGTATAGTCCTGGCCGAGAGCTGTTCAAAAAAGAAAAAAGAAAAAAAGGAATTGTCCATTAATCTATCTATATATATATATATATATATATAATAAATGAAAAGGGGTGTGCCACATGGCACTTGGTGAGGTCTTTACACCCATTGATATCCCTTCAAAAGTCATTTTCTCTCTCACGTGAATGACACAAGCACTTCCCCACAATTTTTAAACGTTAATAACTTTTATATACGACATTTTTAAAAAATACACCAAAAATTAATGAGAGTTTTGTCACACCCTCAAATTCCATGTGCTGGGTTTTACCGCGAGACGCGTGACACACTAGGATCTAAGTCAACAGTCACAATAAACGACAACTATATGTAAAATACGTAAACCAAACCATTAAGTTTAATATCACAAAACCAGTAGCGGAAGCTGAAATATGTTTACAATCCAAGATAAAATAAATGTAGTCTAAAAATGTTTGAAAACATGCAACTAATACTCTAGACGCCGTGCAAGACCCCCGTGCGCCTAGCCCATGTACCGCTACCCTAGCGACCTGAGAAAACATGCCAAAAATGTCAACATATATTGCCAGTGAGTTCATGGGTTTTTATAAAACGTTTCCATAAGTGTTTGAAGATCATTCTCGTTACTACTATGCTATAACAACGTTAGCTAGACGTTAAGTACGAATACTACAACGGTTGGGAACCATTACTAGACATGTACCAATGTGTAAACCGCCCAGACTATTGGGCTACCGTCATCCTCGGTAGGCCCGATGCTAGAGAGAATATGCACCAGTCTAGCCTCCAACCGACCCGGTTAGGGTTTGTAAAGCCCAATAGATCTATCCACATTTCCCTCGTTATGCTACCCCGCACATTCATGGTTTCCCCTCGGACTTAAGATGAAAAGCCGTATAGTAAACAAAAGATAACCATAGTACAACATGATCTTTATAAATCCAAAGTACGTAGCATGTTTCTCCACCGAAAGTAAAATCAATAAAAGTGGGGCTATGACACTCACCTTAAGTTGCGTTTCTTGAAAATAGTTGGATCAAATGCTATGATAGTCCCTAATACACGCGACCTATCCTAAGATGTATATAAGTATCCGGACTAATAACCTGTAGGTTAACTAGTCCCTAAATGTCCAGATCATTACCGTGTACATTTGAAAGCATTTTGACCGTTATCCTGCACACAAGACAAGACAAGACCCGACACCCCCCGTGTTATCCAAAAATAAGTAATCAAGAAATCCTATGTAAACATGTACTTAAAACGCATAACAGTTCACCAAGTCTAGCATACAGTTCACATACTGCATATATGAGTCTGAACACGTATTATCAGGTTTCTAGACATGTCACGGAGTTCACAATATGTTCCTACATGTCAAATCATGTTTTGGGGTCCCAAAATACACTTATAGCAGCAAAACACACGACTAGGCATCAAAACACACGACTAGGTATCAAACAAGCAACTAGCAATGCTAGTAGCCCCCTTGGAGGGGCGACTAGGCTTCCCCATAGGCAGTGGCGGATCCATGAATTTTTTTCACTGGGTTCCCTTTTTAGGTGTCTCAACTTAATATGACCAAACATAAAATTTCGGGTCGGTTTGACAGTTCGGGTCGGTTTGACGGTTCGCGACGGGTAAATGAAAAAACACCGTCATTAGAAATTTAAAGCACGTAATGTAAATAAATACGATTGATACAAATGAGCTCATTCCACAACTTGGACATTGGAATACATAACCACTTTGCCATAAACACATTTTGTCCTATCATCCAATTTTGAATCCCTGCTGCGTCTATTTGTTCTGAACCAATCAAGATGATTAGAATTACCCCTGTCCAACATCCTATCCTTTATAACATTGAAACTTCCAAGCATGCTGCACAGTCACCTTTTTGGAAAAAAATGTGTAGCTAAATGGTTGGTAAATGCATTATTGATGATTGTATAAATGGAAATATGTGTAGCTAAATGAAGCAAGGAGAAAGGACAGAACAAGGATAGGCTCTGAATTCACTCTTAATAAATCAACACTAACAATCAAACACATATAAATACATAGTAAAATTAAGGCATCAAATCAAGTGATGAAACTTCTTTCGTTTGTAAACATGGTGGCAGCACAGAATGGTGGAAAACCCTTTGCTAATGATATCTTTACTGAAGTTAAGGTGAAACTTTTATCTTTGAATCATACACTTAATATGACAATTGATTGAAGAATACAATACCTGTAATGTGTTATTTGTTGAAGATGACGATCCGTGTGCGGAAGAGGGAAAGAGGCGGAGCAGACGCGGAGGAGGAGGCAGGAGGCGGAGCAGAGGTCGGGGAGGAGGATTCGGAGCTGCTTTTGGCCTTGGCTGCTGTATGTTTTTGTTTAGAGTTAGGTTTGAGTAAAACCCTAGGTTTGAATGAAAAGGCAAAAGAAAAAAGAAAAAAAATTAAAAATAAAATATAAGATGGGTGTAACAGGTATCGAACCCGGAACCTTGTGGATGTAACAAAGGGTTTCAACCACTAGAGCACTTCCAAGCTTTAGTAATGGGTTCCTTTTGTTATTTTCTTATGGGTTCCTTTTCAATTTTGTATATACATTAACACTAAAAATTACAAACCGAGTGGGTTCCCGGGAACCCGTTCGATAAAGCCTAGATCCGCCCCTGCCCATAGGCGACTAGCTAGCTAGTCGCTCCCTGCAGCTGGGGTGACACTTTTCGCGTGTTTAACCCTCGAAATCAGATCTGAAACATGTAAAAACACCCAACATCAATCCATAATCATCAAGCAACTTATCCTAAATGTAAACCCCCAATTTATCATCAGTCTAACACCCTAATTGCAAGCATTTCCCAAAATGGAATAATATTATGAAAGCATCACATCATTGCATGCATAACTTACCCTAAATGGCAAATAATCAGATTTCATCACTAAATCCTCCTAATGCACTCAAACGGGTGAAAACGCATATTATTATCAAAACACATCAAACAATCTTCATAATCCTAGATAATCATCCTAATAACTCATTCATATCAACAAAACATCAAACACATAAGAATCCCCATATTTTAATCATAAAAAAATCGTTCTTTGCATGAATCCTTCACATAGAACTCATTTAAAGGATTAGACTTGTTTTTAAAACTGTTTTTCAAAGGTTTTCAAATACACAAACTTTATAAAACTAGGTCTGGACCTTTAGAGATCAAAATAACGACATGATAAAAGCTTAGGATGAATAACACACCTTAGATTTTGCTAGAAATGATGTCTAAAGCTTGGAAATGGTAGATTTTAGGGCAAAAACAGGTTCCAGAGGTTAAGTATAGTGTGAGAGAGGTTTAGGGTGAGTTAGGGTTTCACAAATGATGTTTTAGAAGTCAAGTATGGTATTTTTAGCGGTTGCTAGTCGTTTCAGACACTAAAGGCGACTAGGATCTGCAGGTGGTTACTAGCAATGCTAGTCGCCCCTTTTACCCGACGACTAGGGGCCTAGTCGCCCCCTGCAGCAGATATGGGTTTTCGGCGCGTTAAACACTATTTTAACACATATAAGCACATATTCACATACCGACAAGTTATATAATGATTATAAACACATATTACTTGATAACTAACACATTCATATTCGTTCACCAATCCCCGGGACTCGAGACTTGCGTGTGTGCATTAAATCCGGTGATCCTACAAATCACCAATCCTTGTACACATGGTTATGGACCATGTAACACCCCGGTTTGAGGCCCAAAAATTTTCGCGACTAAAACTATAATGACGAAGAACTAACTAATAATAATAGGAAATAAATAAATACGGAATAGAGAACAAAAGTATTTTATAATTATTCTAGCAAAATAAAAACGAATACACAATGCGAAACCGAACTAAAACGTGTTAACAAACCTGACTTGTGACTACCTGCTTAGTCATCGCCCAGGAACACGTGTCACCACCTAGGAGGGACACATGTCCCCATCCTTTAATTGACACCCCACCCCACCCCACTTATATAAACACACACCACACAAAACCACCTACTACCTTTTATAAAAGGGTCATACTATTTGGACACCCAAAAAATTAAACTGACACCCTAAGTATGCCTCGTATAGCTCTATACGAGGCATACTTGCTTTATTGCCTCCCATTCAGACAGCAGTCTGACAAAAAAAGAAACCCTATATGCCTCGTATTGGCCAATACGATGCATATAGGGTTCATGTGACCCTTTTCAGTCAACCTGGCACATACTCAAAGGACCAATGATTGGTGTCATATGCCTCATATTGGTCTATACGAGGCATACTTGTATGATGTCCTGTATGATGTAACATAAAGCAACTGTCAGTTGTGCCCTATATGCCCCCTATAGACCAACACGAGGCGTATTTAACCAAAGTTGAATCTTTTTTTCTTTTTCTTCTTCCCTTCCTTTCTTCTTCATTTTTTCTTCCAATCGTTTTTTTTTTCTTCTTCTTTCAATTTTATGGTGGGCTAATATTTTCTTCTCCAAAATGTCATGGTGGCCTAATATTTTCGATGAATCTGGTATTCCTAGTTCTCACGAAATGATAGGTATTCCTAAATCTCAACCCACATGTATTCCTTATTCTTAAGAGGTTGTTTCTGGTTACAAAAAACCATTGTTGCCATACCTGAATGAGCCATGCTATGAACCCAATGTTAAACATTCATACGTAGGGGAAACCTACCAGCACTACGAGCACGGTGGTGAGCATGCGTACATACCGCAGTACTCTTCGTACGACCAATCAAAAACCAGGAAGTTCCAGAAGAGCAACCCCACTACTCGCATGTTTCAGACGAGAAACCACGGTGGTCGCATGTTTGTATAACACTGAACAAGATTTCGTTTCGCTAGTGTGCAACCGTAGTCGCGAGCACAAGAGCATAGCCACCGAGAGGAGAACAGGAAACCCAAAATTGGTTGCCATTTTCTAGTGATCGGGTTATATGACAGGAAACGTGACTCCTGGAGGGTACACGTGAGGAATGCCGAACATAACCATGGTCCTGCTGAATATCTGGAAGGACACGCGTATGCAAGAAGACTTTCTCCTGAAGAATTTAATTTGATGGAGGAGCTGCGGGCGCAGGAGATGGAGCCGCGTAAAATATGGAAAATCGTAAAGGGGCACTACCCGGAGAGCATGTGTATTTTGAAAGATATACACAATGCTATTCAAAAGATTACTATTGTAAAGAAACACGGTGGATCACCCATGTAGGAACTCGAAAACTTGTTGGTTGAGAAAAAAATACACGTATTACACTCGGGAGGATCCTTTAAAAAATACGGTTGAAGACATTTTTTGTGCATCCGTTATCTTTCAAAATGTGGCGGGCGTTCCCGCATGTATTGTTGATCGACGCAACCTACAAGACCAACATGTACCGTTTACCGTTAGTGCAAATTGTCGGTATGACGTCGACAAACGAGTCATTTTGTGCCGCTAATGCCATTGTTTATAAAGAACATGAAGAAAACATCATACGGGCCCTTGAGCATCTTAAGTCTATGTTGGAATAGTGTATGGCGCCGTGTGTTATTATAACTTACAGAGACCGGGCGCTTATGAAAGCGTGTGACAAAGTTTTCCCAAACGCTAACAAATATCTTTGCAGGTATCACATTTATTAGAATATTTCAAAACGCTGCAAGAAATTGTTTACACACCCTGATTGGGAGGAATTTGCACGTTCAAGGTCTGGGTTGACGTATTGAGACGAGTCAATTCAACTTCCAAAAGTATATATAATATTCAGTCTGCTATTGACGTATTGAGACGAGTCAGTTCAACTTCGAAAAGTATATATAATATTTAGTCTAGTATTGACGTATTGAGACGAGTCAGTTCAACTTCGAAAAGTAAGCACGGTGTGCAATTGTTATAATTTTACAAAGTTTAAAGAAGAAGCTTAAACCAAGAACAAGGGTTTCTGAGATTGCAAGAGCGGGGATTCATGATTTGGTGTTTTTAATTAATTAGAACAATAATATTGTAAGAACTCCTCGTAAAAAAAAAGATAAAAAAACTCCTAATATTTGGAATGTCAGACCCACATAATCGACCAAATCCTAAGTTTGATAATCAAAAAAGTAAACCCTATATGCCTCGTATAGAGCTATATGAGGCATATTGGTACGAGGTTGCAGATTGTCAATGCCTTGAAGTCGGTGTGCAGCGTTTTGTCCTCTATATGCCTCGTATAGCTCAGACATCTAGAAAGAGAGAGAGAGAGGAAATCGGTGGGTTTCCACCACCACCAGATGTGACGGAGCCACGGCGGCGCTATCCGTTCTCCAGGGCGTTCGTCACTTAAGCACACTAATTGGAGGACAGGGTAACGGAGCGACGAAACGATGAGCAGTGATGATGAATCTGACACGAGCAGTAGTCGACTCCTGTGACTAGGTAATCTAAAATGGCAAATAATGATGTTACTGAATATGGTGCTATAGTAGTTGTAAGAATAGTGATTTGGTTATGTTTGTGCTTAAAGTGGTGATGGTGGAGAACAATAGTATTGTTTAAGTGGGTTAATGATGGTAGTGATAAGTTGTGGGTTCAGGTGGAGTTGTGGTGATTATTAGTGGCAGTCTGGGGCGAATCTAGAGAAGAAGCATGGGTAACGTCTGTTACCCCTCAACTTTTTTGGCGTAGCGCATTTTTAATTTTTTTTACGTGTTTTGTATTACATTACCCGTGAAAATTATGTAACGTTACCCCTGAAATATTGGTTTAGATCCGCCACTGGCAGTGGTTGAGGTTTGGATCCTACAGTTGTTGGGAATCATGGTATCGTATACACAGCGGAAGCGGTTTATATATTTAACGAAAACTGATTATATATACTATATATATAATAGCCGATTAATATATATAAATTGTTAGTTAATTTTATTAATCCGATTAATAAAATATTCCCAATCAGGATCTCAGTTAAATGCGTATAAACAAATAAATAACAAAACAACCATAGGGGGTTTAGTAATCAACCTTTGACGACTACACCGGAATTGTAACACGCGGGTTACAACGAATCCTCGCTAGTAGGAAGTTCACACTGTGCACGAACCAACCGGGAAGCAACACTTGCAAGAAAGAAGGTGGTGGTTTGTGGTGGTTGATGGGCGGACCAAACGAAAAAGCGACGGCGGCCCTTTTTCTTGGGGTGGCGGCCGCAAACAATAGAGAGGAGGCAAGAGGTATATTGTTTTGATAAAAGGTGTGATTAGGGTTTACTCCTTAACCCTCCTTTTATAAAACAATAACTTACAATAAGCCCCCTTGTTAAATATCTTAATACTCCTTAATATTAATCTTATTAATATTAAGTCCCTCAAATCTAAAGCAATTATTATTTCATAAATAATAATTCATCTACTCATGAACTTATCTGATTCGTGTACCAACGTGTAACTCTTCGGATCGTACCGGGTCGGGTTACATTGACCTCGACTTTTAATTACATCGGACATCCTATATATCCAACAATCTCCCACTTGGACGATTTTAATTAAATGAGTCAACGTGCGCAAAGTTGGACGCCTAGCTGCATCGCATTGCACCCAACACAGTATGACACTTTACAGTCGTCAACTAGTTCTTTAAGTTCAACTAACACTTTACTTAACCAAATACTATAGCCCTGATAATTCTATCAATAAGTCCCTTCTGTATAGACATCCGTTGATCATAAGACATGGATCATTCATTCTTATATAATGATCAACTATTCTCTATTCTCGTCTCTAATTCAAAGTGGTCTAACGAACTACCTTAATCCGAGCGTGGCCACACGTTTATACCAGTTTGAGTTTTACGAGGGCGCCAGAATGTCTAGACTTCTAATCCCATAGAAGTACAGAAATCCATTAGCGTCATACAACTCCCACTTAATCTCGGATTTCTCCCAACGCTACCCTTATTGCTACCCATGTTTCAGGATAGTGTAAGATAACATCAAAGATAGTCCTTGATCAATGTAGTTTAATATGTGCCTTAGGAAAAAGGACAGATTGAACATATCAATATCAAAACATCTCATGACACAGATCCATGGAGATCGTTTTGAAGCGAGTTACATCCAATATTATTCCCTAATAATATCTGTGAATTATGATCCTCAAACCCTTGAGCTATTCATCTCATGAATACAACCATCCCAATTCACAATAGTCTTACATTCAAATTCATTCCCATGTAATTTGATCGACTACGGACATTTAGAATACTCTTATTCAAGGATTTAAACATACGAATAAATGAACACAGTTAATAAATATTAAATTTGCATTTAACCCATTAAATCAAATAAACATTCAACATAACTGTCATAGTTCAAAATAAAACATCAATACTAATTACAGATCATGCTCATTGTCTAACAACTCTAAGCCCTATATTTCCAGCATGCTCCTCATGTCTAGCTTGAGGTAAAGGCTTATTAAAGGGGTCAGCCAGATTTAGATCTGTATGAACTTTGTTCATCACGACGTCTCCACGCTCTACTATTTCTCTAATATAGTGGAACTTTCTGAGTGTATGCCTTGCGGTCTGATGTGACCTTGGTTCCTTTGCAAGAGCAATGGCACCAGTGTTGTCACACAGTATCTCGATTGGTTTCTTTATGCTAGGCATAACATCGAGATCAGTAATGAACTTCTTCATCCAGGCAGCCTCCTTTGCAGCATCCGATGCAGCAATGTATTCTGATTCACAGGTGGATTGAGCAACCACACTTTGCTTAGAGCTCTTCCAAGTAATAGCCCCACCATTCAGAATGAAAACATATCCCGTTTGTGATCTTGAGTCATCACGATCAGTCTGGAAGCTTGCATCAGTATAACACTTAACTGACAGCTCCTCCTCCAGTCCTCCATATATTAAGAACATGTCCTTAGTCCTTCTCAGGTACTTAAGAATGTTCTTCACTGCAGCCCAGTGACTCTCTCCTGGATTTTGTTGATATCTACTCGTCATGCTAAGAGCATACGAGACATCAGGTCTAGTACATAACATGGCATACATGATGGAACCAATCGCAGAAGCATATGGAACACCTTCCATTTTCTTCTTTTCCTCTTCAGTATTTGCACACTGCTTGTTATCAAGAATGGTTCCATGTGCCATGGGCAAGAGCCCCCTTTTTGAGTCTTGCATTGAGAAGCGTCGTAAGACCTTATCAATATATGTACTTTGACTCAAACCCAATAACCGCTTCGATCTATCTCTATAAATCTTTATTCCCAGAATATAAGCGGCTTCACCAAGATCTTTCATTGCGAAACATTTACCCAACCAGGTCTTAACATCTTTAAGCATAGGGATATTGTTTCCAATGATTAGTATGTCATCTACATACAGTATAAGAAAAGTAATATAGCTCCCACTAGATTTCTTGTAAACACACGGTTCATCTTCGTTCTTGATAAAACCAAACTCTTTGATTTTCTGATCAAAACAGAGATTCCAGCTGCGAGATGCTTGCTTTAATCCATAGATGGATTTATTCAGCTTGCACACCTTATTAGGATTCTTTGGATCGACAAAACCTTCAGGTTGAACCATATAGACATCTTCAAGTAAGTGTCCATTAAGGAACGCGGTTTTGACATCCATCTGCCATATCTCATAGTCATAATATGCAGCAATGGCAAGTAGAATTCTAATAGACTTAAGCATGGCTACTGGCGAGAAAGTTTCCTCATAATCAATTCCTTGATTCTGAGTAAAACCTTTCGCTACAAGCCTTGCTTTGTAGGTTTGCACATTCCCATCCATGTCAGTCTTCTTCTTGAAGATCCATTTGTTTCCCACAGTCCGACATTCGGTAGGAAGATCAACCAAATCCCAGACTTGGTTATCATACATGGATTGCATCTCTGCATTCATGGCTTCTTGCCATTTCTTGGATTCTGAATCCAAGATTGTAGCTTTGTAAGTAGTAGGCTCAGCTTCATCAATCGTGAAGATATCGTCAAACCTTACAGGTGCACGACGATCCCTAATACTTTTCCGAACACTTGGCATTTCTGTTGTTTCTTGAGTCCTCTCAGGCTCAACTTCAACAACTGGATCAGTTACATCTGGTTCTGTCTGAACACCTGGTTCAGTCACTTATGATTCTCGAATTTCTTTAAGATCCACATGATTATCTCCAATCCCTCGCACCAGAAGCTCTTCCTCTAAGAAAGTGCCTCTGCGTTTGGTGAAAATCTTATTTTCAGTGGGGTGGTAGAACAGGTAACCGATCTTCTTACCGTATCCAACGAAAACCACTTTTTCGCCTCTAGGATCTAGTTTATCTGAAGATTCTAGAGTGACATAAGCATTACATCCCCAAACTTTAAGGTAGGATACATGAGGTTTCTTTCCATGCCATATCTCATAAGGCGTTTTATCAACCTTTTTCATTGGAGCTATATTCACAAGTCTTGCGGCAGTTTCCAAAGCATAACTCCAAAAGGATTTTGGAAGGTTTGTTCGACACATCATTGATCGAATCATATCTAATAGAGTTCGATTTCTCCGCTCAGACACACCATTATGTTGCGGTGTTCCGGGTGGAGTGAGTTGTGAAACTATTCCACAATCCTTTAGATGGTCGATGAATTCCTGACTAAGATATTCACCGGCTCGATCTGATCGAAGCATTTTAATAGTTCTATTTAGCTGATTTTCTACTTCGTTTTGGTACTCCTTGAACTTTTCAAGAGTTTCATGTTTATGCTTCATAAGATAAACATAACCATATCTACTTAAATCATCAGTAAATGTAACAAAGTATCTTTCTCCATGTCTTGACATTGTTCTAAATGGACCACATACATCTGTATGTACAAGTCCTAACAGATCATTGGCTCTTTCTCCAACATTTGAAAAAGGTGCTTTTGTTAACTTTCCACTTATGCATGATTCGCATTTTCCAAACGACTCCGAACCTTTGGAATCCAGGATTCCTGCGGTTTTGAGTTGTTTAACACGATTCTCACTTATGTGACCAAGTCTACAATGCCACATATACGTATCATTAAAGTCCAACTTATTACGTTTATGGGAGATATTGCATAATATGTTATCGTTTTGGATTTCTATCTCATAGATCCCATTGTTAGGTTTTGCATCAAAGTAAAATACATCGTTAAAATAAGCAGAAATAAATTCACCATTAAAACGATAATCAAAACCTTGTCTACGCAAAGCATGAAATGAAACAATATTTCTAGTCACACTAGGAATGTAATAAACATTGTTCAAAACAAGTTCTAAACCAGAAGGTAGTAAAAGAACATATTCTCCTATTGCCTTCACTGCAACTCTTTGTCCATTGCCAACATGGACCTCCAAGTCACCTTGTTTCAGCTTTCTAATCTTTCTTAGTCCTTGCAAAACATTACAAATGTGGAAACCACATCCTGTGTCAAACACCCATGTTTTGCTAGAAAAAACAAAGATTTCAATAACATATATACCTGAGGACTCTCCTCCAGAAGCCTTGGCTTGCTTCAGTTCAACTAAATACTTAGCACAGTTCCTTTTCCAGTGCCCAGTTTCATCACAATGAAAACATTTGGCATCTTTCAAGCGTTTCTTGTTGGCAACAGCTTTGCCCTTTCCCTTCCCTTTGCCTTGATAGCCCCTCTTCTTGGTTTTAGGTTTCTTAATCTGGCCCTCCCTGATCATCAGCACTGGTGGAGTTTTGCCAGGTATGTTTACCTCAGCAGTTTTGAACATCTGATGCAGTTCTGCAAGTGTCTTCTCCATCCCATTCATATTATAGTTCATAATGAACTGGTCATATGACTTGGGCAATGAGTTCAGGATGATATCCCCAGCTAACTCATCGCTCAAGGGGGATTCCAGACGAGCCAAGTGATCAACATATGCCTTCATTTTTAGCACATGAGTGCCAACTGGTGAACCCTCTTGCATACGAGTGGTTATAAGTGATCGCATCACATCAAAACTCTCATGGCGAGCATTTTGTTGGAACATTTCCATCAGATGCTGATTCATGTCGTATGCATCCATGTCCTCCATGGTCCTTTGAAGTTCAAGGATCATGGAAGCCAGCATCAGACATGAGACTTTCAAAGAGTCATCAAAATGCTTAGCCCAGGTTTTATAAAGCTCACTCTTGGGATTTATGGGTTCATCAGGGACTGGTTCTTCAAGAACATACAATTTGTTCTCCGCTTTGAAAACAATTTTCAAGTTGCGGTGCCAGTCCATGAAGTTGGAGTGGTTCAGTTTGTCCTTCTCTAAGATGGACTTGAGAGAGAAATGGGAGGTGGAATTGTTTTCAGTTGACATCTACAAAGTTCAAAATTAATGTATTAGTATTTCATGTT
Source organism: Ambrosia trifida (assembly GCA_028751855.1). Lineage (NCBI taxonomy): Eukaryota > Viridiplantae > Streptophyta > Magnoliopsida > Asterales > Asteraceae > Ambrosia > Ambrosia trifida. The sequence goes on from CM054126.1 coordinate 32,276,682, forward strand.
TTAAGTATCCTAATTATTTTATGACCCAAAAAGCAAAATTAATTAGGATGAGACCCCGATTCATCAATACACAATGAACTGGCTTAGCACTGTCCACTGGCACGATTAGGTAGGTAAACAACGATTGTTAATTGTGTCCATTACACAACTCTCCTTTTGGGGTTATCGCTAAAAGCGATGTATGTTTAACCCCAACTATGCCCACTTGTCTAACAAGCGATGTTTGGTCCTTTACTGTTAACTGTAACACCGGTCTATGTTACACAGGAACCGCGATGATTACCTTCACTCATGATCAATGCCCAAATGCAGGGTCAGCACTAAGATTTGGGTTCAATATAGAATGGAATGTTAACTCGTTAAGGGTGGCATGAAGCATCAATTTAAAATTGGGATTTAATTTTAGTATTTACCATAAATATATTGAATGACTTGTTAGCATGATGTGAGTCACACAACAGTTTATAAAATCCAATTTTATATTGTTCGTGATAATTGAAACTCCTTTCAACACTCGACACGGTATAGTTTTAAATACCCTATTTAAACTACGTTAGTCGTATTATCGCGAATGGACTTGTTTTAATATTAATAAAACTCTTTTATTAAATATGCTTTTCGGTTTTATAAAACTTGTTTTAATAACACCGTTGCCATGATTGTGAAAATTTTATTTATTTTGGGTTATCTAAATTATTTACAATAAATAAACCACAACCACAAAACATAATAATAAAATTAAACGAATCGAGCCCCTAATAGGTCGCCCGTTTCGTTTTAGCCAGAAACAAAACGAACTAGTCAAAAGGGTTTCAAAACAATTTTGATATAGCTCCCACTTGACCCGAGATCTCTATCTTCATGGAACCTGTTCTCCTTTTTATCTTCGTCTTGATCTTGTACTTGTAGGATTACAAATAAATTTGAAATACAAATAAAACAAATCTATTCTAATCCTATCTATTACACCGGATCCAATATCCGTAATAAAAATACAAATCAATAAAATAAAACATCACAAACATAACCATGACAAGGGTCAAAATACATAGGGCTCGATTCACATCACAATCCATGAACAACAAAAAGCTTTTGATCTTTTGTCAAAAAAAAAATTGACAAATAAAACATAGATCAAAATTATAACTTTACCATCTATACGCGCGTAACCGTGGCTCTGATACCACTGTTGGGAATCATGGTATCGTATACACAGCGGAAGCGGTTTGTATATTTAACGAAAACTGATTATATATACAATATATATAATAGCCGATTAATATATATAAATTGTTAGTTAATTTTATTAATCCGATTAATAAAATATTCCCAATCAGGATCTCAGTTAAACGCGTATAAACAAATAAATAACAAAACAACCATAGGGGGTTTAGTAATCAACCTTTGACGACTACACCGGAATTGTAACATGCGGGTTACAACGAATCCTCGCTAGTAGGAAGTTCACACCGTGCACAAACCAACCGGGAAGCAACACTTGCAAGAAAGAAGGTGGTGGTTTGTGGTGGTTGATGGGCGAACCATAAGAAAAAGCGGCGGCGGCCCTTTTTCTTGGGGTGGCGGCCGCAAACAATAGAGAGGAGCCAAGAGGTATATTGTTTTGATAAAAGGTGTGATTAGGGTTTACTCCTTAACCCTCCTTTTATAAAACAATAACTTACAATAAGCCCCCTTGTTAAATATCTTAATACTCCTTAATATTAATCTTATTAATATTAAGTCCCTCAAGTCTAAAGCAATTATTATTTCATAAATAATAATCCATCTACTCATGAACTTATCTGATTCGTGTACCAACGTGTAACTCTTCGGATCGTACGGGGTCGGGTTACATTGACCTCGACTTTTAATTACATCGGACATCCTATATATCCAACAACAGTAACATAAAGAATAGTGATGGCAATGGAGGTTGTTTTGATGGAACGATTCTGGTAAGGTTCAAGAATATAGAAAGGGACCAATAACAAATTAAGGAGATATGTTAAGGATTGAAGACTAGTCAAAACCTTAGTCAACCAAATCAAGAGCAGTTGACTTGAGCTAAGAAGTGGTCAACTAACTATGGTAGGAAAGGTATAAGTATTAAACTATCCATTAATATATACATATACATTATGAATCATTTCAGGTAAACACGTGTGGGGGAGTAGCGAGCTTAATAAATCACTATTGATAATGAACTACACGAGCAAATAAAATACATTGTGCATATTTGTTGTTATTAGACTAATTAAGCTTGAACCATAAATTGTAACCCGGAAGATGTGAATATATATTCATAACTTTTAGGACTTGTATATGATTTGACGGATAGATATATGAATGGGATATTTAGACATTGGCAAGTGTTATAAGTACTAATATTAGTTTAGTACGTGAAAACTAAATGATCATTTGTGTTAGAAGGGTTAGGATCCTAAGAAGGGTGAGAAGGATTGTGATCCATTGATCATATATTTGAAGGGTTGAGATTAGTTTGTTTGAAAAAAATAAATAATAAATTAGAGAAAGGGCATAAAAGGAAAACCACATTTGTTGACTTTCTCTCTCCACATGCAATGCACATGTCAATTCCCCCATCATTTTAAAACGTCTATAACTTTTTCATACGACATTTTTTTTTCAAAAAAAATTCACCATATTAACGAGCGTTTTTTTATCTTTAATATGAGTACCACATTGCTACATTAAAATTGAAAAAAAAATTCGTGCTAAATGGGTTTTTTTTTCTCCGTTGTGTCTTCTGCACGTTCATTGTGTTATAGTATGCATGTGTGCATTATAAATATGTTATTTGTGTTTTTTTAGTCTACACATAATTTAACTTTGTCCATTGTGTTTTTAGTATCCTTTTAATTGTGTTTTACGCAAATGAGTTTTGTATTTAGGCGTACATTGTGTTTATTATGTTGTTCATTGTGTTTAAGTCTATTATTCATTGTGTTTTAGTATTCTGTTCATTGTGTCTTTTATATGTCGTTAATTGTGTTTTATTAGACTGTTCATTGTGTTTTATACCATATTGTTCATTGCATATTTAATTGGTACTCATTGTGTTTTACGTTATCTCCATTGTGTCTTACGCAACTGGGTTTTCAACTTTTTTTCCAAAAGTATTCATTGTGTTTTAATCTTTTGTTCATTGTGTCTTTATTATGTCGTCCATTGTGTTTTACACAATTGGGTTTTTAACTTTTTTTTTTCAAAAGTATTCATTGTATTTTAGTCTTTTGTTCATTGTGTCTTTCGTATGTCATCCATTGTGTCTTACGTAACTGGGTTTTCAACTTTTTTTTTTCAAAAGTATTCATTGTGTTTTAGTCTTCTATTCATTGTGTCTTTAGTATGTCGTCCATTGTGTTTTACTAGACTCTTGATTATGTTTTATACCCTATATTTAATTGGTGTTCATTGTGTTTTACATTCTATTGTGTCTTATGCAAGTGGGTTTTGAATTTTTTTTTTCAAAAGTATAGCAATATGGTACTCATATTAAAGATAAAACGACGCTCAATTTTATGGTATAATTTTTTTTAAAAACGGATGACGTATAAAAAAGTTACGGGCATTTAAAAACGAAGGTGGAAATGACATGTGACTTGTATGTGCATATGTTTTTGACAAAATTACCCCTCCCACTTGTTAATCCTTTGGACACATGTCATTTTCTAGTGGCTTCTCACCCTTCTCATTTTTTGTAGTCTTTGTACAATAACACAACCCTGTGTTAGAAATCTATAACTTATAATAAAAGAATTGAATTTCTATGAGATGACATTCAATGGAGGGTGCGATGTGGCACTTTGAGGTGATAGTATTGAATTTATTATTTTAAATAAAAGATAAATTTTTAAAATTTTTATTTTCTTTTTTTAAATAAAATCTATATCTATATTATCTTAAAATTTCAAATATGTTAATTGATATATTTTCCTTATTTTCCTCTCACATTTTTAAATGTTAATTATTATTTTTAAATTTCAAATATTTTAATTAATCTTTTTATCTTTATTTTTTTCTTATTTTTCCACTCACAATTTTTAAACGTTACTAACTTTTATGTATGACATTTTTTTGAAAAAAAAAATTTACACCAAATTAACGATCGCTTTATTATCTTTCCAACGAGCACCATAGTACTATACAAAAAATGAAAAAAAAAATGTTTTTTTAGTGAGTTTTTGTTCATGCAGAAAAAAAAAACACATGTGCTTAGGTGATTTATTAATCATATATAGGCAGTACTAATCGTGTTATGATAGTGTATATGTTTTTAAACCTACTATTACATATATGAATTGTCCATATTCATGTGCTATAACGATATGTTTAGTATTAAAAGAGGTTGAGATTTTTTTAATCTGCTGGGAACGCAGCATGAGAGCCCATTTTCGTAGTATAAACATTAGAACAACTTTCTTTAGCATTAAAAGTGGTTGAGACTGTTTACTTCTTTTATCTTTTTTTTATTAAGTCATATTAGATTTTTCAACCCCGGGACACTCCCGGAGTAATCAGCTAGTATAATAATATATGTAAACTCATGCATAGGCATCAACCTAAGGATAGAAACTATGAACCAACCATTCTAATAAAGTAACATTAACGGATTAAGATCGTCACACGGGTAACCGTAATATCCGGTTTCACGCACTAACGTGTATGAATAGATGTATGTATGTATGTATATATATAGGGTAAGGTTCTAGAGAAAACCTCAAAAATTTGAGGAAACTCTATAAACCTTACCATAACCATTGATCAAGCATGATCAATGGTTGTGATTCATGGTCCCACTTTTGGTCACACCTTCTTATTAAAATACTACTCATAAAGTACAAAAAGGGTAAATGGGTTCACCTTCTCTCTCCATCCATCTTGTCACCTTCTCTCTCCATCTTTTCATCTTCTCTCTCCACTTTTTATCTCTCTACCTCCTTTCTCCTACTTTTCTCTCTACAAGTACTTTTACATATTAATTTAAAGATCCATATTTATTAATAATGTATGCCAAACCAGCCCTTTAACACATGTTAGTTGGTCTCTTCAAACAAACTCCTTTCATATACATCACTAACAGGTGTAATTGGTTCAAATAATTATCACGTTAATTTTGGACTAGTATAACAACATAAAAGAACACATGTATATAAAAATTTATTGCAATCAACATTGAGTGTAACAAATTAATTTCATATAAATCTAAACAATTAAAAAGATGATACAAAACAATTATAAACAAACAAAAACACATGAAACTTAAAATTATGCTTCATTCATTAATAGTCGTCTTCAACGGTATGCTTCATTCCTTATTAGGCATCTTCGGCTTCATGTTTCAATCCTTAATAACCCTCTTTTGCTTTGGCACAAAAAAAAAAGCCGTTCACATAAAAAAACAATTTCATCAATTTAAATCATGAAAATTGTTTTGGCACAAAAAATGTTGCCCCGCCCCCACATGTTAACGTATGTTATCCATGTGTTAACATATGTTATCTACCATTTGTTAACATATGTTATACACATGGATTCAAAATACAAAACCCACATAAGTTTACTTTTTGAAATAACTAGTTTTGGGTTCAACATTCATATTAATAATAATAGCATATGCAAAAAAAAAAAGTTAATTAATGTGTAAGCCCACGTGTTAACATATGTTATCACCTTTTGTTAACATATATTATCTATCTAGATTCAAAATGCATAACCCACATAAATCAAATAGACTAATTATGCCAAATCCCAAAAACAAACACAAAAAAGATTTGAAAAAAACAACTAAAAATTATAGAAAAAAAGTAAAATAGAGAGTACCCATTACAGCCTCTAGTGTCGTCCTTTTTCCTTATCTTTCATCTCTAGCCTATTCTTGTGCGGAGTAGCCGGCTTGAAGTCTGGTGGTTGTTCATAGAACCTTCTCCATTAATTATTTTTAATAATTAAACATTTGTAACTAGCAAATATTAACTGGCTCAATATGGGTGTTAGTTGGGCATATACTAACATGTGTTAGCATCAGTAACACGTGTTAATTAAACCATAACACATGTCAATTGGCATAGATTCATCAGTAGGCACCAATACAAACATGTGTTAGCATCACTAACACGTGTTAATTGAACCCTGACACATCAGTAAGCACCAATGCAAAAAAATCAAAAACTTCACACAGAATAAACATATATACAAGAAATAAAAAGTAAAATTATTAGAGAAAAATCAAAAGATATACCAAGAAAATAAAAAACACATTTGCTCTTTAACACATGTTAATTGAGCCTTAACACATATTAATTGGGGACAGATTCAGCTCCTAATTCAAAACATAACAGCTTAAAAAAAATATAACAGCAAAAAAATATCAAAAAACATAACAAATCAAAACATAAGTGTAATCTCTTGTTTCAAGCTTCGTATGTAGTTACAAATATCACTTCTCTTGACTAATTCAAACTACTCATAAATATATTACTTAATGTTAGTGTTTTTTTAATAGCTAAATTTTTAGTTTATACCCTGTCATCCTAATTCCTAAATCCAAATGAAAGGAAATTAATAATGGCCCACAATAAAGTAAAATAACCTACTGATAATTGCATCGAGAGCATATTGAAAAAATAAAAACATTTTTATTTTTTAAAGCATCAATTTTAATAACTTAATCAAACCATTAAATGGTTTCTTGAATACCATTTACTCCCTACCAAAAAGCACCCAATGGTTCACTAATAAAAAATACCCAAAAAATTATATAATAAAAACTAATTAAAGGATCAGGATTTATTAACAAAATGAAGAAAATGACAATTAAACTTGGTGTGGTTTCGACGACAACCACCAAAATATTACAATCTAAAAACAAGATACTTACACTTACAAATCTGAATTTCGTATGTTTGACTGTATGAAAAACCGGTTAGACCTGTTGGCTCGTACCGCATGCCAGATCAACCCTCTTGATGGTGGTCATCGACCACTGTCGTGGTGGTTGTCGTCAGTTCAAAGGGGTACCAGGGGGTGGGTTACAGTTTCATGTAACATGGATGATATAATGAAGGGAGGGAGGTTCCGATTGAGAAACAAAGCTTGATACCACCACCATGGTGGTTGTCGTCGAAACCACACCAGGAACATTGACCTTAATTGTGATGAATCTCAGCACAAAGAAATTGAAATTAGAGATATGGATGAGTTTGTGGTCAATTATAAGGGAGAAGAAATGTATATTTAAGAGAGAGAGAATGTGTGAGATATATATATATATATATATATATATATTATAAATTTGAATTCTAGAAAAACACAAAATCTGACAAGACAAGAGAGAGCATTTTATTACATATTAGATAAATGTAAAATTACATAATTGTCCTTAAGATAAAAAATAACATTTTGATATTTGATGATGTGGACAATTATAAGCCACACATTGGGTTTTCTAAAGTTTCCTCATTTTGAAGGGTTTTCTCTCAATACTTCCTCATATATATATATATATATATATATATATATATATATATTAGGACCTTGCACGAGAACCATGGGTGAGCTCTTGACTTGGAATACCATATAACCGAGTGACATGACATGTACGATACCAAGGTGAGTTTCGTGTACCAATCCCCTTTTTGTGTTTTAAATGTTTTGGGGTGAACATATGCTTGTGTGTGTGTGAACTTATTTGATGTGACAAGATACTTGCTACCGGATTACACTAACATTCATTAACCCAGGGGTTGGGCCACTTAATATGTGGGTAGTACTACTTGGGGAAACCACACACACAGTGGACTCGGGAATAGGGAACTGGGAAACTCTTCACTGAGGTCTGTGGGACCATTGTGAAATGTATTTTGCCATGAGAATCTATAATGGTAGTAGATAGATTATGTGATCAGGTTTGAGGTGTCGCTTGTATATCACCATATGTTAAACTGTGTGAACTTAGTAACTTGCTTTTGAAATGATAACCTTGTTTTGGATACACTTAACTACTTACACGGACTCACTGGCATATTTGCTGATCCAAACTCTTTTAAGCATGTGTTCAGGTACTGCAGATGGATGGATGGATAGCAACACGAGGTATATGATAGCTAGATGCGGGTTAGATATTATTTTGATAGAAGATTATTGCTGCAAGTGTTGCGATTTAGAGCATCTTGAGATAAGAAGGATAGATATTGGATCGACAAGTGGATTATACCCCACCAACTGCTTCGACGACCGCCACGATTCGTCCCTGCATAGTTATTAATTTATTTATTTAAGTTATGTAATTATATTTTTGGATTAGAATCTGTCACACCCTCAAATTTCCACTGCGGGGTTTATACCGCGAGGCGCATGACAAACCAGGATCCCATAGCCATAAGTCACATGAACGAACTCTAAATGCCCAAACCATTTAGTTCGTTTTCAAAAACCAAGTTTAGTTATGCTGCTGAAGCGTAAACCAAATTTAAAACCTTTTGAAAACCATGCGCAAAACAACGCGCCCAAATTAAAGCCATATGGAAGAAAATGTAAAAGCATAATATGTAATTTATGTGTATGCCCAAGACCCCAAATGCAATGAAGTGTACAGTGCTTTCTAATCCTGGCACCGGAAGCTAACTACCTGCAAAAGCATGTAAATCGTATGTCAACATAAAGCTGGTGAGTTCACAAAGTAAAACAAACACGTATAAAATGCACCGGTTTCCAAAACCACGTAACCAAGTAATAACGTAGGTCCTCCAGACCCAAAAAGTTAAAGAGTTGTCAGTTTAAGTGTGTCAGGGGTAGCTAGCCCACTCAATGTAACTAAACAAAATTATTGGGAAACCTTCAGGAAAATAGTTATTTGCCTCAATGACTGGCGTCTATCAACACCAGTCGGAAATTGTGGTCAGAAGTTCATGCCCGTGCCTCAAGCACCTCAGACATGAGGTTGCTGCATCAACCTAATAGCGCAATCAACTAATACCCCGTTCGCCTCCAGCGATTAACCCAATAATATGCAAGGACTTTCAATGATAGAGTGTTTAGATTACAAAGGACCAATAAGTTTTAAACTGACCGAAAACCCGATCCACACAAGGAATCGTAAAACCCGACCCACACAAGGAGTCAAAACCCGACCCACACAAGGAGTCAAAACCTGAGTAGTCCCAAACTGGACTAGAAAAGTTAAGTAAGTTGTCTCAACCTGAGACGCATGCTTTTGAGAAAAAGAGTAGTGAAACTCACCTTAATGTGCAAGCAAAAGAAATCCGAACCGCAAGTAAAGTATGCTATCGACACCCTAACATAAGTGTCACTAAGTGAGTATAGGCGTAATATCGCTACACCACATAACTCGTTTGTCCAAGGCGTTTTAAACGTTCAAAAGTGTGTATGTGACGCCTAGTGATTCTACATGAAATAGTAAACCCTACGGACTCGTTGGTGAATGTGTTGGTTACAATTAGTTTCTTCATTCCGTATGTGTCTCAGACAAGTGTACTTCAGTTACATGTCAATTCAATACCACCTAAGACCTCAATTAATCACATAAGCACATAATACACAATTTGTGTTTTCAGGACAGATTGTGCGCCATCAAAACGAATTTATTTAAAATAGCAAATCAGTGAGTTAACCTCCCAAATTTTTACTGAATTTTCTTTGGAATTCACTTAACAATACCTATTTTTGTTTTGTCTTAAATCCAAACACAAAAATAACTAAAATTCGTCTAATACAGCTATGTTCAGAAAACCTTCCTAACAGGTCAGTTTGGTAAATAAATTCCCAAAAATTGTGTATTCATCCAAACGGGATGAATCTACTAGGAAAACTCATATTACTCCAATATTAACCTTCTGTAAAAATTTCACAACCCAACTCTTTATAAAACTTGAGTTATGATGTTTCAAAGTTGACTCAGTTTGATACCCGAAATTCTGACCTGACCTATTTTCAATGAAAATTCCAAAAACGACTCAACCGACGTCCAAAACACTTGATTTTACCCATTATGAAAAGCTAAGACCAGGTGTGATTCAACCATGCAAAGAAAATACCAAAATCATCATGTTAAGGCCGTGTTACAGCTCCTACAAGTTCGTCTAATCATTCTATCCAGATTTTAGTTTCCCCTAAATCATACTTTAATCGACTACCGTGTGCATAACATCAATCATCATTACCAAACATCCCTAATACTTATTTTGATCAGATTCTACTACTAAACATGCAAAGATCACAACTTTAAAGACCAAAACATCAATAACTTGCGCAACAAGTATCCTAGGATGTTACTAATCGATTATTATTATGTTTGATCCGTTTAATCTTCAAAAACTTCATGTTTTAATGATTATTAAAAACTTTCAGACCTGGACAAACTTTGTTACATGATTTTTATAACAAAAACACAAGATAAAAGTGTAAGGAATCAAAGGTTATACCCTTAGCTCTTCGATTCGATCAACCGTGCGCCTTTGGAGCTTCCCAATTGATGATCTTGAGCCTTAGCAGGAGTTTTAGGGTTAATATTTCGTGTGGGGCAGTAAGGGGGCGATTAGGGTTGAGTTTTGGGGTTGCATGGGGGTTTAGGATGCTTAAATAGGTGTGTGAGGCGGTTTAGGCCCGTCAGACTGATCCGAGCGGCCGCTCGGGCCCTGTGAGCGGCCGCTCACAGGCCCGAGGCCCGCGTGAGTTTCCTGTTTCGTCACCCGACGCGTTATCCTTCGATGTTTTCGTTATTTCGGACCGTAACAAGTGCAACCCCATGCGTTAAGACCCTAATCAACCTCATACTCCACTTTCAGTGATTTTTATTAACGTATTCGGTTTAGGTTCACACAATCACGTATGGTTTTCACATAAGTTCATCAAATATCACAGAGACACATAAGTTCATTATTCACCAACGTCCGAGGTTCACTAATCATGTAACCAGATATTAACTCACAACAATGCACGTGTGTCCTATCTCGCTAACCCTAGTTAAGTATAATGCAAGGAACGTAGCTAGAGTTTAGTTAAAGTGAGAACCTGAATTTGCGGGGTATCACAAACACGAGGTATATGATAGCTAGATGCGGGTTAGATATTATTTTGATAGAAGATTATTGCTGCAAGTGTTGCGATTTAGAGCGTCTTGAGATAAGAAGGATAGATATTGGATCGACAAGTGGATTATACCCCACCAACTGCTTCGACGACCGCCGTGATTCGTCCCTGCATAGTTATTAATTTATTTATTTATTTAAGTTATGTAATTATATTTTTGGATTAGAATTTGTATTAAACAATAAATATTAGTCATCGTTGCTTCCGTTGTGCAAGTTCGGTAACAATCTGTTATTTCGTCCAGCCCCCTCCTGGTCGGGGTGTTATAGACCGAGCCCGATGATCCCTTCGATCATCGTATCAACTCTTGGTAATTCCCCAAACCATCTTAACAACCCCCAATGATTCCCCGAACCATCGAAACGACTCAACTGACCTAGTTAAGTGTAATGTATGCATCATCGCTATGGCAGACTTACTAGTTTGACAAAAGTTACTAACCTGAGTTTGTCGGGTGTCACATCATCCCCCTGTTGAAAGAATTTTCGTCCCGAAAATTGCACAAGACCGGAAGGAAGGAACGAAAAGAGAGAAAAAATTTCCATTTGCTACATCATCCCCCTGTTGAAAGAATTTTCGTCCCGAAAATTCACTCGGCTTCAACAGTATCAGGTGTTGGTTCTAGCGCTCGCTTTGGGAACAAAAAACGAAAAAAAACCTGACTATTTTTAGTGGGTTTTTGTTCATGTAGAAAAAAATACGTGTTCAGGTAATACATTAATCTTGTCTGCGTAAGTCACTAATCATGTTAAGATAATATATATATATATATATATATATGTTTTTTAACATATTATTACATATAAGAACTCGCTAACTACATATATATATATATTCACAGGTGTAGTCAGTTTGGTAAAAATCTAATTTTTTGTATTTTGATTGGTGTTGCTAGGAACATAAATTATAAAGGTTGCTAAGCCAGTTAGATATAGCCTATGATTCTTAGACACCATGTAAGACTACTCGGAGTGGTGGGGGGAAAGAGGGGGATGAATCGCCATGTGACACTTGTGGGACCCATGTGGGGGGAAAAATTGTGGGGAGTGGAAGGGGGGAAGGAAATAATATTATATTGTGTTAAAAAAAACAGACCAATCAGAAGATGCCAAGTGTCCCCACCCCAAGCCCCACGCCAGCCAAATGCCCCCCGCCCCTTGACTCCCGCCCCTCCCACGCCACCTTGCGGCGGTGTTACCCCCCCTTCCCGCCCCACTCCGAGCAGCCTAAATCTCAAGCTGATAAATGATAATTCATCATCCCACCATGCATGCCTCGTAAATCCTCTTAATGTATTTACTTTGAAATCGGCTAACATGTGGTGATTATTAAAATAGATATTTAAATTATGTATGAGTGGAGAAAATAGTCAGGAGACATGAAAAGTTACCATCCTACAATCATCATGAAATATCATTTGATATCAATTTGGTTGTTTTTTTTCCATGTTCACATCAAAGCTTTAGAATGTCTGTAAGAAGTGACAAAGTTTTACTCAGACTTTACTTGAGCAAGATGTGCACATGTAGAATTAGAAGTACATTTTATGAGTTATCGAGTGTTGATCATTTACAATATTTTTTTCTGAAAAAACGACATATTCCTTTCACGATACACACATTTTATTACTTCATATTAGATTTGTGTATCCCCGGAACCTCAAAGGGGGAAACTAGTATTTAATATATGTAACAAATATGCTAATTGGGATCGACATTTATACATGTATAAGTGTAAATATATATATATATATATATATAAATTAAAATCTTTGTTGTGCCACGGTTCATGGCTTTTGTGATTTTATTTTTATGTTTAAGAGCGTGTTATAAGTTGTTAGAATGGGTTGTTTGTATATTTAAAATGCTAACTAGGATCAAATTAAGATTTTATGTTTACATGGTATATGGCTAGATCGTAAAATAATTTCAACGAGATATGATTTCAAAATCAATGGGGTTGGAGGCCCAATGGCAAACGCAACAACTTTAGGAGCACTTAGGGTTGTTTCGAGTACAAGTCCTAAAACGACATGACTAAAAGAAACACGCCATTAAAAAAGGTATGATTTTATAGTAAATGATATTATACAACTAAATCAAATACCTAATAGAAGGAAAATTTTATTTGAAATTGTTTGTTTGATCCATGATATATAATAAACTAAGATCACTCACAATGTGGACATTTTACTCGTCTAGTTTCTAGGTGGTCTAGTCCCGGACCAGTGCACTTGTCCGGTAACATTATAGGCCTCGTCCGGCATGTTTCATGTCCCGACTACCAAACTCAATCAAACTTCATTTGTGGGTCACTCCACCCCCCCCCCTCTCTCTCTCTCACGCACACACACACATTATATGCACATGCACACACATATGTGTATAATAAACTTTTAATGGGGTTTGTTCATTGTAGAAAAATGAGATTTTTATAGAGGTTTGTAAACCTGATATGGAGTTGAGGTGTCGAGCTGTTTCGCTTTCGGTGGTTTATACATTGTGAGTGCTCTAATAAATGAAAGAGATATCAAATAATTAACTCGTAATGCAATTATGAGTCTTTATATTGAGAGTAGAGAGAAAAAACCACGACGCAATGCGTTCCAATTAGATGTAAGAATAAGAGCTTAACAATGTTGTAAACCCACAAATCCCCACCACAGCTACTACATTAAATTCTCAAACATCTTTTAAAATCAAACACTTTACAACATATATACACCATTTTTCAAACATTCACTTTTTATAAAAAGTTAAATAATATATTAAAATTTGTTTGTATGTGGAGCCCATCCCTCTTTCATTTGTAGCAGGTTTGGAATTCCGAACGAAAGCCATAATGGGGGAGGTTTGGAATGGGTTATGTGACACCCGGCAACTTCCGATCTACACCGACGTGATTTTTTTATTATTAAAAATTAAATATTTATTTTAAATATTGTTAATTATCAAGTTTCGGAAGTTTACTGACCGTTTTTATGATCGAAACTGCGACCGGTTAAATTAACGCGATTTAAACGCGTGTTCTGAAAACACGCGTCGGACATCGAAGATATTTATATTTATGCTCGGTTTTGTATTTCGAACAAAACCGACTAATTTTTATAATTAATTATCGAGCCTAAATCTAAACCGAGACGTTTCGCGAGATTACGGGTTCGATACGCGGTATACCTCACCTACCAATAAACCCTAGCTATAAAAGGAAGCTTATCCCCTTCCTTCTTCATTTTCAAACCCGCAGCCATACCCCCCCCCCCCATTTCTCTGCAACCTCACTCTCTCTCTACTCTCTCTCCTCGTGCTCTCTCTCCTCTCTCTGCTGCGGCGGCGGCCGGCCACCACCCGCCTTATGGTGGTGGCGGCGCGTGGTTTCAGGCCCGCAAGGGCTGTGTTTGTGGTTCTACTCACCAGATCTGACGGGAATCGGGTTGTTGTGGCCGTTTTATGGTGGTTCCAGCAGCGGAGGTCCGATGGTAGCTGGTTGGGTACTGTTATGGTTGTGGGATCGTGGTTCGGGGCTGAGATGGTGGTGGTCAGGAAGGACGATGGCGGCAGAGGAGGTGGTGCTCAGACGTGGGTTTTGTGTTGATTGTGGTGGCCGCTCGGTCGTGGCAGCGGTAGAGGCAGAAGGTGGTTCGTGGTGGTCCGGTGGTGATGGGGTCGGGTTCAGATTGTGGTTTTTGGTGGAGATGGAGGTTTGTGGTTAGGTGGCGGCTTGAAGTTGGTGATTTTCCGGTTGACATGGTGGTTTCCGGTTCGGGTTTGGAGATGGTGGTTAGCATTGAGCTGAGTCCGGTTGGTTTCGGGTCTGATTGGATGCTCGAGTCAGGCTCGGGTCTCGATGTTAGTTCGGGTCAGATTTGGTTATGGGTTCGAGTTTTGGTCCGGTCAACACATGGTCAACTGGTCAAGCTTCGGTCAAACTTGGTCAACGGGTCAGATCTGGTTCGGTTCGAGGTGGCTTCGGGTTACGCGCGTACGAATCAGTATACTTTAATTCGTATTTGTATATTTGTTGTGGATATTATATATATACATAAATACATTGATATTCTTAAAATAGTCTTGACTCGCGAACGAACCGAATAATAATAATAAATGTTAACTACATATTATATCGGACGACCGGTAATAGTGACTAAAATGCGTGACTTATAATATCGATATCGGACTAAATTGGTTGGACTATAATATATATATATATATATATATATATTGCCGTGTCTTTATATAAATAAGTATAGTTTTCATATAAAAGCGTTGAAACGTATAAGTCTCGTTTGAATTGGAATTGCGGATGAACAAATTGAAGTCTTGTATTGGATATTGATTTTGGGAAAATTGAAGGCGACTTGTGTTGCCTGGTTTGTACGAAAACAGAGGAAACTCTGCCGAAATTTTATAAAATTTATAAGCATAAATGAAGGCGATATTTGTTGTATATTTCATTATCAACAATCTTCAAGTATTTTTTTTGACAAACGATTTCTTGCAACATTTAAAGAAAAACGTCGAACGCTATTTCCAAAACAAATGCATATTATTTACTGAGCGTCAATTGCGTCAACCTTTAAAGATTTTAGTAACTAAAACATTTCTATTTTAACGATTTTGAATTACAAAACGCTCAGCGTATTGGAGAAAAGAATTATACAAAAAGTTAATATTTTGAAACCTTTAAAGATTGGAAAAGAAGCGATATTGTTATTAATCGATTTTAAATAACTATACTTATATTTTCATCAAAGAATATTTTCCTAAAATATAATTATAAGACGAGCTACGGCTCGGGATAAGTTATACATTTCGTAATAATAGTCCAACGTGGTGTGCACACGAATAGTGACAAGTGCGCAACTTGGGTACTATGTCGTGTGTTAACGCATAAGTAAGATAAGTCACGATCGGTTCATCGAGTTAAAGCATATTAGTACTCGAGTTTTACACACGAGTTAGATAGTTGGATAAACTATCTTTTAGCCGGATAATAGGCTAGGTTTATATGTGTTAGACTTTAAGGTGTCCTTTGTTGTAATAGGGCACGAGGAAGTCGGTCGAAGCTTCGGGCCTGTTTGCTAGTTTAGCATGGAAATTAAGGTGAGTTCATGACCCCACTTTTTACTGTTTTATAAATGTTTTCGGGGTGGAAGACATGCTTCTTTTATGAAAACCTGAGGAATTCCAAACGAACAAGTTTTTGAAAAATGAAATGGGCGCGTGAGTTTCACAGCCCCACTTTTACTGTTTTGCTTTCAGGGGAGAAACATGCTTCGTACGAACTATTTAAAGATCATGTTATACTATGGGCACTTTATGTTACTATACGGCTTTTATGGAAAGTCCCAGGGGGAAACCATGAATGTGCTGGAACGCACAACGAGGGAAATGTGGATAGATCTATTGGGCCTCACAAACCCCACTCGACGGCGGGGCCGGGCGGGTGCATATTGTCTCTACCTATCGGGTTACCGAGGCATCGGTAGCCCAGTCAATCTGGGCTGGATTCATCTTTTGGTACATGTTTAGTAATGGGTTCCCAACCGTAGCAGTAAAAACACTTAACGTCTAGCTAACGTTCTTATGACATAGTATTAACGGGAATGATCTTTTCAGACTTATGGAAACTCTTTTATAAAAACTTGTGGAATTATTTATGCAAAACTTATGAACTCACCAGCTTTATGTTGACTTTTTAAGTATGTCTTTCAGGTTTAAACTTTGGTAACGGCACGGTTGGAGCAGGTGACAGTTAGGATCGGGAATCCTAGAGGTTTAGAATTGGCGTTCAGGGAACCAGAGTCTTAGATGCATCTTTCCGCTGCGCTGGCAAAGGCACCAAACGTCGCATCCGACGAGGGAAAAGTCGGGGTGTGACAGTTTGGTATCAGAGCCATAGGTTTTAGCGAACTAGGTGTCTGGGTAGATATCTAGGCTTTAACCTGAGTTTGTTTTGAAGTTGGGACCAAAAAATTTCTAAGACATGATATTTAGTACGAACGCCTAGGAACTGGAATTCCAACCGTTGCCAAATCTGTTGCATGACTATTAGTGTATCACACTAGCTCAGCGTACATTCCTTCGGCGCGAGGAACATTTATTTTCTTATGTGAATAGGAAGTCGGTATGTTCTATAGTGGTATATAGAAAGGACATTGGCACGTTGTGGTTAGGCATACCTTATTAGTGACTGGCGAGTCATCGCTTTAGATATATCAGAGCGGTTATTCACATAGAGTTAGCTGAGTCATTGTTTCTTGGTATGAGGAACAATCTACTTGTTTGTATACAACGTGTATTTATGTAAAGTATATATTATATGTATCGCCAATGGTTGTCGACTCAAGCTTGGACGTATCTACAACACTCACATGTATCACGTTAGTTGGACGAGTTGGCAAAAGGATTGTTGTAGCATGTGCGGTCTCGGATCCCGGGTTCGGAGTATGCTATGTCGTCAAGGCCGACTTGGGTGAGAAACATCTTGATGAGGCACCTCATTCTGCCGATGATGCTGCGAAGCTGGAATGCGGACGAGAAGAGCACCGGGAAAGGTGGCGCACACGACGAACATTATATTATGCTATATATATATATATATATATATATATATATATATATACGTGTTATTATATGAATCTAATGAGTGCTTGTGATATACTCATGATGGTGGTTAATAGGATGATCTGGTGAGGTAAATTTTTGATAACGTAGACGTCACGTTATTGCAAATTTACAGGCACTTGGTAGTTCTAAGAATTTCTATCGTGAAGGTATCTATATTGTTATGTGTTGTTGTATATATATTTATATATATAAATAATGGACAAGGGTTTTTCATTATTTTGTTGTTACGGACGTGATTGTCGATTCTCCCCTGTTCGTGTCATTTGTGACCTTGCTTTTCTTAAACCAGTTTAAGTTCTTGATGATCTCGTTTCTTGAACTTCTAAGGTTCATGTTGTAGAACCCAGTTATATCTTTTTGAGTACGATCTACATCTCTCTTCTTTTGTATTGGTTGCCTTCAACATTCAATCATAAAGGAATTTAATTTTTGTTGATTCCTTATTCTTTTCACCGAATTAGACACGTATTTTTGTACACGTGTCAATTGTCATATGTTTGAATTCTTTAAACCTGTGAAGGTCCATTGTAGGGCTTCGCATCAAACAATTGTTTCATTAGTGATTTGTTTTATCATTACGTTGCTCGTAATGTTTGTCTTCTAGTCTTGATGTGTCAGGCCATTGTGGGCAATGAATCTTTTGATACTTCGTCGATGAGTTTCTTTAAAGTCGACATTTCAGTTGAATCGAATTGTTGGAATTTGATACAGCACCTTGCGGTGAATATTCAATCGACTTGGAATAATGAATGATTTTTATTGGCATGTCTCACTTTCATCAACTTGTTTGTTATTGCCTTAAATGCAGACACACCTTGTGGTGTGTAATGAAAAAAATTGGTGCACTAGTTATTTCGTTTGAGGTGCGCCAATAGTGTTTGTTGACAAAGTTATTGTTTACACTTTGCATCCAGTTGGTTCTGAAACTTTATTTCGTGCCATTTGTACCGGCAAGTCCGTTGACTATTTTTGTTGTATTACCGTTGGTTCTTGGATGATATCCTACCTCAAATTTTGAGGACAAAATTTCTGTAACATGGGGAGGATGTGACACCCGGCAACTTCCGATCTACACCGACGTGATTTTTTTATTATTAAAAATTAAATATTTATTTTAAATATTGTTAATTATCAAGTTTCGGAAGTTTACTGACCGTTTTTATGATCGAAACTGCGACCGGTTAAATTAACGCGATTTAAACGCGTGTTCTGAAAACACGCGTCGGACATCGAAGATATTTATATTTATGCTCGGTTTTGTATTTCGAACAAAACCGACTAATTTTTATAATTAATTATCGAGCCTAAATCTAAACCGAGACGTTTCGCGAGATTACGGGTTCGATACGCGGTATACCTCACCTACCAATAAACCCTAGCTATAAAAGGAAGCTTATCCCCTTCCTTCTTCATTTTCAAACCCGCAGCCATACCCCCCCCCCCCATTTCTCTGCAACCTCACTCTCTCTCTACTCTCTCTCCTCGTGCTCTCTCTCCTCTCTCTGCTGCGGCGGCGGCCGGCCACCACCCGCCTTATGGTGGTGGCGGCGCGTGGTTTCAGGCCCGCAAGGGCTGTGTTTGTGGTTCTACTGTGACATCCGTCACTTTTTATTCTTTTATATAATAATAATAATAATATAAAAAAAAATTCAGATTAGATATATATATATATTTTTTTTTCTCTTCTTACCATTACATAAACCAACCATCCATTAGCCCATAACCCAACATGTTAAAAACCACCCCTTGAAACCCATTCTGAAATCTGGTACACAGGCCCAGATGAGCAGCCCATATACCAGCCCAAGTTAGCAGGCCCAAGACCCTATCTGCTTTCAAAAAAAAAAAATGATCCTCTGCCGAGGATCGAACTCGTGACAAGACCCGGGCCAACCTCAAACACCATCACGTCCACCACCTGAGCTACATGTTAAATCTGTTTTAATTCCAACATATATTGTATTTAAACCCTGCTTTTCGCGCTAACTTCTCCTTCCCTTCCACTGCTGCACGCGAGCTGTGTACACCCCACATTAATAAACCTCCAATCTTGCCTTTGACCAAATTAATGCATTCAATGCATCCTTTTTGACCAAAAATTCAATTCGTGTCCATTTCACGGGTGATTATCGTCAAACATTCCCCAAATCTGTGCCAATTGACTCGCCATTATCATGTGACGAGTCAACCCTTCCAAAATCATTCGTCCGAACCCTTCCCTATAAATTCACCATCTGCGAGCCATCCCAACTCGCCATTATCTTTTCCTCAATCCCCAATTATTCTCAATTATCCTCTGTTTGTGTTATTTGATCGTGCGTTTGACTTTTTATTTGACTGAATCGTGCAAGCTCAAAACGCGTTTGTAAGTATAAATATTCTTGTGGGTTTTGATCATCGGCATCCACACATCGAAAGCCCTAAGATTAATCAGGTTATGGATGTGTGGATTGATCGATTGGAAAATTAGGGCTCGTATACTATGATTTGGGGATAAACTCTGTTTGACATAACGTATTTAATTATTTTTAAACGGGGTTCATCACAACCACTGGCCTAGGCCAAGTGGTTGTGACTAAGGCTCATAACCAAAGGCTCCCGGGTTCGAGACCCGGCTGTGGCCACCTTTTTGCTTCTTTTTCATTTTAAAAACAACAAACTAAATAATATATATATTATATATATGAATCTTATAAATTCGTTTTTAAATATTAAAACTATTTTATAAATTCTAAAAAAAATTATGTTTATTAAATCTGAGATAAAAGTTTTATTTACAACTTTTATTTTTCTGAAATTCATTTATTTAATATTTATAATAATTAAATCAAATTTATACTATTATAGTTATAAAAATCCATAAAAATATCTAAACGATTTTATTAAATCTCACAAAAATTATCCTAAACTTGTATATTCATAAACATTTCAGAAATAATTTTTAATTCTGAAAAACCGGCCTTTTTATATTTTTAACTAATTTTGGTTAGTTTTAATCATAAATAAATCATAATAAATTCATTTTACAATATTTTTGTACCAAAATTTTACATAAATTATTTCTATTCATATAGAATTGAAATACAATTTTTAATTCAGAAATTCTTTGATTTTAATATTTTTAGATATTAAAGTCGTATTTTGACAATTTGAAATAATTAGATTAAATATTCTATTTTCAAGAAAATAATTTTATAAAAATTATTTTCATACTTAAAACCTTATGTTGTGACTATATTCAAATTAAAATTTTACAAAAAGACTTTTATTTATTTATTTACTAAATTTCTTATATTTAATAAACAATTTGTTTATTAAACAAATAAACGTTATCCCCAATTCGAAGCCCTAGAAATACATGTATCCTAGAGTTATTTCCCTTACACATTATCAATTACTTTAGGTTAATCATTTGGGAGTAATCTCAATTCATATTTCGTTGTCCAAGTTCAAATTCAAGTGATTACGTGAACTGTGAGTATTCCTATCCCCTTTTTGCTTTTATACATTTTTGGGGTGTTACATGTACACTATTACAAATTCAAATACAAATTTACATTTTCACAATACAATTCTAGTACTATGTGCATTGCTTACAACGTGCTTTATGCTTAGACAATACATGTGGATTACATTTGTACTTAGTGAAATCATTAACATGGTACAAGCCGACCTTAACATTGGATAGCGCTATTTGGATTGACAACCCGCCTAGGTTGATTCTCCCCCTTTTTCATCGGAGAATCCGTGGCCATTGTTAAGTTATCATCCATTTATTGGTTGAGTACACTACAGTTCATACAGTACATTATACAGTCACAGGGTTGATTTCGCTCATTTGTATGATACATAGTTTACATATTTGCACTGTAACTTGCACTTGAATTGTATAACTTTTTAACCTACTATATATATCAAATCTAGTAATGCTCACCAACATTTCAAATGTTGACCAAACCTATTTTTGTACATGTTTCAGGTGCGGTTTGATCTAGTGCTTTAGCAAGAGACATTTAGTGCTTTATTTCAATTCAGTTATTTCAATATTTACATTTCATTTAGACAATGTATTTTCCATTTCCATGTAAGACAATTTTGATTATTCAATAATATTTACATTTTAGTACCATGAGCTTTTGAACAATCGTCACTACGTGGCACCTCGATGATTCCGCCATCGGTTGGGGTGTTACAGATTGGTATCAGAGCCATGGTTATAGGGAATTAGGTTATTAGATAAAATGGCCTAGACTATAACCGAACTTCAACTTGCATGCATAATATTTCCTGAATTACCCTACCCCTCATTTCTACCTACTTTCCTCCTTCTATCTTTCCCTTCTTCCCTCTCTCTATTCTTCTTATCTTTCATCATGGTGCATAGAGATGGTGTCCTACAGAGAGTGGAAAGTTTACATCATCATGGAACGGGAACAGTACCTTTTATGAAGACACTCTTAGACATAATGCCTACTCTTATTTTGCTCCTTCAAAGTTGTTGAGCTTTAATGAGTGTGATAGAACATGTGCAATCTGGAAGGGTGGACGCCTGTACACTGGGTTTTCTGGCATAGGCAAGCATAGCGCATAAATCCATTTACGGACCTGTTATGCTTACCTGGGGATTCCTGGAGTGAGTGTCCACTTATAGGCTAAAGCATGTCTTCTTTGATCACCATTGGGTTCAATTCCTTTGAAAAGTCAACGTTCTTGTTGAGCTTTACGGCTAGACAAGGGCACTCCAAGCATTTTGTACAAGTTTTTCCAATAATACCCTCTCGTTTTACATACAATACTTTGCATATCATGATTGCTTACAAGATCATATCTTCATAATCATCTGTACGATTATAAACTTACATTTCCTAATCTTTTGATTATTAATTAACTACCTCATAGATGTCTGCTCGCCACATGCTCCGTAATGCCATCCAACGCCCTGTTCGTGCTTCTGGACGACGTTCTGATCGTCGCCTCGCATCTTTAGTCGCCGAGCAAATTGCTGCAGTGATCCCAAACCTTGTTAGTGAGATAACCCAGAATAGTAACAGTGCCAACACAGGAAGTACGACTCAATTTCGGTGCACTTTCAAACACTTTAACTCCTGCAACCCCACAAAATTCACTGGGGAAGAGGGTGCTACTGGCCTCCTCCAATGGTTTGAAAGCATGGAGAGTACTTTTGTGAACAGTGAATGTCCTGATGAACTCCGCGTTCGCTATGCTACTAGTGTCCTTCAAAAGGGGGCGCTAACCTGGTGGAATGGCGAAAAGCGCAATCGAGGAGCTGATGTTGCTTTATCTTTATCTTGGGCTGAGGTTAAGGAACTCATGATCGCCAAATTCTGCCCTAGGAACGAAATCAGGAAACTGGAGGAAGAGTTCCATGGACTGAAACAAGACAGTGGTGAGAATCTTGCGTATAATACTCGATATCACGAACTTAGCATACTGGTTCCACACATGGTCACCCCAGTCTCTCGAGCAATCGAAAAATATATCGAGGGATTACCTGACCTGATTCAAGACGTTGTCACTGGAGGCAAAGCCACTACGGTAGAAGAAGCCATCCAACTTGCAGCCACATTAACAGACAAACACGTAAGGAAAGGAAACTTGGTTAGGAAGGGCACCAAGACACCTACTGAGAAAACCACCAATGTTGAACAACCTAAGACTGTTTTAGCAAAGGCCGCCACTACTGCTTCGAACTCTAAGAAACGAATGGGCGATAATCAGAACCATGCTGTTGTTGATCCGGTGGCTCAGCCTCCTATCAAGAAAGCCTACACGGGAATCCATCCTCAATGCAACACTTGCAAGTATCATCACCCTGCAAATCTTCCATGTCGTCAATGCACTAGATGTGGAAGGTTTGGACACTTTGTCACTACTTGTCGAGTAATGGTTGGGACACAGGGTAATCATCAAACAGCTGCCCAGAAACCACTACAGATTACTAACGGTCAGGCATGTTATCATTGTAGAGATCCTAACCACATGCTACCTCAATGTCCCAAATTTAACAATGTAAACCTGGTGGCACATGGACGAGCTTTCAATATCAATACCAACGAAACAACTGATCAAGATGACGTTAATCCCACTAGTTAAGCCATGGATGAAATCTTCCCAAGACTCGAGAAATCCAATACCCGTGTTTTCATTTTCTTGATCCTATTATCATTTTGTACCCAATTTTGTCGCACTCATTAGCATACAACATCTAGAAATTTCCTTGCGTATTATTGTGTATTAACACAGATTGGAAATTTATTATATTGATTACGTTTATTTTTAATCATACAAGACTCTACCTTACATTTATTTGAAACGTTTGGACTTAACACTTGATCTTACAGATGCTTTTCTAAGAAAACACCATTGGTTATTACATGAAACTAGATTTTTCCCTTAATTTGACTACGCATTGAACATCTAATTATTCATGATACTCGTAAACATTTAATTATTCATGATAACACCTACACTTAATGGTTGTAGTACTTACAAACTTGCTTGCATAAACATGCTATCAATCTATGTGAATAATAATTACTGCACTTAATAGAGGTCATCATGCCTTTTTCAACAGTCGGGAGAGGCCCTACAACCTGCTCCACGACTGGTGGAGGCTATCGAACATACTCAACGATTGATAGAGGTCATCATGCCTTTTTCAACAGTCGGGAGAGGCCCTACAACCTGCTCCACGGCTGGTGGAGGCTATCGAACCTGCTCAACAATCGGTGGGGTCATAGAAGGACATAAAACCCTAATGTAAGGTAAATTGATGATTCCGGTCCGGAACGTAATCATGAATTTACAGGTGCGTTAGGGTAGTGTGAAATTCTATTAGAGTTTCTGGGAAGATGTCCAGTACGTTTTCAAGGTATCAAAGGTGTGGTGGGTTAGCTGCGGTACACCCTGTATACAAACACTAATGATGCATCGAAAGTGAGACTGGAAGTCGGACCAGGAACAAACTCTAGTTGCTTGGTAGTTCATTTGGTCTTTTTATAGTCAACCAACTTATACATTCATTTTAGGATTCCTAAAACCTGAAGATTAGTGACTTACTAGATTCTTATTCCCCTTCTTATTCGAGACGAACCTAATCCTTAGCTCACACCTATCAAACCCCTTATCTAGATCATTCAAACCACAGTTAATTTTAATTTTACCCAAGCATCCATAACCCTATGTTTCTAAATAACTTCGGGACGAAGTTTCTAAAAGTAGGGGATGTTGTGACATCCGTCACTTTTTATTCTTTTATATAATAATAATAATAATAATAATAATAATAATATAAAAAAAATTCAGATTAGATATATATATATATATATTTTTTCTCTTCTTACCATTACATAAACCAACCATCCATTAGCCCATAACCCAACATGTTAAAAACCACCCCTTGAAACCCATTCTGAAATCTGGTACACAGGCCCAGATGAGCAGCCCATATACCAGCCCAAGTTAGCAGGCCCAAGACCCTATCTGCTTTCAAAAAAAAAAAATGATCCTCTGCCGAGGATCGAACTCGTGACAAGACCCGGGCCAACCTCAAACACCATCACGTCCACCACCTGAGCTACATGTTAAATCTGTTTTAATTCCAACATATATTGTATTTAAACCCTGCTTTTCGCGCTAACTTCTCCTTCCCTTCCACTGCTGCACGCAAGCTGTGTACACCCCACATTAATAAACCTCCAATCTTGCCTTTGACCAAATTAATGCATTCAATGCATCCTTTTTGACCAAAAATTCAATTCGTGTCCATTACACGGGTGATTATCGTCAAACATTCCCCAAATCTGTGCCAATTGACTCGCCATTATCATGTGACGAGTCAACCCTTCCAAAATCATTCGTCCGAACCCTTCCCTATAAATTCACCATCTGCGAGCCATCCCAACTCGCCATTATCTTTTCCTCAATCCCCAATTATTCTCAATTATCCTCTGTTTGTGTTATTTGATCGTGCGTTTGACTTTTTATTTGACTGAATCGTGCAAGCTCAAAACGCGTTTGTAAGTATAAATATTCTTGTGGGTTTTGATCATCGGCATCCACACATCGAAAGCCCTAAGATTAATCAGGTTATGGATGTGTGGATTGATCGATTGGAAAATTAGGGCTCGTATACTATGATTTGGGGATAAACTCTGTTTGACATAACGTATTTAATTATTTTTAAACGGGGTTCATCACAACCACTGGCCTAGGCCAAGTGGTTGTGACTAAGGCTCATAACCAAAGGCTCCCGGGTTCGAGACCCGGCTGTGGCCACCTTTTTGCTTCTTTTTCATTTTAAAAACAACAAACTAAATAATATATATATTATATATATGAATCTTATAAATTCGTTTTTAAATATTAAAACTATTTTATAAATTCTAAAAAAAATTATGTTTATTAAATCTGAGATAAAAGTTTTATTTACAACTTTTATTTTTCTGAAATTCATTTATTTAATATTTATAATAATTAAATCAAATTTATACTATTATAGTTATAAAAATCCATAAAAATATCTAAACGATTTTATTAAATCTCACAAAAATTATCCTAAACTTGTATATTCATAAACATTTCAGAAATAATTTTTAATTCTGAAAAACCGGCCTTTTTATATTTTTAACTAATTTTGGTTAGTTTTAATCATAAATAAATCATAATAAATTCATTTTACAATATTTTTGTACCAAAATTTTACATAAATTATTTCTATTCATATAGAATTGAAATACAATTTTTAATTCAGAAATTCTTTGATTTTAATATTTTTAGATATTAAAGTCGTATTTTGACAATTTGAAATAATTAGATTAAATATTCTATTTTCAAGAAAATAATTTTATAAAAATTATTTTCATACTTAAAACCTTATGTTGTGACTATATTCAACTTAAAATTTTACAAAAAGACTTTTATTTATTTATTTACTAAATTTCTTATATTTAATAAACAATTTGTTTATTAAACAAATAAACGTTATCCCCAATTCGAAGCCCTAGAAATACATGTATCCTAGAGTTATTTCCCTTACACATTATCAATTACTTTAGGTTAATCATTTGGGAGTAATCTCAATTCATATTTCGTTGTCCAAGTTCAAATTCAAGTGATTACGTGAACTGTGAGTATTCCTATCCCCTTTTTGCTTTTATACATTTTTGGGGTGTTACATGTACACTATTACAAATTCAAATACAAATTTACATTTTCACAATACAATTCTAGTACTATGTGCATTGCTTACAACGTGCTTTATGCTTAGACAATACATGTGGATTACATTTGTACTTAGTGAAATCATTAACATGGTACAAGCCGACCTTAACATTGGATAGCGCTATTTGGATTGACAACCCGCCTAGGTTGATTCTCCCCCTTTTTCATCGGAGAATCCGTGGCCATTGTTAAGTTATCATCCATTTATTGGTTGAGTACACTACAGTTCATACAGTACATTATACAGTCACAGGGTTGATTTCGCTCATTTGTATGATACATAGTTTACATATTTGCACTGTAACTTGCACTTGAATTGTATAACTTTTTAACCTACTATATATATCAAATCTAGTAATGCTCACCAACATTTCAAATGTTGACCAAACCTATTTTTGTACATGTTTCAGGTGCGGTTTGATCTAGTGCTTTAGCAAGAGACATTTAGTGCTTTATTTCAATTCAGTTATTTCAATATTTACATTTCATTTAGACAATGTATTTTCCATTTCCATGTAAGACAATTTTGATTATTCAATAATATTTACATTTTAGTACCATGAGCTTTTGAACAATCGTCACTACGTGGCACCTCGATGATTCCGCCATCGGTTGGGGTGTTACATCTACTCACCAGATCTGACGGGAATCGGGTTGTTGTGGCCGTTTTATGGTGGTTCCAGCAGCGGAGGTCCGATGGTAGCTGGTTGGGTACTGTTATGGTTGTGGGATCGTGGTTCGGGGCTGAGATGGTGGTGGTCAGGAAGGACGATGGCGGCAGAGGAGGTGGTGCTCAGACGTGGGTTTTGTGTTGATTGTGGTGGCCGCTCGGTCGTGGCAGCGGTAGAGGCAGAAGGTGGTTCGTGGTGGTCCGGTGGTGATGGGGTCGGGTTCAGATTGTGGTTTTTGGTGGAGATGGAGGTTCGTGGTTAGGTGGCGGCTTGAAGTTGGTGATTTTCCGGTTGACATGGTGGTTTCCGGTTCGGGTTTGGAGATGGTGGTTAGCATTGAGCTGAGTCCGGTTGGTTTCGGGTCTGATTGGATGCTCGAGTCAGGCTTGGGTCTCGATGTTAGTTCGGGTCAGATTTGGTTATGGGTTCGAGTTTTGGTCCGGTCAACACATGGTCAACTGGTCAAGCTTCGGTCAAACTTGGTCAACGGGTCAGATCTGGTTCGGTTCGAGGTGGCTTCGGGTTACGCGCGTACGAATCGGTATACTTTAATTCGTATTTGTATATTTGTTGTGGATATTATATATATACATAAATACATTGATATTCTTAAAATAGTCTTGACTCGCGAACGAACCGAATAATAATAATAA
The DNA here is from genome assembly GCA_028751855.1 of Ambrosia trifida. Classification (NCBI taxonomy): domain Eukaryota; kingdom Viridiplantae; phylum Streptophyta; class Magnoliopsida; order Asterales; family Asteraceae; genus Ambrosia; species Ambrosia trifida. Next base: position 32,305,008 of record CM054126.1, read on the forward strand.
ATGTTAACTACATATTATATCGGACGACCGGTAATAGTGACTAAAATGCGTGACTTATAATATCGATATCGGACTAAATTGGTTGGACTATAATATATATATATATATATAGATATATATATATATATATATATATTGCCGTGTCTTTATATAAATAAGTATAGTTTTCATATAAAAGCGTCGAAACGTATAAGTCTCGTTTGAATTGGAATTGCGGATGAACAAATTGAAGTCTTGTATTGGATATTGATTTTGGGAAAATTGAAGGCGACTTGTGTTGCCTGGTTTGTACGAAAACAGAGGAAACTCTGCCGAAATTTTATAAAATTTATAAGCATAAATGAAGGCGATATTTGTTGTATATTTCATTATCAACAATCTTCAAGTATTTTTTTTGACAAACGATTTCTTGCAACATTTAAAGAAAAACGTCGAACGCTATTTCCAAAACAAATGCATATTATTTACTGAGCGTCAATTGCGTCAACCTTTAAAGATTTTAGTAACTAAAACATTTCTATTTTAACGATTTTGAATTACAAAACGCTCAGCGTATTGGAGAAAAGAATTATACAAAAAGTTAATATTTTGAAACCTTTAAAGATTGGAAAAGAAGCGATATTGTTATTAATCGATTTTAAATAACTATACTTATATTTTCATCAAAGAATATTTTCCTAAAATATAATTATAAGACGAGCTACGGCTCGGGATAAGTTATACATTTCGTAATAATAGTCCAACGTGGTGTGCACACGAATAGTGACAAGTGCGCAACTTGGGTACTATGTCGTGTGTTAACGCATAAGTAAGATAAGTCACGATCGGTTCATCGAGTTAAAGCATATTAGTACTCGAGTTTTACACACGAGTTAGATAGTTGGATAAACTATCTTTTAGCCGGATAATAGGCTAGGTTTATATGTGTTAGACTTTAAGGTGTCCTTTGTTGTAATAGGGCACGAGGAAGTCGGTCGAAGCTTCGGGCCTGTTTGCTAGTTTAGCATGGAAATTAAGGTGAGTTCATGACCCCACTTTTTACTGTTTTATAAATGTTTTCGGGGTGGAAGACATGCTTCTTTTATGAAAACCTGAGGAATTCCAAACGAACAAGTTTTTGAAAAATGAAATGGGCGCGTGAGTTTCACAGCCCCACTTTTACTGTTTTGCTTTCAGGGGAGAAACATGCTTCGTACGAACTATTTAAAGATCATGTTATACTATGGGCACTTTATGTTACTATACGGCTTTTATGGAAAGTCCCATGGGGAAACCATGAATGTGCTGGAACGCACAACGAGGGAAATGTGGATAGATCTATTGGGCCTCACAAACCCCACTCGACGGCGGGGCCGGGCGGGTGCATATTGTCTCTACCTATCGGGTTACCGAGGCATCGGTAGCCCAGTCAATCTGGGCTGGATTCATCTTTTGGTACATGTTTAGTAATGGGTTCCCAACCGTAGCAGTAAAAACACTTAACGTCTAGCTAACGTTCTTATGACATAGTATTAACGGGAATGATCTTTTCAGACTTATGGAAACTCTTTTATAAAAACTTGTGGAATTATTTATGCAAAACTTATGAACTCACCAGCTTTATGTTGACTTTTTAAGTATGTCTTTCAGGTTTAAACTTTGGTAACGGCACGGTTGGAGCAGGTGACAGTTAGGATCGGGAATCCTAGAGGTTTAGAATTGGCGTTCAGGGAACCAGAGTCTTAGATGCATCTTTCCGCTGCGCTGGCAAAGGCACCAAACGTCGCATCCGACGAGGGAAAAGTCGGGGTGTGACAGGTTAAGTTTGGAAATCCAAGCACTACCACAATAACAATAACGCCTCCCTCCTAAAAAAGCAAGTAATCAATTTAACATCGATTAACTAAGCCATTCCTTGAAGCGTGTTAATAATTAGTGAAAACCAAATATTGTCACATTTGGTTATTCGTAAATTTTTGGTTGAGTACGATTTGCCAAATGCTAATTAAATATTCATTTTAAAAGTCACTGATTATTTATGGTTTAAATTTTTCAAAAAACAAACATCGATTCAAGCCGTTAACTTCTTCATATTTTAGTTTCCTAATTAAGTCATCTTTCATCCAAAAACCATTGGTCACCCGTTTTCCTCTCTCAATTTCTCCTTCCATTCGTTTCTCTACATATATTTGATGATTGGTAATCTGAAAAGACAAACTCAAAAAAGTTTTTGTTTGAAAACGCCAAAGGGACTGGCTAGCCAAACCAAACCCAAAATTTGTTTCCCAAAAGAAGAGAACAATGGCCTCGTATAAAGCTGTGCATTTTGTTCTCTTCTTCCTCTTAGCATCTGCTTCTTTGGCATTTTCTTCATCAATTTTATGTAATATATTAATTGATCTCGTGTGTTAATGTTTTAATTATCTAACAATGTTGAATAATATATATTTTTGTTTTATGCATGATTTTCTTGTAATTAGTGAAAGATATGCTCGAATCTCATGTGGCATTGGGGAAATGCCGTGTTAATGCACCTAAACGTATGTCTAACTTCTCTTAATTTTTTTTTTTAATTCCTGTAAATTTTTTTAATGAATTTTATCTCATGAACGTACATGTTATAGCTTGCCCTGTGGACTTTGAGAACATGAACTATGATGATATGACAAGAACGTGCAAAAAACCTTACAAAGCCGAACCATGTTGTAAGGCCCTTCAGAAAATTGCGTGTCCGCACATGGACGAAATCAACGATCTGTCAAATGACTGTGCAATTTCGATGTTTGGTAACATTAATTACCATGGGAATTACCCTACTGGTCTTTTTTTTAATTTGTGCAATGAAGGAGACAAAGGTATGGAATGTGAAGGATATTGATCGTAACACCGGTACAAGGCAGACAATCATGTATATAATCAACGAAGATATATTGAAATAGCATTTTAAATGTCTATTTCTAGATTGTAAATCATGACACAAATCCATGCATTTAGTATATAAAATCATGATTTATGTTTACAAAATACAGGATTTCCTTCGTTATCCGGTGATTTAACAAACGTCTATAAGGGGTCAGGAAACGATATATTTAAATAGGGTATATAAAATCAATCCGGCCGTACTAACCAAAAACAATATTTAACACCAAACCCGAATCTATCACACTTCCCCCACGACTAGTTGTAATAACCATCAGAAGGGAGGATATGTTTTCCAAGATCATCATCTTTTGATCTAACATGAATAACAACTTCTTGAGACGAATCAGTGAAGCCGCCTAACGAGAATACCAAAGATTTTATCCTAGGCAAGGTGTCTATATACGAGTGAAGGATATAGTATATATGACTCGTATACTTGTCTAGGGTGTATGCTAAGCCTTTTTGAAAATACAAAATGGATGTGTGATTTTGGCTATCATAGAAAGAATTTATGAGGTAATTCTTGTTCCATATTAAAAGAAGATTAAACTTGAAAATATGGTGAACTCTAAGCGGTAATGCACACGCTGATCATTGCTAGACCTACATATATTGCAAGTGGGCGGGTAGACCCTTTAAAAAATTAGTGGAATTTGTAGACAAAAATCCCGATCGTACCCCCTTCAAAGTTTGGCCGAATCCCCGATCGTTCTCTAGAAAATAACTTCTGGGTCCGCCACGGCCCTGCACACGCATCGTGACTTACCGTCACCATGGAACGTGGTAGTCTGCCTACCAACTTATCTCCATTTTATCTTTGCCTTGTGAGACAACCATTACATACTAATCATTCAAACTCAAGAATTTATACAACTTACATTGATATTTTTAATAGGCAATATCTTACATACTTTTTGAATTCCAAAGTTATATCAACTGTCTCAAGTAAACTGTGGATGCATGGATTCATCATCAAAAGACAACCACTAAGAAAATCATCCTCCCCAAGAAGAAATGCACTTAAATCATCCATAACATCTTCTGAAGTCATTGGAGATTTGTAAGTAGGTAGTTATGCAGCATCAACAAGTGATTCGACTGAAGTAGAACTTGAAGAACCGTATGAAAGCTGAAAACTATTTGTAGTGACTAACATAGACTGATTACATTGAGGGATACCGTCGAGAGGTGATGACCGTCTGTCGTCAAGGGTCCTACAAAACCTAAATAACCTGGGTAGCTAGGGTAGTAGGGAATATCGAATCCACAAAGAGCATGTGGTTAGCATCACAGTGGTTGTCTATTTGTCTAAGCTAGTTACCAAAATAAATATACAAAATACAATTATGAAGTTTGTTGTAATTATAAAGCTTGCTAGTTTTATCTTTTTGTTTGTTTTATAGAAATGTTGGAATGATAACAAAATAATCTAAATAAAGAATAAATAGATTAATGTAACTTCCACCCGGAATCCTATTCGTATAATCTTGCAACCTATTCGATTTAACCATAAGAACACCACATAGACATGGCCTTGGGATTATTGGTTTGTAACTTCAACTAAAGACGATTTTCAAAAGTAACCAAACAACCTATTAACTAGGCATGATTTTCAAGAGTAACCGAACAACCTAATTATAATGTCACGCCGTTCAAAAAAAAAATTTATCATGTCACAATAACTAAGGACGATTTTCAAGCGTAACCGAACAATCTAGTTAAGCTATTACAACCCAATAACCTAGTTATCCTATCTTGTCACCATACCTATTTAGATTGAAATAATAACTAGGGACATGTTTTCAACGTAAACCGTACGCCTAGCTATCATTATACAAATATCAATCACCCTCCTAGTGATACTAGTCACGTCAACAGAACAAGTGATATCAAATATAAGCACACGTTTATTCAATCCAACACAAGTAGTAAAAATACTAGTTTATACATAATCAAAACGAATTCAGAATACAAAATCAGTACAAAGATTCACCCGGGGAAAATCATGGATGACTTAACCGCTCATGGTTATAGTAGAAGCCTCCATCCCCTTATTTCTCGCGATCTGTCGTCGTCTCCTGCTGTACGATCTAATCAGCAACCAAGAAGGCTACTGCCGTCCAACCTTGCTCCCAGAAAGTGGGCTCCAACTAATTTCTTACAAGCCTAGTCCAGTTCACGTGATTATTATATAAGCCCATTGATTCTTTTTCAATTCCTTTGTGGCATATTTAGTAGTCGATATAAAATAATGAACAATGTTGTGTGTTTTTGTATTATGAAAGTTGTGTCTATCAACAATACATCAAGGCCTTTATATAGGCTTACATATGACTAACTCTAGCTAAGATTATGGAGTCAATAGTTGACTAAGTATAATGTACAAAATAAATACAATGGCTAAAATAATGGAGTCAATGGTTGACTAGGAGACTTGACTTGACTTGATTTATGTTAGAGAGTCAATGGTTGACTAAGAGATTTGACTTGACTTGACTTGACTTGATTAATGTTGTTAATACGCCCCCGCAAGATGGAGGATCCGTTGGAGACTCCAATCTTGGACCGAAAATATAGGAAGGGTGCACGTGCAAGCGGTTTGGTGAGCACATCCGCGAGTTGATCCTTGGAGCTGACATGAAGAACTTTGAGTTGCCCGGAATTGACTTGTTCCCGCACAAAGTGATAGTCCAGAGCGATGTGTTTCATGCGGGAATGGTAAACAGGATTTGCACATACATAAGTAGCTCCGGTGTTGTCACAGTAAAGCGATGGGGTGCTTTTAATTGGGAGCCCGAGTTCACCAAGTAAATTTTTAACCCATGAGAGTTCAGCCGCAGCATTAGCGAGTGCTTTGTACTCAGCTTCGGTAGATGATCTAGAGACAGTTTTTTGTCTAGCAGATTTCCAAGAGATGATATTGGACCCAAGATATATGAGATATGCTGTAGTGGACCGTCCCCCATCATTAATACCGCCCCAGTCCGAGTCCGAAAAAGCCTGCAAGTTTAGGTTAGTATTGCGGTTCAAGAACAACCCATGATGGACCGTTCCTTTCAAATAGCGGAGTACCCGTTTGAGAGCTTGCCAGTGTGATTGTTTAGGTGAGTGCATGAATTGAGATAATTTATTGACGGCAAAGGAGATATCGGGACGTGTGAAGGCAAGATACTGCAAAGTGCCTACAAGTTGGCGGTAGGGAGTGGGATCGACTGGGGGTGTGGAGTCAAAGGGAGAAAGAGAGTCAGAAGTGCTTAAAGGAGTGAGAACCTCTTTTGCACCATCCATTTTAAAGGTGGTAAGAATATCTTGAATGTGGCGATGTTGGGAAAGAAATAGACCATCAGGCGTAGGAATGACTTCAATTCCTAGAAAATGATGGAGAGGGCCTAAGTCTTTGATAGAGAATTGATTGCTTAGGGCTTGAACAAAGGAATCCATAAATGGATTATGATTGCCGGTGAGGACAATGTCGTCAACGTACACAAGGAGGTAGCAAGTGATGTTGTTGAGGTTGTATACAAAGAGAGAGGGGTCAGAAATGCATTTTTTAAAGCCAAAACGAGTGAGAAAGTTGGTTAGTTCGATATACCAAGCACGCGGTGCTTGCTTAAGCCCATAGAGGGATTTTTTGAGTTTGCAAATGTGACGTGGGAATTCCGTATTGGTGAACCCAGGAGGTTGCACCATAAAGACATCTTCGTGAAGAGTCCCATGAAGAAACGCATTATTAACGTCTAATTGACGTAAAGACCATCCTTTTGAAAGAGCAATAGAGAGAACGGTGCGAATGGTAACGGGTTTAGCAACGGGACTAAATGTTTCATGATAGTCTTTTCCATATTGTTGGTGAAACCCTTTGGCAACTAGACGGGCTTTGTACTTGTCAATCGTGCCATCGGGTTTACGTTTGATTCGGAATACCCATTTGCAACCAATGGGAGTTTGGGTTGTGTGAGGGACAAGTTCCCAAGTGTTGTTATGAAGGAGAGCATTATACTCAAGATCCATGGCATGGCGCCAATCCGGATCTTTCAAGGCTTGAGTATAAGTGGATGGTTCAAGAGAAACGGGTAAAGGGTGAATGGTAGTAGAGTTGACAAAGTTGGGGTTGTAATACTTTGAGTTGGGTTTTGGTTGTCGACGAGGTGGTTGAGGGTTATGTGGAGGTGAGTTCGTGGGATCATCAGATGTGTTGGATGAAGACATTGGTGAACTGGGGTCAGTGGAGTGGGAAGCGGTTGGGGTAGGGGTGGTGCTATTGGGTGGAGTCGGTGGGCCGGATGGTAAGGGTGTCTCGGTGGGCTGGGGTGTAGGGCCTGTTGTGTGGGAGGGTGGGTTGTGTGCAGGAGGTAGAGGAGGTGGGCCGTGGGTTTGTGGAGTAGGGGTTTGGGCTTCGGGTGATGTGGGCTGTGGAGTAGAGGTTGGATGATGCAAGATGTTTGGGTCTGGAGTGGGTTGGTTAGAAGAGGAGGTTGATTGGGCCGATTGGTATGTGGATAGGAAGGAGTCAAATGACATGTTTTTGGGTTGGGGGTTGGTGGTTTGAGATGGAAAAATATGTGGGATAAATTCAACGTGGCGAGAGTGGTATAGTTTGTGACTAGTAGGGTCATAGCATTTGAATGCCGATTTCGAGGATGAGTACCCAAGAAATATGCACGCCGTTGAACGGGAGTGGAGTTTGGATGTAGCATAGGGTCGTAACCATGGGTAGCAAAGACAACCAAACGGTTTGAGTTTGGAATAAGTAGGAGCGGTTTTGAACAACATATCGTAGGGAGATTTGTTGTTAAGGATCGGTGTAGGCAAACGATTGATTAAGTGGGTTGCGGTTTGAAAGGCATGGGACCAAAAATGTTGTGGTAAGTGGGAGTAGTGGAGTAATGCGAGGCCGGTTTCCACAACGTGTCGGTGACGTCGTTCGGCAATACCGTTTTGTTCCGGTGTGTGAGGTGGTGTCGTGTAATGGGAGATACCTTGAGAGGCAAGATAAGGTGAAAGACCCACATATTCACCCCCATTATCAGTGAACAACGCAACAATGTTGGTTTTGAAAAAGTTTTCAACAAGAGATTTAAATTGTGGAAAAAGAATTTTGACATCGGATTTTTGTTTGATTGGGTATAACCAAATGTATTTGGAGAAATAGTCAACAAAAATGACATAGTATTTAAAGCCATCGATTGACGTTTTTACGGGACCCCATACGTCGGAGTAGAGAAGTTGTAGAGGTTGATTGGCAACAAAAGAGTTTTTTTCCAAAAGGTAGTTTGTGGCTTTTATTTAGGGAACATGAAGTACAATGAAAAGACTCATTGGTCACCTTATTAAAACGAAGTCCCAATCTAGAAATTAAAGACTTGAACACTTGAAGCGATGGATGTCCAAGTATGTGGTGCCACATGAGAAGAGAGTTTGTTTGGGTGTTGTTGACTTGAGGAGACAATGAGATTGGTCCATAGTAGACATCATTTACGTTCACTCCCCGCATGAGGCGCGCCCCCGTGCGTAGATCCTTTACAAAAAAATGATAAGGAAAAAATTCAACGGAAACACGATTAGTACGACAAACTTTGGCAACGGAAATAAGATTATTTCGAAGATTAGGAGCAATTAAAATGTTATTTAAAAGAAGTGGGCGAGAATTTGTTGGAATAGTTGTTTGAGCAATATGAGTTATAGGAAGAGTTTTACCATCACCTAGCACGATCTTATCGGGTCCTCCGTATTCGGAAAGAACGGAAAATTGTTGGTTGTTGTTCGCGGTGTTGTTGGATGCACCGGTGTCCCACATCCAAGATGAGGTTGTAGCCATTGGGTGAGGGGTGGTGTAGTTAACCACGGGGGTGTTGGTATTTTGAGGCGAGACATTGTGTTCTCTTAGGAAGCGACTAAGTTTGCGACAATCTTTAGTGTCATGTCCGGGAATGTTACAATAGTAGCAATAGGTGTTATTGTTGCGAGTCGGGCGAGTGTTGGTATTGGTAGTTTGTGGTGGCCCTTGGTTTCGGGTTGTGGCAGCGGTAATGTGGGTGATTTGTTTGGCCATAATGAACCGAAAGAAAAAAAAAAAGGCAAAATGCGGACAGAAGGTGTCTGTCGAGTAGGTTGGGATCGAAGATGGCTCAAGGGAGCTTTTAGGCTCTTGATACCATATAAAATAATGAACAATGTTGTGTGTTTTTGTATTATGAAAGTTGTGTCTATCAACAATACATCAAGGCCTTTATATAGGCTTACATATGACTAACTCTAGCTAAGATTATGGAGTCAATAGTTGACTAAGTATAATGTACAAAATAAATACAATGGCTAAAATAATGGAGTCAATGGTTGACTAGGAGACTTGACTTGACTTGATTTATGTTAGAGAGTCAATGGTTGACTAAGAGATTTGACTTGACTTGACTTGACTTGATTAATGTTGTTAATAGTCGATTACTTGCACTCCACTCAAATAAGTTACCTACATGAATTTGTATGCAAATTAAAATGAGCAAGGGAATGTAAAATATTAAACTCCATTGATTGCATACTGTGAAGTAAAAAGACAATGAAAGTATTGAAATAAAAATGATGATTTCAATTAGTAATTATGCATGTAAGATTATATATGAATTTATAAACGTTAATCGTTCATAAACATTTCCCTTCATTCTTCATGTCATAGTGATTTAAATATATAAATGTATAATTTTAATGTATTCTTTTAAATAAAGTGTGCCTAACATACACCAATCAAACACTAAAATATATACAAAACTAGCATATTAATAGGGTGTTTTCACAAACACATCAAGAGGCATGTCTGGTGAAGTCGTCGCGTAAGCAGGTTGTTGTGCAGCATGAACACGTGGTTCGGATGAAGTGGAACTTGAAGCACCTGGCACCATTCGAAAATCAAAAATTGTTTGTAGCTTCTCTTGCAAATACATGATGAGAACTTTGAATGAAGTGTTACATGTCTTGTTACTTTTTTTCTTATAAATCTTACACAGCACCTAATCAGTAGCTGAAAGTCTCACTTGAAGCAGCGTCGCCATTCTGATAGAGTAGTGGTAAGGATGTCTACATCTTACCCTCTTCAGACCCTACATTAGCTTTGCTATGGATGGAATTTACTGAGTATGATAATGAATACAAAAAATTAGGGTGAGCAAAAATTGATTAGTGGAGCCGAAACCAGATTAAGCGATATGACCAAATTAAAATAACCGAACCATACAAAGAACACGTGGTTCAGTAATTTTGTGTTTTCTGAAAACCTAAAAAAACAATTTAATTTTGAACGATTATTCTTTTAATGTATTGATAGAACTTTTACTTTTCAGTGTTCAGTAAGTTATAAAAAATTAAGTTATAGTGTACCATTAGTATTTAGGCCTAAATGTTTAATAAGCAATTGAATATAAACTAACAAAAAAAAATTAGCCCCAAATTCACTATTTTAAGACATTATTAAGCCCAAAACCAAACTTGACCTGCCTATTGATGCGTTTGGTTTTGGGAGTTTAAAAATATGTCAATTTTTCCGGTGCCAAAAACTTGATGTGTCAATTTCAAAACATTGGTTTTGGGAAAACGACTGATTTTTACGAAACCCTTTTACAAGTTTTAAATTTATAAAGTAAACGGTAGTCACTCAGAAACTAAAACCAACACATAGGCAGAGAACCTGACGTGTATTGTATAGCTTGCTAGGGCAAATACCGACTATCGTATTCCAAAGAACACACTTTCCCCTACTCAATCATTCATCTGATAACTAATCGGGTTTTAAAAGAAAAATAAAACGGAGGGGTTTTAAAGAAAAAATAGTTTTAAAAAAGTTTTGGGTTTTGATAAAATAAAAGAATAAAATGGTAGAGAAAGCTGATATGCACATCTCGGGGCCCTCCGTATAAGTAGTTAAGTTTACTATTAAAATTAATATTTAAGATTAATTATTTGTGAGGAGGACGAGAGTGATCTTGAAGTATTGACTCCTTGATAGAGAAGCGGGACCACTACTGAGTAGAATGCACAACCTCCTGATGCGCATCCGTACGAAGGTACTCCGCCAGGGCCTTGCATATAGCAGACTCCCCGAACCGCAGTCAAGTCTCTGGTCCTCAGACTTATCTTCTTCTTGAAATGGAGGCTTCACTTCCATCCTGGAACACCGTACACCTCCCTTAGCTCTCGCTTTCCTTGCCGAAGGATCTCTTCTTATAGTCAGCCTTGGTGACAACTTATCCCCTAAGTAGGTTAACGATCATGAAGACCGAAGGATGCCACCTCAACTGACTTGTATCCCCATTGGTTAACGAATTCGTATTGGCGAGACCTAGAAATAGAACTCTTGTTTTATTTATCTTTAAAAAGTGACACTTTAATATTTAGTGATCAATTAAATATAAAGTTGGTTTGATGATTGATGACTTAATAAACCCAAGCCATAACCTCCCGAGCTGAATGAAACCCTTGATAAAGGTGGAACATAATCTTAAAGGTGTGCAATCTGAAGATCAATGGTGCACCCGTAGGAAATTCGCCCTTTACCAAAAAGATCATTCAATCATCTGGTAAGTACCAGAAATGTGTCACTTAGATCTGGTCCACGTCAGAAGCCATTGCTTAGAACCCGGTTTGGATATCAGAAGCCCGAAGGATCTGTCTCACTATTGGTTTCTTCGCCTTGGATCTAGCTCGAGACTACCAAACGCTGATTAAACCTCTAGTTAATTAATCAAGTTAAGGTTGATTTAAGTTATTAAGTTAATCATCATTTGAACCTGTCACAAGATAAATAACAAGAATTAGAAAGAAGATAACACAACAAATAACTAAAAATAAACTGCTACTAATAACAATAATAAAAGTCTACAAATCGAAGCAGGTTCGGGAATAATAGAAAAATACAACCATAACAAATGATCAACATATGAACATGGCTGCTCATAGACAAGCTCTACATCTCCAAGTGATATGTATCTAGTATGATCCTCACGACCCTCAATGTTTATTGCATAAGCTATTTTATGATCCCATGCTTGGTGAAGATGATCAAGGTAGGACGAGGCCTAACCTTGGTAGGTGTGTTAGGAGGGCCCTAAGGCCTCCCACAGGACCCCAAGATCTTTGGAAGACTCTTGAAAGTCGGCCAATAAAGCACAAGAAGGGATGATCAAATGGTGGGGGTTAGCTTGCTATTTATAGAGTTTCCAGGGCAAGCATGGGCGTGCCGGAGGTGGCATGGGCATGCTTATTGTCACACGTACGTTCTGTTGTTGCAGTTCTGTCTTGTCTGTACTTTTTATCTGAGCATGGGCATGACAAGTGTCTAATCATGGGCGTGCCAAGTGTCTTCAGCAAGTTTTCTTGTTCCCTAAGTTTGTTATGTTGTCTTCTAGTGTGCAGGCCCTCCGTGCAAGTGTGCATGGGCGTGCTTGGTCACTCCCGGACTGGTTTTATCACTGTTTAAGTCTCGGGATGGTCTTCAAACATACATGGAACATGCTGCAAGTCTCGTATCCTCAAGAATCTCCGATTTTTTCCTGAAAATCCTCTGTTTCCGTCTTGGAGCTCCGGTTTCCTGAGAATCACAAATAGGAACGAATTAAGCACCCAATATTAGTAATTTAAGCCTAATTCTACCTTATTATGAGAATGATTATGCTTGTTTTATATGTTGAATATGTGAGATCACTTATGCAACCTAATTACACATGTTTAAGTTATTTTGATAAACTGCTAAACAGGTTGTGTTCGTGTTACAAGACATGCATCCATGTTAAGGTTCACATCTTTGAAACTAATAAATAAATGAGTCGTACCCACGTTTTATACCAATTTTGTCACATACCTTATTAATGGGCTTTATCTAATAATATTTATTGATTCCTAGAAAATTTATCATCTATTTTAAAATATATTTATATACTTCTAATTAGCAAAAGGTTTGTGCAATAAGGAGTTGTAAGGTGTGTTTTAAGGGTTGTACGGGCTTTAGTTTGTTGTAAGTTATGCAAGAAGTGTTGTATCTCTTTTTTATACTGCAGTTGTTTATCCTTGGTGCCATCACTTTCATCCCTGCCATCACCTCACACCATGCTTTCCTCTCGCCTCTCTCTCTCTATATTGCAACCTCAACCACCAATCCCTCTACTCACTGTGACACCGCTGCTCTTCCTGTCGTTCATCTTCCCATCACAGATCTGCAGGTGTTATTTTAAATACCTAAACGTGGTGCTTTAGATAACTGTTAGGTTTTGTTCTTCGATATACTCTTCCACCTTCTACACACTCACACACTCTCTCTCAACCCCCTGCCCCCTACACATACTAATACGTTTACAGAGACAGAGAAGCAGAAAAGCGGTGAGACTCAGAGACAACCACTACTCGACGGCAGGGCTGAGTACGGATACGACGGCCGCGGCGCTGGCGGCGTCTTCGTCACCGGCTTATCATCATACAGAGGTAAGTCAATAACCCCTTTCTCCCTTGATAATACCTTATGATGGTTGTGGTTATGGCTTGCTACTGTAGTTACAGAGGCTACGGTGGTTGCTCAGGGAAGTGTCCAGACGAGTGTCGGTTTACGTGGTGGGAATCTTGTAGGATAAGAGATACGGCTAAGTTATTATTATTGAATTCGATAATATAATCTATTTAATTGGAAATATTATGTTGCAATTATAGTAGAGAGAATTCCTAACCTAAACAAGAGGACTGAGCTAAAGAGCTTGAAGTTTTGTGAATGGATTATCGACAATACTATATGAACAAGAACAAGAATGTAGAAGATGATGATTCTTACGTTATGAAATAGCTCCTTTCGTGTGATTACTCTTTTTTTGTTATTTTTTTTGGGTCTCTTTTGTTGTTTCTTCTTCTTTTTGTAGTGATTAATGATTAATTAGGTGATTGTGTTTTTTTATGTAGGCTTTTGCCGTCGTCGGTGTCGCAGCCGTCGTGGGGCGGTGGTTGTGGTTTTCTCTCTGTGTAAACTGCCGGTGTGTGTGTGTGTGTATATATATTCGTGTGTGGTGTGTGTGTGAGTTATTGGAAATTATGATGTTGAAAGATGGTTCTTGGGACGACGATGATTTAGTTTTCTGTATGGGTTATTTCCCGAACATAATAATCCAGCCTAGGGTGAGATCTGACCCGTTTCTTGGCAGGGCAACCCGGATGGTATGAGGGAGGTTTATTCTCCCGACGTGCAACCGATGTTGCAGCGATGGCGGTGTCCGACCCCTTTGTCTGATCTTAAGAGTGCATATCTGAGCCTTAACTCTCTTGAACCGAATCTTATATTGGGTTTTCTATGGCTGGAGTTTTGTGTCGTTCAGATCCAGGCCCGGTTGGGTAAACGGGTCATATGTGTTGGTGGAAAATGTTGGCTTTGTTAATATCAAGTTGGTTATTCATAATTGGTTATTTGACTCTTAAGTTTGGCTCTAAAAGGCGCATATGAGGCGGCTAAACTGCACTGTTTTGACAGCATTTGAGGCGGATAAACTGCATTGTTTTTATAGCATTTGAAAGAGCTAAATAAAACAACGTGTAGATCTCTCAGTCTGTTATCATTTGCGTATTTGATGGTGGATGTGGTGGGTTTTGGCTAGGGTTTCGAAAGGGGATGGGTGTGGCGGTGGTTGAGAGAGAGAGAGAACCCACGGTGGCGCGCAGGATCTTTCAAAGTTAGTAAGTTTCCACTCTCTGTTGTTAGATCATTGTGCATGTTGTTCTGATGAGCAGGTCATGTTGAAGATGAATTGGGTCAGTTGGAAGGCTTGACTTCGCTTCTAATGTAGGTATGTGATTTCAAAGAGTCTTTACCTTATCTGTATTAATGTGTGTAGTAACAACATATAGTTACATACATTAGTAAAAGAATATATTTGTTGTACCATTGTTCCCACAATTGTTCTATCATTTGTTGGTACAGTTGGAGTCCATATTTTTGCATTTGTAGAGGACTCAATTTACTGCTATAATACGATCAAGTTGTGGAAATGCCATTGGAAGATGCCAAAGAATTTCACATTTAGAATTGCCTTATATCTTGCGAATGCTTTTTTTTTCTCCTACGAGTTTTAGATACGGATCCATAGATATGAAAAAAAAAAACCTGTTCAAGTGGGTTTAAGTAGCCTGTACATAGAATTACCTTGGTAGTACTTAGCACCGGGCTTCTATTGGCTGTACACAGAGCTTTTTTTTGTAGGTAGTTATGTAAATATGGGTGCTTAACGTGTTTTTTAAACCAAGGCATATCTAGAAGATTGCATGATCATTTGTTTCCGTTCAATAAGCTTAGAGGCCATATATAATTTAGTTATGGATTTGTATAATTTGCAGTCACCAAATGTAGATTAACAACATGCTACGACTTTAGGGAGGAATCTAAGCATATGTTAGATTTGTTGGTTATACATATCTTTTAGGCTCAGCTGCTTATATGTTATAATAGAGGTCAATTCTAGACTTCTAGATACATGCCCCTTTACATGAAAAAGATCATAATTTCATCTAGAGACTACTAGCAAAATCACCTGATGTTCTAACAAGCAAAGAAACTATGCAAGTCTACCAAATTCAATTATTTTTGTCAGGCCTATTATGTATTCATTAGTTTCTGGGACAAGTAACAAGGATTTTGCTGAGCAATGTATAGTTTCATATGGATATCTTTATTAGCTTAAATGGTTCTATCGAGTATGAATGGAAAATGCAACAAAAGGATTGAAAAACTAAATTGCTAGGTACCACTTAGAACTTGGCACAATGGGTCAATATTGGTTATGTTTTATGACTTATATTTATAATGGATCAAACCGGTAAAATAAAAAATATAGCCAAAGAGGAACTTCATCGCATAGTTGTCAAAAGCGCGTCTAGGCGCGCCAAGTGCGCCGCGCCTAGGCACCGAGGCGCACTATCAGGGCTAATTTCCAGCCAAATTCAGACTAAAAGTTGCATAAACCTCTAAAACATCCTAAATGAATCATGAACAAGTCCTAAACAAGCCTAATACATCTCTAGAATCCCTAAAAAATGTATTTTATACTATGCGCTTAATTATAAAAAAGTCGTTGTTTTTTATGCGCCTTGCGCCTAGGCAGCCTAGGCTCCGGGCTCGGCCTATGCGCTTTGAGTGCGCCTAGGCGCTTTCACAACTATGCTTCATCGGCTTGATGCGAACTGGTCGAAAGTCATTCATTTTGCATACTTAATGCGTAAGACTTCTAAATAATTTTATTAGGTTATAGCATCATTGGGAGGATTTACACATTCTGAATTATGAAAAGATTATCCATTTTTGTAAACATAACTCATGATGTTAATGTTACCTATCGAAACATGTAATACAACCAGGTAGACAGCCGATATATAATATCCAATCACCTATCAACAAAATCACGATCGCTAGATTCCCCGCCGCAACGCACGGGGGGACGCAATCTAGTTAAATCTAATTACCAATTTTATATTTTCGGCCGATATTATCACCAACATACTTATCACTCATACAACATAATACACATGTAGATGTCAATATGTTAATTATTATTCTTCGGATAATATATGGTATTTTTAGACCTTTTATCAAAAATGAATACGCACATACACAAATGTGTGCGTTTTTATATTTGTTTGTGGAAAATTAAGAGGTGAGGTAATAAATTTAAGAAAGAGTAGCAAGAGAAAAGAAACATTTTTTTAATTTCACTTTTACCCTTTTTATTATTGAAATGCTATGTACACGCGTGATGGTATAGATAAGTTGGTCTACTTTTTTTTTTTTTGAACGGCGTCCCAGTGGTTAACTCGTCACATGGGGTGAACCTCGGCCCGGGTTCGAGCCTCCGCGGTGGGCCATTAAGCCCTGAAAGAGTGGCTGCCAGACCGACTCGCCCTTCCACGTGTCTCGACCCCCGGTCCGCAACTCGCACAGGAAACCACCACAAGCCGGAGTCGAACCCCCGACCTATGGAGTAAAACCTGCACACCTCACTGTGGAACCAATTGGTCCACAGATCATTGGCAAGTTGTTCTACTTAAATCCTTAAAGTAAGTGGACAATTCATGAAGCAAAGAACAACTCCATTGGTCAAACGATGAAACGACAGTATGCATCTCGTGATAGTGACCTTCACAACATTTAGATGTTGTTTGTTTTCTGTAAGAAAATGTCTGCAGTCTGCGGACCACATCTGCAGACATCTGCAGGAGAAGAGGTGGACCAAAAGTCTGCAGTGTGCAAGAAGAAGACTGTTTGTTTGTTAATGTCTGCAGGCTGCTGAAATTTAAAAAAATTGATTTTTTACAGCAGTCTTGTAGTAGACGGTGGTGGTGGTGGTGGACGGTGGTGGTGGATGGTGGGGGACGGTGGTGGGGGACGATGGTGGTGGTGGGTGGTAGTGGTGGTGGTGGACCGTGGCGGTGGACGGTGTTAGTGGATGGTGGTGGATGGTGGTGGGGGATGGTGGTGGTGGACGGTGGTGGTGGTGGGTGGTAGTGGTGGTGGTGGACCGTGGCGGTGGTGGACGGTGGACGGTGGTAGGTGATGGTGGACGGTGGTGGTAGTGGACGGTGGTGGTGGTGGACCGTGGTTGTTGGTGGTGGTGCACCGTGGTGGTGGTAGACGGTGGTGGTGGTGGACTGTGGTGGTGGACGGTGGTGGTGGTGGACCATGGTGGTGGTGGACGGTGGTGGTGGTGGTGGACGGTGGTGGTGAGTGGTGAGTGGTGGTGGGTGGTCGTGGACCGTGGTGGTGGTGGTGGACCGTGGTGGTGGTGGTGGTGGTGGGTGGTGGTGAACATTGGTGGTGGATGGTGGAGGTGGTGGTGGACGGTGGTAGGTGGTGGTGGACCGTGGTGGTGGTGGTGGTGGACCGTGGTTGGTGGTGGTGGTGAACCGTGGTGGTGGGTGGTGGTGGTGGTGGGTGAGGAGAAGAGAAGTGGAGAAGACCTTTGAAGACCTTAAAAGACTTTGAAACAAGTCTGCACCAAGAAGAGGTCAGGAAGACCTCTTTGAGTAAAAGGTCTTCCAAAAAACAAACAATATGCAGACTCCAAACGTTTGCGTGCGTCTGCTTGACCCAGACAAAAGAGGTTAGAAGTGCTTCTGAGCAAAAAACAAACACCACCTTATTATTTATACATAGTCATCATGTATTAACATACACTAAATCCAAGATTAAATTACCTAGGTACAAGGGCTCTGTACGATATACTTTAGCCTCTTAAACAAAAATAACAAATGTCATACTTTCAATAGGAGAAATGAGAATAGGAGGTAACCAAAGATGTGAGTGAGCCGACCGCCAAGCCATGATTAGGTGGGAATTTTTTAATTTTAAATATGCTTATAAGCTTTCATTTATAGAGGAAGGTTCTTGTATAAATTGTTCTATTCAATACTCTCTATATTCAAAAGCATATTTAAGAAACAAGTACCTAGGAGTATGGTCTTCTAGTTAGGAAGGAAAGGTCTTGGTTCTACTTGGTCCGAACGCACCGAACCTGAACACTGCAAAACAGAACACCGTTAGGACTCGCCACAGGAATAGGGGTATCCATGTGACCACCATCCGGTGTGAGAATAAGGTGGTGTTTGTTTTTCTCCCAGAAGCACTTCTGACCTCTTTTGTCTGAGTTGCGCAGACGCGGACACACGTTTGGGGCGGGCAGACTGTTTGTTTTTCGAAAGACATTTCACTCCAAAAGCTCTTCCTGGCCTCTTCTTGGTGCAGACTTAGACCAAAGTCTTCAAAGGTCTTCTCATCTTCTCTTCTCCTCACCCACCACCACCACCACCCACTACCACCACCACCACCGTCACCCACCCACCACCACCTAGCATTGTCCATGTCACACCACGCCAATGGCGGAAACACGTGGCGCGACGGTTCAAGAGCATAAAGTCAAGGTTAACGCAAATCACAAGTAATTTAAGAAAATGGGTCATTTATTTAGGCGTCAAATCTTGTTCAAAACATTACACAAAAAGTAAATTGTTTATAACACAAATGGAGAGGTTTCTCAAATATATCCCATAGCCTTGGGAAATAAAGGTGAAACCCCGCAAAATATCCAACGCCGCATAGGAGGATTCCGTGACCCAGCTTGCCATGATCGTCTTCGCTTAATTACCTGAAAGATATGTTTAAAATTTCGTCAATATAAATATATTGGTGAGTTCACAGGTTTTAGTTTCCAAAACTTGAATACTTGGGAAATACCATGTTATGACAATATATAGGAGTTGCAAATTCCTATAAATCTACTTGAGACTATAATCAAACCAAGACGTATAATAATAATGCCCCGCTCCAAGTCGTTACTCGGTATCCTACGACTTAAGTTCAGAATATATGCACCCCAGGCATACACTAATGCATAATCGACGCTATCGATTAGGGGTGGGCCTTGTCAGGCACCAATAGTACTATTCAATATTCCACCGGTTTCATTTCCCTGAATAAATGATTATAGAGGCGAGGACTCAACCCCGAGTGGCGGTCACACCTCAAGTAATAAATCCGTCAAACATTTTCCCTAACATATCTTTCCCCCGAAAACGTAAAAATAGTTTAAAATGGGGCCGTGAAACTCACCTGAATCGTCGTCCGGCTCAACTAAGTAGATAGCAAACGGGGTCTCGCACCTACAAACGTCCTAGACGTATAAGTCACTATCCCTATAGTGCATGTGCCTTGGCAAGTTGTACACCCAACTCCCGACCATAAGTTATTCCAAATTCCGTTTAATTTAGCGCGTATCCTAGGTTTCGTTGGCGTTAGATTACCCTTTGTATGACAAGTTATATATTACTCTTGTTAATATTTCCTTAACTTGTACATTATCATCGACTTGACTTCACTTAACGTATAATTATTTTCCCATTCAAATAATTATACTTAAGATCGCATCGCTCGATATAATATATATTTCAACACTCGACCCGACTCACTTTGCCGCACATCTGTTTTTCCCATTTAAACAAATATGCTAAGATCTTGTCGTTCGATTGTATATTCTCAACACCCGATTCAACTCACCATACCGTATATTTATTTTCCCATTCAAATAAATATACTAGGATCTTGTCGGCACGGCATACACATATGTATATATCTTCGTCTACTCGTCTCGGTTTTCCTTCCCACATATCTGCTTTCCCATTAAGTAGATATACTAGAATTTTGCCGAGACGAGCGTATATATATATAAATGTGTAATTTTCCTTGTTAAGTATATACGTTTGTTTAACGTCTTACTTGTTTACGTTATGTTTTTCTCCCACGAATAATTCCTTCAACACTTAGGAAAGTGTTTATTAGTTTTCACCCATGATGTATATATATTTTACTTCCTAAAAATATATATTTCCTCATTTTGCCGCAATGGCATTTTTCTCATGTTTTGTCCGTGTATGGTTCGTTAACGCGTCTTAATTCGACATCTTAGCTTGGATAGTTAATTTTCCAAGTTTTTCCCAACATGTGTTTTATGGAAATATTATCCATATTCCTTCCACCCAACACATGTTACTTGGAAGGTTTAAAATACTTTTGTATTTTAACCCAACTTGTTAACTTAGATACAAAAATGCTTCCAATACTTTTATATTCCCATTTATATAAAAGTATTCATTTTTGTATAAGTTTCTCAAGTTTATTTTTGTTTAACATTTTTATAAAATCTCTATTTTATAAAAATCCTTATGTTAATACAAACCCATATTTTCATAACTTCCACTTTTATAAAAATATACTTTTTATACAAAATACCCAAGTATATCTACTAGTATTTACCAAATCAACCTTGGAAAATTATTACTTATACTTTTGACACCAAACTTTCCATTATTGCATTTTTGGACTAATAGTTTCTAAAATGTTCATTTTAGTCCTCTAACTTTCAAAGTTACAATATTAGTCCCTTAACTTTCAAATGTTGCATTTTTCCACTCTAACTTCCAAAGTTAGTATTTTTCACTCAAAATAGTGGACTTTGAAGATTCATCTTCTTATTGTTAAGTTATTTTTGCATCAAAACACTTTTAATAGTCTTTTATTTCATATATAAGGCTACTTGTATGTGTGTTTTATGTATTTGTCCATTATACCAAAATCCCATTCTTCTAAGTAAGTAAACTTTAACTTTTCAACTTCTTCATTCATGACACCCTAATATATTCCATCATATATTATATCATGGATGATCATTTTAAGATGATTAAAGTCACATTTTAACACATTCAAGTTTATTCTACAAATCCTAATCAAATCATCATCCTACTTAGTGTATGTGTAAATTTTATACATTTTCAAGAACACTACTTTACCATCATCAAATCCATGATCCATTTACATATCTTTAATCATTTATTTTACTCATGTAAAACCTATTAAAGATTATGTTTCAAAACCACATTTTAAACCCTTCATGTACAACTTGCTTCTAAGAACACATACATGAATATTAATAATCAAAACAAGGTTAAGAAGCTTACTACTAGCACAAGGCTAGGGAAGACAAAACCTTGGATTTTGAGAGGGGTTTAGTGTGTTCTTCCTTAATGGTTAAGCTCCAAGCTTGAAACACACAATGGGGGTTTGGATGATGGATTGTTTTAAGTGATTTGAAGATGTAAAAACTTGAAAGAAATATGTGTATGGATGGGGTAAAACTCACGGCCAAGGGAGAAAGAAAGGAGAAGGTTTTTGCTTGTTATCTTATGTATGAACACATGTTATTTATAAGCTCACCATATCTTCCATGGATTGCACATAATCTTCCCAAAGATTTAAGAGATTTTAAGAAGTACAAAAATGATCTTGAATGGATATTATTTAGGGGTTGTGGCCGTGGGTTTTAAAGGAAGAAAGAAGGGTTATGATTTTGCTAAGATATCTCACAATCTTAGATATAATCTAGTAGGATATGCATGCTTGTACTTGGTGATCTTCAAGTGGGTTGTCTTCTTATGTGTGTGCCGTGGATTAGAGAGAGAGTAGAAGAGATTTTGTGTGTTAAAATGGTTAAGTAATCTCTAGACTATCTCTTATAATCCTTCCAAGATCATGCTTGAGATTACATTACTAGATTAGGTACTCAAGTGTGTATGTTTAGGTGATAACATGGAAGCTTTGTGTTTTGGATTTTCTTGGCCTAGGGCCGAAAATCTCTTACAAAAGGGGCAAGTTGATGCATGCTTTTGTACTACCAAATCTTACACATTTGTCTCTTCCTTTGCATGCTTAATGTCTTAGATTTATAGGTTATTATTAAAAACACAATGCAAGGGGATTACAAAGGCCATTAGGCCGGCCCTTGGTGGGTCTAGGTGGGGTCCACCACACAATTTATTTACCAATAATAAGTTAAGTTTAATTCATCGTCGTTCGGGTGTCGTTCGGGTATTTTTCGGGTTTTAATCGCGCGTTATTCAGACATTAAAAATACCTTTAATAACCCTTAAATATAGTCTAATTTAAGAGTTAATTGGTTATTTAGGCTTTTGCCGGGTGAAATTATGAGTTATGCGCGTATCGGGTGCGGTACGCGCACTTTATTCGTTACCGGGAGATTTGTATGAGACGTTTCCACTTATGGTTTTGGAGTTCCAAAACTCATTATATTTTGTGAAAATACCCTTTATTTTATATCCTGGGTGTCCGGGATCCTTTTCGTTTATTTAATTATTACCGGGTAATCGCCAACGTCCATACCGGATAGCTTATTCGCACATGATCCCATCATGTTTTACCATTAAACGTATGCATTCCTATGCATTATTTGGAAATTGCTATCTCCTAAAGCCTTGCTAATTAAATCACACATAATTGCATTTAATTACGTTAATCATATATTAATTAATTTGTACGGAATTACCTTATTTTTGCCGGTTGTTACAGTCCACCACCACCGTTCACCACCACCACCGTCCATCACCACCACGGTCCACCACCACCCACCACCACCACCACCCACTACCACCACCCACCACCACCACCACCCACCACTGTCCACCACCACTACCACCACCACCCACCACCCACCACCACCCACCACCCACCACCGTCCACCACCACCCACCACCGTCCACCACCACTACCACCACCCACCACCGTCCATCACCACCACCACCGTCCACCACCCACCACCACCGTCCACCTACCACCGTCCACCCACCACCACTACCACCACCCACCACTGTCCACCACCACTACCACCACCCACCACCACCATCACCCACCACCACCATGGTCCACCACCACCACAGTCCACCACCACCCACCACGGTCCATCACCACCACCGTCCACCACCCACCACCACCACCACCATCCACCACCACCCACCACCGTCCACCACCACTTCCACCACCACGGTCCACCACCACCACCGTCCACCTACCACCGTCCACCCACCACCACTACCACCACCCACCACTGTCCACCACCACTACCACCACCCACCACCCACCACCACCACCACCATCACCCACCACCACCACGGTCCACCACCACCACCCACCACCGTCCACCACTCACCACCACCACCACCACCACCACCGTCCACCACCACCACCCACCACTGTCCACCACCACTACCACCACCACCCACCACCGTCCACCACTCACCACCACCACCACCACGGTCCACCACCACCACCACTACCACCACCCACCACCGTCCACCATGGTCCACACCACCACGGTCCACCCACCACCACCACCATCTACCACCAGACTGCTGTAAAAACTCAGTTTGTTTAAATCTAAGTTTATTTCAGCAGCATGCAGACGTTAACAAACAAACAGTCTTCTTCTTGCAGACTGCAGACCTTTGGTCCACCTCTTCTCCTGCAGATCTCTGCAGATGTGGTCCGCAGACTGCAGACCTTTTCCTGCAGAAAAAACAAACAGCACCTAAGTAGACGTGGTGGTAGTAAGGTATTGAGAAAGTATTGAGAGTTTGAATGAATCTTAGGGTTTACCTTCGACCCCTTTTTCTAGTTTATGTCTATCTTCGTGATAACCTTCGAGAGTTGTATTCAAAATACGAAACTCTCCGGGGATGATGGAGATAAGCCTTATCCCTTATTTTCGTAAAAGACTAAATAGGTTGTTGTGATAAAAAGATTGGCTTATCAGTCGACTTTTATCTCTATCACTTATTATTCAAATTGGGGTGGATCGGGTCATTGATACTCATATGGTGTGGGCCGGTCTAATTGGGTCGGACCCCACCTCATCAAGTCCCCCCAGTCTAGTGATAAGAGCGTGTGAATATTACTAGACTATAGAAAGAAAAAGAATAGTTATATGTACAGACAAAGTATTTATCCAAAACCATCCTTATTTAATTTGTTTTTGGGATTGGTGCCGCATGGGCTATGCACGTGATATGACATCACCCTAAGCTGTCTAATCAGTGGTTTTTGTCAGACTGGTAGACAAGGAAGGTGACTGTTGGTGGTTCATTTCAAAATTCAAACCGTCAGTTTGGATTGTTTATAAAAACGTGATTTAGGTAAAGAGTGAAAGCACAAACGATATCACCTATTCATACCAAAAAATCACTTCCAATGGCTCCCAAAACTGGTACGTCGCGCACAACCACGAGTGTTGCCGAGATAAACTCTAGTTGGTCGGTAACGGCACTGAGATCCTTTTTGGGCGCTTGTCATATTCCGGCCGAATGGGGGCAGGCGTGTCCGGATCCGAAAGATGTAGCTTTTCCATTGAAGGAAGGGAAGATAAGGTTGTACACCGAGTTCTTCACGTTCTGCCACTTCAGACTGCCGGTGACACATTTCCTATTTGACTTGTTATCTTACTGCCAGGTGAATATTTCCCAACTTCATCCATTGGGTTTGATCAAGGTTCAGAACTTTGAGTTTGGTGCACGAGGTCTTGGGATGGCACCCCGTCTTCAAATATCCCGGGTATTGTACGTTCTTGTGTTTAAGGGTGAGTATTTCACATTCGATCATCGTTCTTGTGCACCCTCTTGTATAGAAAACTGTCCTTCCAGTACACGGGATAAAAATTGGAGACGAAAATTCTTCTTTATCGATGAGCGTGTGTTACCCATGAACGTGCCTGTTCGTATTCCTGAAACGAAGACGAAACTGGCGGATGAATGTCATGCCCCCGTCGTGTTTGAAAAAGATCCCCTATACTTGGCATTGATCAATAACCCTACCCAGTGTACCCATATACCTGAACGGGCTCTTGTGGCTGTGGGTATGAGTCGCGTGTGGGTAGATGAGACATCCTTTCCTGAATATCGAAGGCAAGACCAAGGTATTCTTTTTTATAGTATTTTGTTGTTAGTATCATGTAATTAGGTAGGTGTTAACCTGAGGTGACGTCTTTCTTATGCATGCGCAGTGGAGTGGCAATATTTTGACGTACTAGATCCAGAAGTTTTTCCTCATCTGATAGAGCATGACCATCCCCTTGGGGAGTCAGAGCCTGACATTCTGAGTCAAACACTGCCCCACTTCATCTTTTTGGCGCCTTCGGTCACCGCCCAGGAGGGGGTACATCCGAGACTGTTCCAGAGAACATAGAAAACACCGAACTGGATACACGTGAAACCAAGGCTTCTTCTCCCATAGATGCTGATCCCATTAGTGTCGCGGAACCAAGTGAAACCACTATGGATGTCAAGAAAAAGAAAGAGAAATCGAAGAAGAGAACAACCACTACTCCTGATGTTGGTGTATTTCTGGAGAAGAGGAGGCAGCTGCTATAGACGAAAGGGAAAAAAACTTGGTAAGAATTGTTCACCTTCTCAAGCCTTTATTAGTTGTCAACTCACGTGTGAAAAGTGCTAACATGTAAAATGTGCTAGTATTGTGAACAGATGCTTGTTTGCGAATTGAGGACGCGCCGGTGCAACATCCTGAGACTAAAAATAGTTCCGGCCAGGATGCTAATGCGGATGTTGTGATGACGTCTTCCCCCAAGGTGCCAGAATCAAGGAACATGGAGGCGGTTAGTCATTCGGGGGATAAGCTGCCCGAGACGGCAGAGATTGTTGTGAATGTATCAGAGACAAAGACACCTGCCAGCAACACTAGCGGGAGCCATCAATCGTCTGCTTTGGAAAAGCCGAAGGTACGTTTGTCTGCTAGTGTTGTTTTTGCTGGGAAAACACTGTTGAGACCAGCACACGTGCATGCCAACGCCCCCTTGGCTGTTCACACCACCATGTCTGGAAAAAGATTCACCGACCTACTACTCGACGTACAACACCACCCTATTGGTTTCCCAGGCGGCATGCAGTCAGCTGTTGCGTCGGGTGCTTCTACCTTGTCACAGTCCGAGGAAATGTTGTCAAATGTGTATGCCCCCGGAATCAACGGGCAGCAATCCCTAAAAAATGCTAACTATGTACCCGGGTGGAAAATTGCAGAATTCACCCGGTTAATCCATCCAGACGTCATCCGGCATTGAGCAGACTATACTTTCCCCCCTGCGGAGAGATATTACTTACAGGGTCTGGACAACGCCCAACTTGCAGAAAATGTCATGGGATCGAGTGTAAATTTGACGGTATCATTATACGAGGTATTGCGCCGATGGCGGTCGGACTTAGGTGAATTGTTGGATCTTCGTGTGAAGTATATGGACGTGGTTGCTGAGAAGGATAATCTGTCGAAGTTGTTAAATGACACGGAAGTGAAGCTAGCCAGCAAACAATCTCTTCAGGAGGTTTATGAACGAGACAAGGCCCGGATGGTATCTACATATTCGGAGGAAAAGGTTAAGCTTTTGCGTCGGCGGGATCTGCAGGACCGGCACATCTTCCGTCAGGAGGACCAGGTCAAAACGCTGGAGAAAGAACTAAAGTCAGAGAAAGAGGGAGCGGCGAAGCCCAAGCGGACATGGAAAGTTCAAGATATTAGCAGTAGAAGTCGAAAACTATGAATCCTGGGTCAGGAGGGCTGAAGAAGACCGAGACACTACATTGCAGAAACTTAACGAATGTCAGTCCCAACAATCCTCCGCTAATGACCGTGTGGATGTTACTGTGAATTTCGCTAATGCTGCCAAGACGCAACTCCAAGCACTTGAGTCCCAGGTTGCTACCCTTCAAGCTAACCGTGATTGGTTGATCTCCAAAGGCCTCCCGGCCGCTTGGCGCTACATCCGGGGAGGTGCTGAGTATCAACAACGTCTGAACGACTTCTATCAAGCTGATGTGAAATCTGGGTACCAAGATGGGTTGATGCATGGCCATCAGGTGGGATCGGTTGGTAAGAAACTTCCCCCTGCTACTGACCACGAGAAACTTGTTGAGCAGAGAACATCAGAAGCACTACAAGCGTTAAGTAGTGACTCCTTAGAAGCAATATCCCAGCTTAAGAACAAAGTTGGAGACGAATGCATGTCTGCCCTCCGGGTTATACTCGAACCTGTTTTGATTGGCTCCTCGTCCGGATCGTCAGAAAGTGACGAGGTGGCCTCCCCCTGAAGGCCTTGTACTTGATATTTCCTCTTTATTTGTTTGTGATACCTAGCGTTTCGTCTTCCATGTAATGTCACTAATTATGGTGTAATTTTGGATGTTTAGTGAAACTAATGTGCTTCACCGATTTCAAGGTTGTAATGATTGATTATTAGCCTCCACTTCCTGACTAGATAATTATCATCATAACTTGTCAAGTCATAATTAATATTTTTCATCATGTGATGACGTTAACCATGCAACTCAGTCGTCATATCTCGTGTCAGTCGGCTTGTGTCAATGTATTTATTGCAGGTAGGCGACGATCCCAAGATCGAGCATGGAGACTTCTTTATAAGCTAGGCAACTTATCAGAAATTCATCTTATGCACTCGTGTACGATTGTCACAAGAAAATAGAAAGAATGCATCGTCGTTACGTTTTACTGAAAAGGTACCTCGCTAAACTCGATGCTCTCGAAGCTATGAGGATGATGCAACAGAAAGCACGAATTGTTGATGAGTACCATACTGCCCTGAAGCAGATGGAAGACTTTAATCGAAGAACTGAAGGGGTTCTTGCCATGAAACGATATGAGCTAACATATACACGTGGCTCGAGTCGCTTGTTTGTGGCAATTGGGCCGTCAGTTGGCAATTGATCCTGAGGGTAAGCTATCCCACCAGACCTGGGTTGCGCCTACCAACGTCTGCACAAACATGTGACACCATGCATGTAGCGGCCGGTACCGACTGACTCGAAAATGCTGAGGTGGTCATCCCACTGTGGATGGTATCTTTAGGTTTGGAGACGGGAGCATTAGCTATTAGCGCCGTAAACTTCGAGTATGTTGCCATCGCGGGGGCCTGTAAGGCTTAGTAAGGTCTTCTTCTGATGCGCCTTTCGGAGGGCCAATGCTGCGTGACATGGGAGCCCCCCGCTGTTGTTGATAATCAAATAATCTTTGAAAAAAAAAAATTCAAAAAAAAACAAACAAGCATTGCAATCTTATAAAGGCAACAAAGTATAAAAGTTAACTTGCATATATATGCCTAAAAGCATTTTAAATCCAGCACTTCAAGCAAAAACTGGAAAAACAGCGTGCTGTGCCACTCATTGTCATAATTATTCACATTGATGCGGTAGAGAGTAACCAACAAAAGCTCCAAATGTTTAAAATCAAAAGTTTAAAACTCCGAATTCAGCAGTAGAACATAACGCTCTTGACGCTCTCATGAATGGCAGGGAGTGGGCGCACCTCAGCAACCCGGTCTCTTGTAGCACGCTGCCCGCTACGTGAATCTGAGTCAGACAGATCTCCTCCTTCCATGTATGATCGAGCTCTGAATGCAGCCAAGTGCGCATAGTACGCGGGAGGAACTGCATTTTATAAATTACATATAGGTTCAAAACCATTGTGATATACTAAACATACATGAAGAAAAAAAACAAAACATATACATACCTATAGACACAGATCGCGTGCACCTCGCATACCTGGAGTTGAAAACACAATTGAAAAGCGTTAGGTTAAGTTAGCTTAGATTCAATTATTACGACAAAAACAAAATGTTTATAAAATGATAAGAGGGTCGGTTGACATACGTATAGCACAGAGAGTTGGTCAGCATCTGCAGTCCATCAGCAGTGAATTTGTTCTCGTCATACAAAACATGATAGTGAGCCGGACGACTAGTCCCCTGCAAAAGACACATCAACATAATCAATTAAGCAAATGTACAATACTCTCCAGAAAAGTCATATAAATCATGTATTACCTATAGGCAGAAAAAATATAAACTAAAATGAGCCAAAGTTCAAATGAGCTCAAGCCCAAACTTACGCAATCCTAAACGAAGCTACTTATCTATAAGTATAATATATAATTACAGAGTAGGCATTAGTTTATTATTGGTATTATTATTATAATTTAAAATTACATAGTATATAATAACTATGTATGTAAGTAATAAACAAGCAAAGCTCAAGCTTAGTCACGCTCGGGTTGGCTTGGCAACTGCACACCGCTAAATCCTAATGACATCCATGTGAAAAATTGAATTACAAAGAAGTTCACCTGAATTCCAGCATGGCTACAGAGATAGAAGTCAAATTCAGTTGGATGGCAGATCTTGGTATCCACAACAGTTCCTGATCAAATTTAATCAAGAAAAAAGAATTAATAATAAAAAGAACATATTATAAAAACCAATAGTTAAACAAAAATTACAAACCTGGAAGGATATTGCCACTCCTATCAGTGCTAGCCCGGTCACCATGCCTCGCAGGGAAGAAGCGTGTATGATGCCTTTTTTGGACGATAATAAATGAAACAGGTGGCATATAGTTATCTTCCAGTGAAATGCATGCCTGAAAAAATAACAGGCATTTTCATGATTGCCAATAATATAAAACGTTTTAAAATAAAATTGCAAAAAGTTAAAACCTACCTTCCTAATTTTGTCCATCTCATTCAGCAAAACTTCATTAAACTGCCCCTCACTGACTCCGTCTCTGTGAATAAACATGTACCAGTATGAGTATTATTAATTGTTTAAACTATGCCAAGTTCGCATACGGCATACCTATAAAATATGATCCGGTGAGGTTTATGTCCAGTAGCCCTTTTGAAAGAGATCAAAAGCTCCCTGCATAATCAAAATAAACATCCATTTATTATAAACGAAATTCATGGCACACCAACTCTTTTTTAGTAACACTTACCTAATCATCCCTCCATGAACAATACCCTTTTTGGAATCAGTTGAGACAGTGTAAAGATCTTGAATGATCTCCTGCCTATGTGACTGAGCCGAGACCAAAGCTTTGTACTTTGACACTTGTGGCCAGTCCATTGAAGCAACCACCTGTTAGAAATTACAAAAGAAAGTCATTAAAGCGTCCACTTTTCTGTAATTAACGGCAAAACAGGTCGAGGCGTCGAGCGAGTAACAGATAAAACAGATAAATCTTTAATACAGATCCAACAGGTCGGTCCTTCAGGGCCGACCTGTCAACAATTTTAATGAGAGCAAAGAAATGTAGGCATACAGCAGCAATTGAAGGGGTGGAATCCTCTCCTTTTGATGGATGGGTGACATCTGCTCCAAAGATGATCGTTGGACGATCAGTTACATATGGCAGCTTACCATTCAGAGAAGCAGACAAAACGCTATTCCTCCCTCCAACCTAACATAGATCAACAAATATTAATATATGTCTAATGTCTTGCGCAAATAGAAAAAAGAATGTTATTGACTTGTTATACACCTTCACATTTATCTTCATTGCTACATTTTCAAAATACTGTTTGCTTAGTTTCATAACATGCTGCGGTCTACAGCACTGGGAGACGATTCCCAGCTCTGTTTCACAAACTCGTTTGATCCTCCCTGAGAAAAAAAAAATGTATCATTATAAGTTATAAAAAATAGCAATATTTACCCTACAATACCGGAATTAAAGTCAAATTACCGTATGTTCCTTTAGTTTCAGGAAGGATCACAAACAGCAATTGAAGATGGCTTCCAGCTTCAGCTCTTGCTAGCCGTGCATTACATTGAGACTGAACATCAACCAGCGCTTTCTCGATGTTGTGAGGTGGAGCACTATAGATTGGTATCACAGATTGAGGATTGAAAACCTTCAAAATTAAAACATGTTAGAATTATAGTATTGGTATCAACATGGTGACATAAAGGTAGATAGAGATGCATACTATTCCTTTGTTCTGACACATATCAACAAGTCCTTTACAAAAGCGGTCGACTGCATCTACTCTCTGCCTTGAAAAGTTGGCAATGGCCCAATAATTCACAGTACCCCCATTGATCATTTTCTACAAAAATGAAGGAAAGATTAAAAAACTTTGAAAACAATAATATATTTAAAATTTGATTGGTGGATGAAAATAAATAGAACTCACAAGGTCAATCATATTCCACTGACCAACTTGTGGATTAACCTCTGAGGAACCATGATACTTGATCTGAAAAAAAGGAGTAAATTAAAGCTGATAACTCGATATTTAAATAACATCCTATATTTAAAAAAAAGAGGGAGAGAGAGATAAAAGTGTGAATTTACGGGTGGCGGTGGAAGAACTCGTGCATCAATAGCAGTTAACTGCTCTCTCACTCGAAGCCCAAAGTCTCTGTTCACAAGAGGATCCCCGTTGTACTTGTTACTCTCCATGGTCTAAATAACACAAACCAACAAGAAAAACTTAAGGCGTTTATGTTGGAGGAAACAGAATTAGAGAGTGTAGTTTATAATTAGAGCCAACGCTTACTGTAATAATGGTACTTTCCCTTTCGTTTGGCCGTTGACATGTGGCCCTTAACAAGTTGGTCACTTGTTTTTCATTCAGCTTTGAAGCATACCTTTGACCAGTAGCCAATGTACAAAGCTATAATCACCACAAGCTAAAGTTAGCATATGATTGAACTGATATACAGATGCTTTAAGAAAATAGAAATTAGTAACAAATTGGATAATCTTTTAAATAGTAAAAATAAATTATAAATTTAGGAGAATGGTCTTTGCAGGTGCAGCAAAAGGCAAAACAAGAGCAATTTGCATAAATGTTACAAGATTAAATAATCTGCACCTAATATACAATGTTTTATTTAGACATTTAACAACAAAACTGATTTTATAAAGCTAAAATGATTTTACATAGCTAAGAGCAATACAGGAAGCTATACTTGACTTTTCATCAATAACGATAACAGCTTACCTCCATTGGCAGATAAGTAGGCCTCGCTTCTGTGCCTGATTGAATAGCAGGAAGCAATGGATAACGAAGTTGAACATTATACTTCTCACGGAAGTACTGAACAACAGAAACAGTAGCTCCGGTGGCATCCTGGAAACTAACAAATTAAATAAAAAAGAAAGATTAGCCAAAGATAAAGAGCATATAAATAGATAGTACAACTAGACTATACTTTGACCAAAAATAAAAACTATTTTACTACCACAAATGCAACTACTAAAACTATTAGTTAATCCTAAAGATCAAAGTACAAATAGATTATTCTAACTCACGTTAGTTGGTTAACCGGTTGACGTGTCAAGTCTTGACACTTGTAGCGCCTCAAGGAATCCGGGTGGCGAACTTCCACTCTGACTCCTCGTAAAGCTCTCTTCACCTGAAAGTTACAATTTCCATAAAACTAACTATAAACTTGTTTCAATCATTAAAACCATATAAATGTTACCGATCAGCTAATCATTACATCTTTATGTATCAGAATACCTTAATACGTTCTTGATCAGTTAAAGTTCTCGATATATCTTTGTTTAGGAATTCTTTAACAAAATCAGATACCAACTTCGATTCATAGAAAGCCCGAGCTGACATGTCTGCAAAAATAATATTTAAGAACATGACATGAGTCTGAAATTCTATTATAATCCCAACAGCTTGAGCATTGTAAGTAAAATGAACACATATATAAAAGCACAACAGTGCAGAAACATACCAATGTTGAGTGACAGTCCCATCTGTGTTGGTCTAAGGCTCTGATAGAAGCCTTTCCAATACTCGATCCCATCACCAAGCGAACCTCTACCAAATTGAGGGTTAAATAGTGATCTACCAATTACTTCACGGCTGCAATTCAGCTATGTTTAGAATCATAACAAGAAAAAAAAAACAATGAATCGTAAGAAATGAAAAGGATTAGTGTTACCCATTTGAGGCAGACTCCCTTAGAACAACATCGAGAGCTTGGATAGTTTCTTGTGGACAATCATGCTGCCTACCACTCAGAAACTGTCTCAAATGATACAGATCCTTTCTTGCAGCAAACTTAATGTTAACCTTGAACTCACGCTCACGTCTACACAATACACCAACAGTATTATAATGTTTCTAGAAAAAATGATAATAGTAAATAAACACAAGACATTTGGAAAACATGTTATACCCATTCCGCTCAGTGATTTTAACAACAAATTCTTTTGACTCAAAAGGCAACGGGCCAGCAGCAAATGCACTTTTGTTCCCATCATAGGCGAGCAGCAAGCTTCCCAGGTGTGACGCCCCAAACGAAGTGGTAAGTAGCTTCATTATCTCTCTGCATTTGGTCTTTGAAGTGACCTCAGGAGAAATTGTCACCTAAACCAGAATTGAAAAACAAAAAAAAAAAACATAAGACAGTCCATAAAATCTGCATAACATCTCATAAACATTATTAAAATTTTAAGAAAAAGAACATGTTGGTTGGTCAGAACAGATTATTAAAAAGTTAAAACAAAAAAACTCATGCAGTCATGCCATAAAACTTTAAATCCTGACATTTTACCTAACATGTTGGTTGGTCAGAACAGCATTAGAAGCTACAACTTCATACATCAACCACACATAAATTAACCCTAACAGAGAATCTCATATTCAAGTTTCACGGATATTGACACGTAACAAACATAAGCACATACATGAAAACGTACAACTTCCATATTCAACAAAAATATTCCACACTCTCTAATGAAAACGTACAACTTCCATAAGCAGACATGAAATATTATTCCAGGCTCTCTAATTAAAATGTACAACTTCCTAAAGCTCTCTAAAAACAACGTACAACTTCCATAAGGACAGATATTAAGAGGGTGTTTGAGATTGCGTTTTGAATCTGATTTTTAGATTATTGCGTTTTGAAAACGCGGATAATCAGTTTTTAGTGTTTGGGATTGCGTTTTGAAAACGCAGATAATCAGTTTTTTAGGTACCAAAATGCAATAATCTATAAGCAGTTCCACCCCTGCTTTTCCAAAGCGCATAATCTGTTTTGAATAATCAATCTCAAACACCCCCTAAGTAGACAGATAATTCATCAATAGTAAAAACGTACGTCAAGCATAGTGTCTCTAAAGATAAACGTACAACTTTCATGAGCACGAGATTAAATACACAGATAATTCATCAAAAATGTTTTAGAATCTTGACTCTAATGAAAACGTACAACTTCCATAAGCACAGAAATGGAATACACAGATGATACATCAAAAATAATCCAGACTCACTAATAAAAACGTACAACTTACATAAGCACAGAGATGAAAATATAGCCATATAAAGACTTCATATAACGATATACATAAAACTCCATATACATAGTATAAACATACATACACATCATGTAAAACACTCAAAATCCACATTATAATGAAAATATAAAATAAGCACAGAGATGAAATAAACAAATACACAAACATATACACTGATATAGATACGATAACGTCATTATCAAATAAAAAAATAAACAAAAATCAGATCTAGCATTGAACAGTATAAAAACAGAGTGCACTCAAAATATATATCAAACATGTTACATACGTACAGATATTTTTAAACTGATCAATAATAAAACAGTGTATGAAAATATGAAACCATACAGACACGTCATATAAACAATCAGAATCCACATAATAATAATAATAATAATAATAATAATAATAATAATAATAATAATAATAATAATAAGAAGAAACCATACATAGACATCATATATACAATCAAAATCCACTTAATAATAATAAAATAAAATAAAAAACCGATGAAACCATACATACACATCACATAAACAATCAAACAAAAATAATAATAATAATAATAGTAATAAGAAGAAGAAAGCATATGAAACGATACATACACATACAGATACGTCGTCGTCTCATAATAAACAAAACAGATCTAGCATTAGACGGTTTAAAAAAATAAAAACAGAGTGCACTCAAACATATACGTACAGATATTTTTTACACGGATAATAAACAGTGCATGAATATATAAAATCATACATACACATCATATAAACAAGCAAAATCCACATTCTCACCAACTAAACTGTTATAATAATAATAATAATAATAATAATAATAATAATAATAATAATAATAAACTTTTAAAAATAATAATAATAATAATAAACTTTACATCGTACTGATGCGGATCCTTTTGACCGAGGTCAACAAGGAAGTGATTAGCCTTGATAGCCAATTTCCTCCCTAAACTTCCAAACCCTGGCCTCGCCGGCGTACTAAGCTTCTTCGATGATGACGGAACCAACGGTACGGCGAAAGGCGGTGCCGGTGTGTCGGTCACCACGACCGGCTGCATTACCGGTTGTTGCGTCACATTCACACCTCTACCACCGGCTACAGCCGGTGACGACGCCGACGACGACGATGATGAACCTAACGATACGTTCGAAAACTCTCGCGTCATGGAGGACGATGCGACGTCGTTTCCTCTTCCTCGGCCACGGCCACGGCCGGTGGAACCACGGCCGCGAGAAGACATTAGACGGTTTTAGAGAGAGAGGAAAAGTGACGGTTTTAGAGAGAGAAAGTGATGAGAGGGAATGTGTAAAGAGTGAG
Source organism: Ambrosia trifida (assembly GCA_028751855.1). Classification (NCBI taxonomy): domain Eukaryota; kingdom Viridiplantae; phylum Streptophyta; class Magnoliopsida; order Asterales; family Asteraceae; genus Ambrosia; species Ambrosia trifida. The sequence goes on from CM054126.1 coordinate 32,340,762, forward strand.
GATGGTGTGAAAGAAGGGAGTGATGATGATGTGGGATATTATATAATGGAGGAGATGGAGGGTGAAAGTGGAATTTTACATGGTGAAATTGCGTTTGTATGTGTGAATCTCGGTGAGAAAGACGTGTATTTGACTTGTTTTGACGTTTTTGCCCGTGACGTGTGTGGAGAGGTTTAGGGTACATGATCTTTTTGATTTGATGGAATATTTTTAAAATTTGATTAGATATTGTGACGATGATAAAACAACAACAACAACAACCTTACCCAGTAAATCCCACAATTTAGCACAGCTAAGAGTAGGGTCTGGGGAGGGTGGGATATAGGTAAACCTTACCCCTATCCTTGCGGATAGAGAGGCTGCTTCCAGAGAGACCCCCGGCTCGACAAACAGAAAACTACCAGTAAACAACACTAAAAACTAATGGAGAGATACTGAATTTATATAAACATTGAAAGTGTCATGTATTATAAACAAAGGTATATATGCCATAAGAACAATATAACACATATAGTAACATAGAAAGTGTCATGTATTAAAGCAAGGTATATATGAAACAGTCCCTAAGAATCCTTAGCCTCAATTCTACGTCTCCACGAACTCCTATCTTGGACCATGTCCTCAGAGAGGTGCAACTCTATCAAATCCTGTTCAATACGCTTATCCCATGTCAACTTGGGTCTACCTCTACTCCTCCTACCGTCAACAGTCAGCTCCTCCACCACTCTGACTGTCGCTGACATCTGCCTCCTCCTCACATGCCCAAACCATCTCAATCTCCACTCCTTTATCTTCTCTGAAATCTTAGCCAAACCTAGCCTTCCCCTAACAATGTCATTTCTTATTCGGTCTAGTCTTGTGTACCCACACATCCACCTAAGCATCCTCATTTCTGCTACATCCATCTTGCGAGCTTGAGTCTTCTTGATGGCCCAACACTCCGACCCATACAGCATAGCCGGTCTGACTGCAACTCTATAGAATTTACCCTTTAGTTTAGTTGGGAACCTCCTGTCGCACAAAACCCCAGAGGCTGCTTTCCATCTACACCAGCCGGCCTGGATACGGTGGGTTACATCTCTATCTATTTCTCCATCATTTTGAACAAAAGATCCTAGATATTTGAAAGTCGTTGTCTTCGGGACCGCTTGACCATCGATGGTGATTTGCGTGTCACTAACGTCATCTGCACCACTGAAACCACAGTAGAGGTACTCTGTCTTCGAGCGACTAATCCTTAACCCCTTGCTCTCTAACGATGCTCTCCACTCTTCTACCCTCGCATTCAGACTTTCTTTGGTCTCCGCCACTAACACATATTGTGACGATGATGATATATGAAAAAATATTGGTATTTATAAAATGGTATTATTTTTATTTTAAATAACTTTTTTTTAACATTCCACTTCATTACACAAAATTGACCTCAAAGCAGGGCCGAATCAAACCAAATACATCATGTATATGGGATTTTTACACCAATCCTCCCAATCAATCGTATTACAACCAAGCCTATGCTTAAACCAAAAAAAAGAACTAGATTTGACATTGTGCACAACCTCGACCACCAAGGCCCTCTTTTGATTGAAAATCCTCCCATTACGCACCAACCAAATATACCATAGCGTGACCATGACGATTCCTTGAATAATCTTTTTTCCTTGTTTACCACCGTTATCCTCTTTGTAAAGAGATAATAAGTCTCTAATATCAAATGCAAAAAATGGAGATATATTACACCAAGAGGCAATCATCCCCCACACCTCCAAAGCAAAGGCACAAGCTGTGAAGATGTGAAGAGTAGAATCCATACCTTCTGCCCATAAAACACATTCTTTTGAATCCATAAAACTCCCATTTTCTCCGGTTCCACCCTAGTAGGGATTCTATGCATCTCCACTCGCCAAGAGTGGATATTACATTTAATCGGCACCCAATGTGTCCATTTCATTTTGAACGCGTTGCAGCCTCAGCCCTCCTCGATTTCCTGTTTAACTGCTTTAACAGAGAACTGTTTTGTTACCATCCCTTCCCACTTCCAAGTATCTTTATACTCCTGTAGCTGTGTATTCGCCATCATAGCGAGACAGCCTTCTAACTCCACAACTTCCTACACATAAACCGGTTGTCTAGACCAGTTCCAGTTCAGCACACACTCGTCACCTGATCGTCTGAATCTATCAGGTAAGCACGCTCTTTTATCCTTATCAAGCATAAATAAGTGCGGCCACAAATCTTTAAGCGTTGTGTTCCCTTTTCCAGATGTCGTACCATAATCTGATTTGCTTTCCATTCCCCACATTGGGTCTCACATAATGGCCAATAACTTTCCCATTATCAAGTTTCGTCTCACACTACTACACTATGGTTTTCCAACATCCCAAGATATACTTGCTACATGGTAACGACGTCCAACAGGTGCGGCTACTATGAACCCCATCTATGACCCGTCTCCATAAGGCGTCCTTTTCCACACGATACTGCCATGCCCATTTAAAAAGCAAGGCGTTATTCCCATCCTCCAATTTATTTAAACCCAACCCTCCTTACTTCTTCGGAAGCGTTACATTGTCCCAAGTAAATCAATGAATTTTGTGAAACTCATTGGTGCTTGTCCATAAAAAAAAATTAAAAAAAAAATAAAAAAAAAAAGCCTAATAATTTTTTCAAGCTTAGTAATAACAACCTTTGGCGCCTTATACATAGAGACATAAATAAGCGGAAGGCTTTCAAGGACCGATTTGACCAATGTGACCCTACCTCCAATAGATCGAGTGTTAGCTTTCCACCGATTAAGTCGAGCTTCCAAAACATCAAAGACTCGTTGCCAATTTTTTTTCACAATACATACTAGACCTAACTCGTATCCCCAAATAATCAAAGCGCATCTCACCTCTCTTACAACCCAGGAGCTTTGCCATACCATCAACCTCCACATTTGTAACCCCCACCCTAAAAAGTTGGATTTATGGATATTTATCTTGAGGCCCGAGCACATATAAAAGCACCTTAGAATACGCGCAATACTTTCCACATTATCCCTAGTCCACTCCCCTAAAACTAGAGCATCATCAGCATAAAAAAGGTGTGAAATAATCACACCTTCTTTGTCAATCATTAGCCCTTGAAAGTCGCCCATATCAATCGCTTTATCCAATATAGTGGATAACGCCTCCATAACAACTAAGAATAAAAACGGAGGCAACGGGTCCCCTTGTCGAAGACCTTTGCCACAATTAAATTCGAAAGTAAGAGACCCGTTCACCAGAACTGAGGATCAGAAAACCCCAATGGATATTGTCATAAGCCTTTTCAAAATCAATTTTCAATATGAAAGCTTTTTTATGTTTCTTTTTCAACCATGCCAATACTTCATTAAGAATAAGCGGACCATCCAATATATATCGACCTTACAAAAAAGCCGATTTGGACTCTGAAATGACCAAACCAATTACTCTAACAAGCCTATTAGCCAGGATTTTAGAAATGACCTTGCTAATTATGCCTATTAAAGTAATCGACTGACAATCCTTTAAATGTTCTCCAACAATCCCCAGTTTTCCTTACCTAATGAAACAGAACGGTGTCGCAGTGTCTATTTACTTTTTATGGCCACTTATATAAATGTGGATATTATCCTACCGATGGTATCTACCCAACCTGGTCAATGTTTGTGAAAGCGTTTCGATATCCGACCGATCCTAAGGAAAAGAAATTCGTTAAGGCGCAAGAGGCGGCAAGGAAGGATGTTGAGCGAGCGTTTGGAGCATTAAAGGGGAAATGGGGAATTACCGCACGACCCTTTGAGGCCGACGACCGTTGCTAATTATAGCGTCATCGTCTATACGTGCATGATATTGCACAACATGATCATTAAAGAGGAGGAGTGTGCGATATCACCGGTCCACATACGCGATCCCCCAATCCAACTGTTCTTCGACGATCAAGAGCTTGCAGAGTTGACAGACTCCGATACGCATTTCCGACTTCGAAATGATCTCGTGGAACATCTAGACGCACTTGATCTACCGCACCTCAAAACGGATGCCTCCAAATAGTTTTTCTTTTATTTAGTTTATTTTTAATTTATGTGTATTTCTATGTTTTATTACTTTTAATATTGTAAGTTTATTTTATTAGTTTAATAATATGTTTAATTATTGTTTCTTAAAAAAACTAAAAAATAAAGATTTCAGTGAAGTTAATCAGTGGAGTGTTGCCTCCAAAAAAAGTAATTCAGTAACGTAAATCAGTGAAGTGGTGTGGCAGTGCAACATTGGTTAAAATCAGTGAAAGAAAAAATAGATCCTAGGAACACCTATCTATACTTACTTACTATATTATAAAGCATGAGGCAACGATACCAACCAAATTTAAGTAATTACTATACTTTATGCTTATGGTACAACACCTTAATGAAGTTAGTAAAAGGTTAAAATAGTCTTTCTACAATATTATTAAATTATATTAATTAAAACCCATCTAGCATTAAGTATAAATATTGATAATATAAAAAGATAGTAAAAAGAGTTGTGATATAATTAAAATTTCTTTGTTATAAACATATACATTATGGCGACTATACATATTCTAACTCACATATACCATTAACAGGGTGTTTGGGATTGCGTTTTGAATCTGATGTTTAGATTATTGCGTTTTGAAAACGCAGATAATCGTTTTTTAGTGTTTGGATTGCGTTTTGAAAACGCAGATAATCAGTTTTTTAGGCTACCAAAACGCAATAATCTATAAGCAACTCCACCCCTGCTTTTCCAAAACGCATAATCTGTTTTGAATAACCAATCCCAAACACCCCCTAAGTTTGTATTAATGTTTCCTTTGCTATAAACATATATATTATGGCGACTATACGTATTCTAACTCCCATGTACCATTAAATTTGTATTAATGTTATGTCCCTATAAATATAGGCTTATTGTACTTGGTAAAACTCATTGATAAAGAGTTCTCTCATTTTACATCCTATCTTTCTCTATATAATCCTTGTTCCTATGTTTACATACGTTATATAGTGGTTGCTAAGAATAACTATTGAAAATACGAGAAGTGGTAGCATCTTGCGATAAACTTTAACAACTCATGTTCCTGATTGAGATATAGCTCAAAAGAGAATCACGCAAGATGTGAAGCAAAATGTATTACGAGGGAAATTGTGGACAATGTTAGAAAATTCGTGCATCATGACACATGTCAGTGATGTAACACAAATAAAAACACTCCTATTTTGTAATATGATTAAGCACGTTGTTTGTTTGATTTCGCATGTATGTTGATGATGATGGAAATCTAGCATCTAGGATGACTTGTGGTAGTTTGATGTTGTTATTTGAATCTCTAATCTAATTCACATCCATTCGAATTAGAATGTACCAACATGGATGACTTCCATGTTATTGTTACAAAACCAAATACATTTACTTTCCTTGTATTCCTTACATTTATTACGAGTAAAAGTTACTATAATTCCTTATACATTGTCTTCATCATGTCATGTACAAAGAACAAAAGAAAAGAAAGACTGATATTGAAGTGAAGAGGTTAACAAAACAACAATAATAAATACACGGCAATACTAAATGTATGTAAAACTATAAAGAATAATTTATATGTTTGACCATCATAGTAAATTAGTTGTAAAGTCTTAGTCAAATCAAGTTAAGCAAACCAACTTGATTTTTTATCAAGCCGAGCTCGAGTTTATGATTCCATCTTTATTTTAAATTAGAGTCAACCCAAACCAACTCAATATGAATTGCAAGTCAAACTCAAGCTAGCCCTGGATCGGCTCAACCTTTAAGTGTTGTGTTCCCCGCCGCATCACGCAGGCATCCCATTAGTTCCCCATTATATATGATACATGATACAATTAATCATTTCGATTGGTTACGATTGGTTAGAACGGTTTTAAACAGACCATTAATGATATTCACATCCCATCAAAAAAAAAATTAACCGTTAAAGCCATTAATCTTTTGATATGTGGCAGCCTCTTATTGGTATGTGATGTGGGCCAGGGTGTATGAATCCTAAATAGGTGGTGTATGAATCCTAATTACCTTAAAGATAACACAAAAGAATTTATAATTATGAGAACAAAGAATTTAAAATGATATGACTTATGGTTTTTCTAAAGTGTAACATCACCTACAACTTTTCAATCAAGTAGTCACAACATAAAATAAGTTCATTGTATTCAATTCAACTATTTTGTTATTGATCGATAAGAGTATTAGGTGTGGAGACACTAAAAAGGTTTAGTCTTAGTGCTACGTAGATGACACCTCACCATTTTGATGTCTCAAGCATTTTGAGACATGAGTGGGGTGTGGAGACACCAACACTCCCATGTGTCAAGTATTTATTATTATTATTTTATTTCCTAACATTAATTTTATTTGGTTTTACAAAAGTAACAAATTAACAAAAGGGCCTTGATATTCCCACCCCCAAAAAAATTATATTCACCCCCTTAAAGCACTGAACTTTGGCCAAAGCTCAGCGTTTAGGGCCCACGAGTAATAACATTGTCACATCTGACAAAGCTTTATCAGACTTTAAGTCAAATCCAATGTTTTAAAAACCGGTTCATACCGGCCGGTTGAACCGGTTATACCGCTTACCGGTGTTCTGTCCGACACGAATCAGTCCAGTAATTTGGGAAAACGGTAAAGGATTTGAACCGCCGGTAAATTCCGGTATACCGGTCTATACTGCTATACCGGTACCGGTACAAGGTTAAACTTTGAACTTTATCGGCCCATAATGATGATATAGATGTTCTTATCTTACGTAATTTTAGTATATTTCGATTATTGGTAACTAAAACTTTTTATTAAAGAATGTAGAAAATGGAAATTTTTATACTTTAGTTGATGAGGATGGTGATAATAATGAATTTTATCTTTTAAGCGATCAAGAACTTAATGTTTTTGTGATTCAACACTCTAATGGCATAAACCAATAATACCCTTTTATATAAAAACAACTTTGTTGAAATTTGAGTACTTATAGATTTTTTTTGTATTATGGATTCACTTTTAAATTATTTTTTTATTACGAAATCATGTATTATTATATTATTTTTGAGTTAAAGTTGTATTTATAAAATTATAGGGTTAACTAGTCAATCCGGTTAAACCACCCCATATAACCCGGTTCAACCGGTTGAACCATTTCTATGTCCAATTCGGTTTGATTAAAAAACCGGTTTTTAAAACATTGGTCAAATCACTGACACATTGTACCTCAAAGCGCTGAGCTTTGAGCAAAGCGAAGGCCAAAAGTTGACAGCAACAATAGCATCCTTGGGATTGGTGTTAGAGGGTGTTGGGTTGGGTTTTTTTGGGTGTTTTGGGTGGGGTTTTGGTGTTTGTTTTTTTGTAGGATTTTTTTGGTGTTTGTTTTTTTGTAAAGATTTTTTTAAGTTTGTAAATAATAATAATAATAATAATAATAATAATAATAATAATAATAATGATAATAATAATAATAATAATAATAATAAGGTAATAATAATAATAATAAGGTAATATCAATAATAATAAATAGATATAATAACTTCTAACATTTCATTCATTTAAACGTCTAATTATAAAATAAGGTTTTGAACGAACGATCTTGTTGTTTATTACTTCATTTATTACGTTAAGTGTTAACATATTAATCAATCGAAAAAAACAAACGTTAGAAAATTTTTGCCCGTTACAAATGTTCAGATTAAAAGAAAAAAGGAAAAATCTCTGATTGGTGCGTCCAAATCGTCCCAAGGTAGACGGGGGACGAGGCAAGAGGGGATGGGGCAAAAGAGGCGGTGTTGTGGTCCGAGACGGGGCAAAAAGTGCTGGACGGGGGTGGTGCCCCGTCTCCACACCCTATAGCCTAACTTTAGGTTGAACTATATAGAAAACATATCAAGTATTGCTATTCAATTAATTGACAATTGAAAAAAAATACAGTTGACTAATCTCGACATATCTTAGCTAGTTCCGTCAGTATAACCAAAAGAAACAATATCTTCATGTTGAAATTTTGCAACGCATATAAAAAGATCGTCATGTTATAACATCATATCTTATTTGGCCGTTAAAGAATATACACATATACGAAGATGGTCTTACATAAACACAAATCCCACCATTGGTTTATTTGTTAGTTACTTATTTACATAACTACTGGTTGTGATTTAATCTTCACCACTCCTTGTTTTCTATTTTTCTTTATCAGGTCTCATCTTAATTCATATACTTATAATTTTTTAATCATTTACACTAATTTACACTAATAAGTGACTTATTTTTTTAGAGCGCGATTAGTAGCTATCTCAGGAAAAGAGCAAAAGTGGTGAAGTCGTTGACCCGTTCAACGACTTCTCCCACTTGAAAACAAGCCACCTGCCAAGTCTGATCATTGTGGAGGGGAATGTTTTTGAAGTCGCCAACTCAAAGTGAGGCTTCAATGAAGTCGCCAAATCAGAGTGAGGCTTCTCCATTGAAGTCGTTGAACGATATTGAGGTTTCAAACTGAAGTCGCCTAATCGATTAGCGGCTTCATTCAACATGTCTAGGCAAATAAAGGATAGTCCGAATGGTAGGATTGTGAGAATTCAAGCTTATGATTGAGAAAGTGATTGTTAAGAACAAGAAGGTTGTTAAGTTCACAAGTATGGTTGTTAACATTTTTCACGACCACCTTCATTTTATAAGATGTTAAAAAACATAATCTTACACATTTACTATTTAGTCATTCATCCATCTAATCACCTGCGTCCTATACTACATTTCTACCATTTTTTTTTATTAAACCCAAGGCCATGCATTAGAGCCATTGTGGTCAAAATAATCGGTGCCCTTAAGTTTTAGCATGTGACCAAGCACAACATTGGAATCAATTCTGCAATTGATTCAGAAGTCGCTTACTGGTTCAGCGGTATCATGACAGAAGCCTCAAATCCATACAGCGACATCATCAGAAGCCTCACTCTTATTTGGCGACATCAATGATACCTCAATATCGTTCAACAACTTCAATGAAGAAGCCTCACTTTGATTTGGCGACTTCATAAACATTCCCTTCCACAATGATTAGACTTGGCACTTGGCAAGTGGCTTGTTTTCGAGTGGGGAAGTCGTTGAACGGGTCAACGACTTCACCACTTTTGCTCTTTTTCTAATACGGCTACTAATCGCGTTCTAAAAAAAATAAGTCACTTATTAGTGTAAATGATTCTATAATTTTTATATATATGTACCGTACAAGAATGCAGTCCGACTTCAATAAATCTACGCAAAAAAATGATAGAACTTTAACTTATCAACTTATCATGTATAATTTATATTGTTATTGTTGTATGAATTTGTTTCACTAAAGCGTACACAATTGATACATTGGCGATCCTTCCCGACAAAAATAATTTCAAAGACTATAAGATCATTTATGGTGGTTGAAGCGTGTGATCATGGTATGTTCTTTTTGACTATGGTCACGTGCTCTTTTTTGTCATGTGGTTGTCACGTCACATGATCCACTTACACACTTGTCTCACTAAATATATGGTATAAATTAATTGTCTCCCCTTTTTTCAAGCGTGACCATGGTCATGAGATGCCCGCTCACGAGACCCACTCACGAGGTGGGGACGGCGTTAAGCGTGAGTGAGGGGTCTCGAGACTCACTCACATGACTATTAGACTGTCCGGAGTGGGGCGGGAAGGGGGGGACACCGCCACTGTTAGGCGTGGAGAGGGGCGGGAAGGGGGTGGGCGGGGAAGGAGGGACGGGCGTGGGGGGGGGGGGGGGGAGGGTTGGTTTGCCACATGTAGCATTTTGATTGGTTGGTTGTTTATAAATTAAAAAAAAAACCCTCATCTGAACTTAAAAAAAAAAGAAAAACAAATTAAAATTAAAAATTAACAATCTTGGATATGAAAAACTAAAAGAAAAATTAAAAAATAAAATTTTTTTAAAAAACATTACATAATTCACTCTATTCAAATTAATAAAAACATTATATAAAAACATTAAATAACCATTACATAATCCTAATTATTTATTACTAAACGTTACATAATTAAGCCTAAAAGATTACATAATTAACTATTTAAACGTTTGAAAACTGACGGTTGAAATTCAAACGTTTGAAACTGGCGGTCAAATTCAAAAGTTTGAATAATATTTTATTATTAACTATTTAAATAAACGTCTTTAAATATTTTAATATAAATTTTTGAATAAAATTTTTCAGATTATTATTTTAAATATTAAAAAAAAATTATGTTTATTAATTTATTAAACTTTTTTTTATAAAGAAAATAAAAAATAAATGAAGTGACACGTATCACTTCCACCCCCCCCCCCCCTCCACTCCCCACAATCCCCCCTCCACATGGGTAGTGTGGGTTGTTATCGGCTTCCGCCCGGAAACAGTACCGTCTCCACCCAAGCTCAGTTTTATTGTCTCCTGTTGAAGTAACGGCCGGATGAAAACTGGCTTAGCTCAGATTCGAACTCCCTCCACCGGGAAGGTCAAGCTCTACCCATCATTGCCTATGTCCCTCCAAAATCCAAATGGTTGCAATGGGGACCGAACCCGGGTCTCACGAGGAGAAGCCCGAGCCGCCTACCATTACACCATAAGTGAAGGACGTATCACTATATTAAATGATTTAGGGGAGAAGGGGTGCTACTAGAATAAACTTTTCACTTCACTGATTTATATCAATCCTGCACTGTCACATCACTTCACTGAAACACTTTTTTGGAGACAACACTCCCCTGATTATTTTCACTGAAATCTCTATTTTTTTTAAAGAAATATTAATTAAACTAATAAAATAAACTTACAATATTAAAAGTAAATAAAACAAAGAAATGCAAACCACATATTTTACGAAGCAACCGCTTATAGCATGATCGTAGAGTATTGGTGATCGTCTCTCATATATTGTCCTTGTAATTTCCTAGGACATGCTCGCCATACTAAATGAGTGCAATCAATGCTACCGATCATGTCGGGAAGGTGATGGCTTTCTTCGTGTGCTTTCGTACAAACATGCAATGTCGTGACTTGTTGATCTTTGTAAAAACTCAGCCCCGTATAACTTAATGACGGCATTGCAAAAATATTATAAACATTCGCGCGACGTCCTCTCAGATATACATAAATACTCATCGCATTCATTTGGAGGATTACCGGTTCCGAGTTGTTTCACTGCTGAAGATACTTTTTGTATGGGCGTTAAACTCTTTCTAAACCGACCGTCCACCCCCTCTTTGAACCATTTAAGGTTTGATTCAACATGCGCTACAATTTTTAGAAATAGACATCTCGACATGCGATACCTTAGTTTAAACTGTGCCTCGGTGTATTTTGGTACGTCGGCAAAATAGTCATCTATTAACTGAATATTGCCTCCCTCGTGATCACATGTGACATATCTTTTTTAGATGTTGTTGTGTCTTCCTTTGCAGCTCGCTTGACAAGGTGTATGAGAAACTCAACGCTACTATCGGTTGAGTGTAAAATCGGGTGCACTTCGAGCGGGGAATGATAACTTGGTCATCTTCGACGTCAATGTCACTCATTTTTTTAAAAGTATTAAGATAATTTCTATTTTTTTTATAGTAAACCATGGCATTGTTTTGTGTATATATATAGTCATTTGATAAAACAGTCACAAAATATGACCGTTTGAAAAAATTTAAAAAAAAAACTCAAATTAATATCAACGGTCAAAAATGGAATTAAAAAACATATAAATTCGACTATTGCATTTAATACACTTTACTAGCCCGTTAACTAGAACTAGATTTTGGTTCACGGGACCACTACCAGCATTGATGGTGGCGGTGTTACCGTGCTGGTAGTGTCACGGGTACCTAGGGGTGTACAAAATGCTCACGGCTCACAACTCGCTCGAAAAATGCTCAAAAAAAGCTCGAGTCGAAAAAGCTCGTTTTGTTATCGAGCCGAGCTCGAGCTAGGGGTCATGGCTCGTGGCTTAGCTCGGTGGCTCGATAAACATCTTTTATATACTTAATAATGTTTTGAATTAATCAATCAAATATGAAAAATAATAGAACAAAAAACACAAATTATACAAATAATACTTTTAGTATGCCTTTCATTTTTTAAAATATTAGAAAAATAAAAAAAATACATGTATATGTGTATTTTTATTTTATAAATATTTTTAAAAAAATAACGAGTTGGCTCGAACATTTATGAGCCGAGCTCGAGCTCGGCTTTTCAGCTTGACCAAAAAAACGAACCGAGCTGAGCTGGCTCGTTTAAGTTCGAGCTTAGCTTGGCTTGGCTCGGCTCGATTACACCCGTACGGGTATCCCACTACTAGCACGGTAACACTGTCGCCACCCATGCTGGTAGTGGTCCCGTGAACCAAAATCTGGTTGTAGTTAACGGGTTGCTACCAATGAGTTTCTCTCTCCTCTTTTGTCTTTTTCTCTATTTTATTTCCAATGGAGTGTTACATTCAAAAAAATGTTTCAGTTAAGTAAATCAGTAAAGTAATATAACAATCCAAGATTAATGGAAATCAATAAAGTAAAAAAAAAAAAAAAAAGCTAGTGAAGCAACTCATCCCTTAAAATTATAAAGATAGAAAGAAGAAGAATATTTGTCTTATTCATCTTATATACCAACATCAGTACCACACGCATCATTATCTTTAAATTGGCCAATGGATGTTGACTGACTCTTTCTGCAAAAAGAACAAACGACACCCTTCGTCCCACTATGTATGCCACTATGCCTACGCCTTATTTAGTTATGACAGTTATGACATTGCACATATACCCCTCTACTTTCCTTTTTTTTTTTTAAACTGGAAAACGGAACAAACAACCCTAAAACACCCCTCTACTTTCCCTACCATTTCAATTTCAATAACATTATAAAAATATTTATTTACATTAATATTTCCTTTTGGTATGTTGTTATCTACTTTATCTTTTACTTTTTAGAAAATTTATAGAATACTTTGTATTATCATAGAGCTTGTTAAGTCTCGTTTATCTACTTTAGAATTTAAATTTTATATTTGCTCCCTTGTTCTAAGAAATATTTTAAGAATGTATATATTGTGTTTTATTCTTACAATATATAAAACAATTTTATCTTTTCTTTATTTTGAAATTTAAAGTATTATCTAAATACATAAAGGCATATTAAAAAAAATTAAGAATGGACGAGGAGAAATACAAAAACAAAAAAGTATATAAAGCACATTGTGTTTTTTTTTTTTTTTTTTTATCTAGAAACGTCTATAAAAACATTTTACAAAAAATATATTGAAAACCATTTAAATAATAATACATGATGGTTTTACTTTTGAATACACAATTCTAACCCATTTGTGTTTTATTCCTTCAAATTGTTTTATAAAATATTTGCCTTCTTTACCTAAAGATTTTCCATTTATCTACTTTATGTCTTTATTTTTATGTATAATTTTAGTTTTATAAAATGTGGGTTATATCTGTAAATTTTGAAAAACATTTTATTATTATGGTACTACATGCAAAGACTAAAGTAAAGAAATTGCCTGGTGAGACACAATACATTGTACACACGACAAATAATTAAGTTTATTTAAGTAGGTCGAGACATCAACTTGTTTAATTTAAAATATTAACCTACCAACCTGTTTAATCCATTCTTTACAACTCACCAACCCAATTAAAACATTTACAACGTGATAACTACCCGCCAACCCCTTTTACATGTTTAGATAAATAGTTATATGAGTCGTCTTCAAGTTACATGATTTTAAACATGTGCGGAATTCCGGATCATGGTTGATGTTTTTTTACACTAATAAAATACATGTCATATCTAAGTTAAATACAAAATATAAACATTTAATGTTACAAAAGCTAAAATATATCTCCTCGTATGTGTTTGTGAAAAAAGGGATGGACGTTAGGAGCAAAAATGAATGTTCGTGGGCGTTTGATATTAATATGATGTGTCAAATGATATGACATGTTTACAGACGTTTAATGTCTAGCATTGGCGTTGTAGATGCTACAATTTTATCGTTTTTTCAGTAAACAAAGAGAAAAAAAAAACTTTATCACCAAAATGCTCTTGTATTAGGGTATGTGTAGTGGTGGATAGTTATGTTGGGGTTATAGGATTAAAATATTAAAAAGTAATAGAAAAGGTGTTATGTTGGGGTTATGGTAAAAGAGGGTGTAGTGGGAAGGAGGGTTATGTTGGGGTTATAAATGATTGGTAATGATTGGTTAATTATTGTTTTTTATTTAAATAAGAATATTAAATACTTAATAATATTTCATTAAATATAAAAATAATAATAAAAATTTAAACTGAAAGTTTATTAAATTAATAAAATAATAAAAAAATTATTTAGTATTAAAAAATAAAATTAAAAAAAAAAATTGAATTTCAAACGGTTACTGTTCCAAACCGTTTGAATTTCAAACAGTTTCCCTCCTACTTCAAAGTTTGAATTTCAAACTTTGCCCCCCCAAACGTTTAAATTTCAAAGTTTGAATTTCAAAGTTTCCCCCCCTCCACCAAATCTCAGTCACACCTATAAATACCCCCCTCCTCCCAAATCTCAGTCACACCTCTTCCCTCTTCCTCATCCTTTCCTCATCCTGAACACAATGAATAATATGGGCAGTTTTCAAGCAGGAGCTGCCGGACCTTCTAATGTCCGGCAGTATGCTCGCCGGGTCCGGGGACGGGGCCGGCCCCGGAGACTACCATTCACCTCCTCTCCTCCTCCTCCACAACCTCCTCTTCCTCCTCCTCCTCCTCCACAACATTGGATTTATCACCCTCCTCCTCCTGCTGCGGCACCACCAACCTTTCCTCATCCTGAAGTCGATGATGACTTCACGGATGAAGAATGGGCCTGGGCCATGGATTATACCATGGCTATTAATGAAATGGACCGACTGAGAGTGTCGGCCCCCACCCCCCGAATTGCTGCTGCTATCCCCTCCCCCCACCACCAACCTATCCCCTCCCCCCACCACCAACCTATCCCCACCCCCCAGAATACCCCCACCCACCACCACCAACCTATCCCCACCCCCCATAATACTTGCCCACTCCACCACCAACCTATCCCCACCCCACCCCGTGAATATGGGGACCCAACTCCTGAGGACTTGGAAGCCCTCAGGGAACTTGAGGAGGAGGAGCGCCTTTGGAGCATGCCTTCCCCTCGTGGGGAGAACTACTACTTCCCCTCGGATGCAAGGTCCGATGGGAGGGACAGCTCACGTTCCCTATCCCCCGAGTACTACACACTCGAGTGGGACAACTACTCTCCGTAGTGGGAGGTTTAGGTTTTAATAAGTAATTTAGGTTTATATTATGTCTTTATGTAATGTGTTTATGTAACGTTTTAATAAGTAGTTTAGGATTAGGAACTCTGTTTGTAATAAGTAATTTAGGATTGTAATTTTATGTGTTTATGTGGTTTAAATTTAAAATATTATGTAATCTTTTAAAATAAACTAACATTAAACACAAAATAAACTAACATTAAACATAAAGCCTAAAACATTAAACATTACAAATAGAACACAAAACATAAAACGTAACATTAAACATAAAGCCTAAACATTAAAAATTAAACATAGTGAAAACGCATCAGAGACCACGACAAAAGATTGGTGATTGAGAAGTCTGTTTGGTATTGTTGACGATAGGCGTCGTGTGTCAACTGAATTGCCATCTGTTCACTAACCCCTGGGTGCGCCTGCATCGCCGCTGAATAGACTACATGCCACCTATCAACGTTAGTTCGTATAGAATGCCACTTACTGTAGATCTGGTCAACGTTACGGTGGTTCGTTCCCGTGATTTGGTTGAACTCAGCCAACACATCCTGCCAAAAAGCCCGCCTATTGGTTGACGGAAGCTCCTTAACGTTTATCCACGCCCGTACTAACTCGAGTTGCTCTGTATTCGTCCAGGCTGCCATAGGTTTGGTTTTTGGTTTTTGGTTTGTAAAGAGTGTGTGTATGTATGAATTGTTTGTGTGTGTGAATTGTATATGTGTGTGTTTATGTTGTAGAAGATGAAATATATATATATATAGATAATAATTAAAGAAATCAGATTTTTTTTTTTTAATTTTGGACCGTTCAACAACGGTCAAATGCACATTGTCCCAAGTAAAACGCTCGCTATGCTGCTGCCTTGACACCACCATAACGCCACCATAGCGCCTGGGGGGGCGGTGTTCCCGGCGCTATGGTGGCCCAAAACGCCTCATAACGAGGCCACTACAGGTGCTCTTAGAGTTACGCAAAATATAAGTTACATACTTGTTTGATAAAATCATAATGATTGTGATATTATAAACTTTTTAGTTTTTTTTTTTTTTTTGAAACTTATAAACTTTTTTAGTGAGTAAGAAATATGAACATTATGAGAATCTGTGGTGGGATTATTATTATTTATTTCCTCAAAGAAATTTGGCATTATAGTTCCCTAGAGCAAATTTCTTTTCTGGTGTCTGTGAGGCTACTCGGTGTCACACCTCACACATCCTCGTCCTTAACACCGCGCCCCTCGATCCGTCTCTGTCCCGAACGTCCTCCCCAAGACGAGCCTGTAGTCTCTCTCTCTTCTATTATTTTATTATTATTTTTTACAACGGCTCATTTAAAAAAAAAAAAAAAAAAAAAAAAAAAAAAAAAAAAAAAAAAACCTTTTCTTCAACCGGAGAAGAAGAAGTTGGTGGTGGTGCAGACGGCGGTGATGGTGGTGGTTGTCGCCGGAGATGGTGGCTTCATCGAACCATCTCTCTCTGAACTCTCTCTCTCTCCTTGACCTGTTGAGTGTTGACGGTGACAGTGATGGTGGTGGTGCAAGCGGTGACTGTGTTGGTGGTAGTGCAGTGGCGATGCTTCGCCTCTCTCTCTCTGAACTCTCTCCTCCTCTCTATTGATGATCTGGTGTGTGTTGATTTATACTAGTAGAATGCCCGGGCGTTGCCGTGGGTATGTATTTTTATTCACATTTTAAATTGCCAAAACTTTATACACCATACTATCATTTATCCAATCCGATCTGTGCTTGATTTTTATTTGCAACATTTAGTTACACACATGAAACAAAGAGCCTTTAACCTACTAGTTACAAAGTGTTAAATAAGGCTTAGCCTTTTCTTATGGTGATAATTCAAATTCCATTGGTAACAAAAAGTTAATCCATTAAAAAAAAAGTTACATGAATTAATCTATTACTTGATAATGGTTCTAGGTAACAAAAAGTTAATACATGAATTAAATGTATTGAATGATGCAATTGATTTGTATTAGTGACTTGTACATAAGAGTATAGATGGAAGAAAATGGTAAAAGTTAGAGATTTATGCATGAGACTTTTTGTATGTCATCTTAAAATGATGGTGAAATTACCTTCTTACCCATCTCTCCTCCTTAATAAGGTAATAGAGATAGAGATATAATAATAAAATAATAATAAATGAGAGTTGATTGTCTCTACACCCTTGGTTAGTCCTCAAAATGAGGACAATCCATCCATACTGATGTGTCGTCTATGTGATATGGAGAACATCCTATTTGAGTTGTCCATGTGCCCAATAGTCTTTTTTTTTTAACGATCAACTAAAGTATTGTCGGGTACACTGTACGCGGCCCTCAATGGCCGAAATGGGCCCCAGACGGACTCTAGTCCGTACGGACAGAGCCCTTCGGCCCACCCGTCTCCTGTTCCAGGGAAAACCCGGCCCACAAACCCGCCCAAAGGCACGACGGTAGTGAACCGGTAAAACCTGGAGGGATCAGGAGTCGAACCCATAACCACAAGGGTCAAGAGTCTCTCCATCACTTCCCAACCACCTACCCCACCACAATAGTATTATTTTTCTTACCATCTTTATGTTCGTCTTTTAACTTTATATCCCACGACCCACCAATCAGCTTGCCACACAAAGTAATAGAAATTTTGTCGTTCAAAAAAAAAAACTCTGTTTTGTTTCAGTTTATTCACGAAATAATCATGTATTGGAAAAGAGAGAAAAGTTGTAAAATATTGTTTGACTTTTTCTTTCCCAAATAATATCATCCAATAAAAAATTAGTAAATTACCATGTATTTCAAACTTTATGCCAAGTCATCAAAAGCAATCGTGTCACCTCAACAAATATACCCATGTGGTGTAACAGCATTCGTATCAGCATCCCCGTTTTCATCATCTCACAACCAATTACAATACATATTTTATTAAAAATCATTACAGTTTTTCTCTTCTCCTTTACTTACAACCACTTTTAACAAATGTTAAAAATAAATACAGTTTTTTGTTTTCCCTAAAAGATTCATAAATAACCCATTTACCAATAAACAGTAGATTCCTTATTTTTCTTCACTCACAACCCCTTGAAAGTTAAAACCACCCCATATAATTTGAGAAATACACTCACGAAAAATAGGGGGCCAAATGTAAATGCTCTAAGTCAGGAAAAAGTGGCCACGTGATCTTTTTTTGTATTTGCATTTGAGATGCGCAATACTTATTAAAATCTATCATTTCGCATACACTGTACTTAGACTGGATGGTGTGGTCTCGGGGAGCTGACTTGTCTTCGGCCCCGATATTGAACACCCCCCCCCCCCCCCGATTCGGTTTCGGTGAGCTCGGGGATTAATCCCTGTTTGTCTCGGTTAATTTCATTGCTTATTCTTTTTTTATTATTATTTTTTAAAGAAAGGGGGAAGGGGGAATGAGGGGGAACCATTTTCTTGATCTGGGGAAGGGAATGAGGAAAATGATGTGGCGCTGATATTGTGACACTCGGCAAATTCTGGTTAACAACGTTGTCTAGATTAAAGTCTACCTTAGCGAGTCACGCGTATATTATACTTAACTAGGGTTAGCTAGATAGCTAGATAGGACATACGTGCATTGTTGTTAGTTAATATGTGATTACATGATTAGTGAACCTCGGACGTTGGTGAATAACGAACTTATGTGTCTTTGTGATAGTTGATTAACTTATGTGAAAACCATACGTGATTATGTGAACCTAAACCGAATACGTTAATAAAAATCACTAAAAGTGGAGTATGAGGTTGATTAGGGTCTTAACGCATGGGGTTGCACTTGTTACGGTCCGAAATAACGAAAACGTCAAAGGATAACGCGTCGGGTGATGAAACGAGACACGAACGAGGGCCTCGGGCCTGTGAGCGGCCGCTCACAGGGCCCGAGCGGCCGCTCGCTCATGTCTGACGGGTTTAAACCGCCTTAAACTCTTATTTAAGCATCCTTAACCCCCATGCAACCCCTAAACTCAACCCTAATCGCCCCCTTTCTGCCCCACACGAATTATTAACCCTAAACCACCTGCTAAAGCTCAAGAACATCAATCGGGAAGCTTGGAGAGCGTTCGGTTGGTTGTTTTGGAGTGTTTGTGGTATAATCTTCATTCCCTTATGTTTTAATCTTCTTTAAATTGTTTTAAAACATCAAAACCTTGTTTGTCCAGGTCTGAAAGTATTTTATAAAAGTTAAAACATGATGATTACGAAGATTAAAAGGGTCAAGCACATTGTTATATAATGAATGTTATATGTTTTGCATGATTATGCATGTTCTTGATGTTTTAGACTTCTAGGGTTTGTGAATAATGATGTTTGTGATGTATAATTAGGGTTTTGATCAGATGTGGTTCTTACTAATGTTATATGATGATTATTAGGTGTTATTGATTGATAATATGCAACTAGGGTTTGATATAATTGATAATATTGCATGATTAGAATCTGGACAGATTCTGAATGTCGACTTGTAGGGTCTGTTTCGTGGCTTGAAAATAATTGGTTTGATCGATTCTTTGCACGAATAGATTGTACATAGTCTTAGCTTTTTAGAATGGGCAAAATCATCTGATTTGGATGTCGTTTGATATGTTTTTGGAATTTTCATTTAAAATAGGTCAGGTCAGAATTTCGGGTATCAAACTGAGTCAACTTTGAAACATCATAAATCAAGTTTTATAAAGAGTTGGGTTGTGAAATTTTTACAGAAGGTTAATATTAGAGTAATATGAGTTTTCCAAGTGGATTCATCCCGTTTGGATGAATACACAATTTTTGGGAATTTATCTACCAAACTGACCTGTTAGGAAGGTTTTTCTGAACATAGATGTATTAGACGAATTTTAATTATTTTTGTGTTTGGATTTAAGACAAAACAAAAATAGGTATTGTTAAGTGAATCCCAAAGAAAATTCAGTAAAAATTTGGGAGGTTAACTCACTGATTTGCTATTTTAAATAAATTCGTTTTGATGGCGCACAATCTGTCCTGAAAACACAGATTGTGTATTATATGCTTATGTGATTAATTGAGGTCTTAGGTGGTATGGAATTGACATGTAACTGAAGTACACTTGTCTGAGACACATACGGAATGTAGAAACTAATTGTAACCAACGTATTCACCAACGGGTCCGTAGGATTTACTTATGCATGTAGAATCACTAGGTGTCACTTACACGCTTTTGAACATTTAAAACGCCTTGGACAAACGAGTTATATGGTGTAATGATATTACGCCTATACTCACTTAATGACACTGTTATTAGGGTGTCGGTAGCATATATTACTTGCTGTTCGGATTCTTTGCTTGCACGTTAAGGTGAGTTTATGGCCCCTCTTTTAACTGGTTTCACTTTTTGGGGGAGAAAACATGTGTTAAACTTATGTTTTGGTAACAACTGTCATACTATGGGTTTCTATGGTTTACTATACGATCTTTGGAAGTCCCGGGGGAAACCATGAATGTGCGGGTTAGCACAACGGGGAAATGTGAATAGATCTATTGGGAGTGACCAACCCCGCTCGTCGGCTTGGAGGGTCGGCGAGTGCATATTGTCTCAAACAGGAACAAGTTTACTATTCGGGCACGACATCTGGTTTGCGAGTTAGTAATGGTTTTCCAATCGTAGAAGTAACAAAACATACGCCTAGCTAGCGTACTTTGGTTTGCAAATTGATATAGTATGGACAGGTTGAACTTGGTACTTTAATTACAAACCTGTGAACTCACCAGCATTTTTGTGCTGACGTAACTCTTACATGTTTTCTCAGGTCGCTAAGGTAGCACTACGGAACTAGGGCGCACGCGTCTGCACGGCGTCTAGTTAGGGTTGCATGGTTTTCAAACATTGAATAATTTGGTTTACTTTTGGATTATGTTTTGAGAATAAGCTTCCGATGTATTTGGGGATTTTAAACTATGTTTTTGAAATTGCATATGTTCATTTAGATTTGTTTATTGTGATTGTTGACTTGAATCCTGGTTTGTCATGCGCCTCGCGGTAAAACTCCGCAAGTGGATTTTGAGGGTGTGACAGATAGAGCATTTGGGGGAGTTGGAGGAAGAGGGCACCACACCAAATAGTCTTAGTAAGACTATATGGTGTGGTACCATATTCCCCAACTCCTCCAAATGTCATATCAGCGTCACATCATTTCCCCCATTTTCTCCCCTAAAGTTTGGAAATGGTTTCCCCCAATTGCCATTCCCATTCCCTCTTCCTTTTTTTTATTCTTTTTCCGTTTTATTTAATTATATATTTTATATTTCATAATTATTTTTTGATAAAAATAAATTAAAAAACCGTGAAAATAAATTAAAAAAAATCGTTTAAATAAAAAAATAGAAAACATAAACAAACGAAATTTCTTAAATTTAAAAAAAAAAGAGAGAAAATTGCTAGAATAGTCCATGTGGTTTGCACAATTTTCACATATAGTCCCCAAGTTTTTAAAATTACAGGTATAGTCCTCAACTTTTGGTGTTTCTTAACTCGAATAGTCCTTGGAGTGGCTGTGAAATTACTAAATTACCCTTTTGATGGATGGAGGTTAAATAATCCTGTTAAGTGGATGTAAAATTACTAAATTACCCTTACCCCAATAAAAAAATCAATTAATTAATAAAATATAAAGAGGGCCCACTTAACCCTTAGCCAATTATTTTAGTCGGGCCCACCAACTTCATCTTCCCCACCTTATCACCACCACCAACCAGCACCCCTCTCTCTTCACAGGTTCATCATCTTCGTCTAATCCCACTATTGTTGAAGGCTTCGATCTCTCTGCTATTAAGCTTATCAAGTTCCCAAACGCGTCGTTTTCCCCTATACTTCCCTCCCTGTTCATCCTAACAGAAAGGTATATATCTATCTTTCACTCTGATCTTCTCATTTCAATCAGTATTTATTGTGTAACTCATCCATCGTCTTTCCTAAAACACAACACCTACACCATTAGGGTTTTAAACCTACAAAACCCCTCTTTCCTAAAACACAACACCTGCACCATTAGGGTTTTAAACCTACCCTTTTCGAATCATCTATTTCCATACCCACATCAAATCAGTTATTATTGTTATGTAAAGATTAATATTGATTATTTCTAACCATATCACAATCTTATATCAGAACAGCCAGAATTCTGATCGGTCTCTTGCAAAATCTCACGAGGTTTTGATCTCAGTCGAAGAAGGATTTGACTCTGTTTGATTTGTGTGTTGTGCTTGTGAAGAGAGAGAAGGGTGCTGGTTGGTGGTGGTGGGGGGTGGTGGTGATAAGGCGGGGAAGATGAAGTTGGTGGGCCCCACTAAAATAGGTGGATAAAATAATTGGCTAGGGGGTTAAGTGGACCCTCTTTATATTTTATTAATTAATTAATTTTTTTTATTAGGGTAAGGGTAATTTAGTAATTTTACATCCACTTAACTGGATTATTTAACCTCCATCCATCAAAAGGGTAATTTAGTAATTTCACAGCCACTCCAAGGACTATCCGAGTTAAGAAACACCAAAAGTTGAGGACTATACCTGTAATTTTAAAAACTTGGGGACTATAAGTGAAAATTGTGCAAACCACAGGGACTATTCGAGCAATTTTCTCTAAAAAAATACAAACTAAAGTTCACAAAGTAAAAAAAAAAAAATCTAAAGTTCACAAACTAATAAAAATTACAAACTAAACTTCATAAAAAAAGCTAAAACTACTCGTCATCAACAACGGGGCAGGGTTGGCATGAAAATTATTCCAAATGTGATCGACCAGATCCGAAACAAGGTTTCCATGAATAGTAGTATGGTGTAACGCCCACGTGTTTGATTCTTGTTGTCCCTCGTCAACTGGCTCGAGAACCTCTTCAACCTCATTCGGATCGTAAGCGCATATCGCACAACCTTCGTCTTCAATTATCATGTTATGAAGTATTAAACAAGCATACATAATGTATCTCAATCTTTTTGGATGAAATGCACGTGCTGGGCGTTCAATTATATGCCATTTCGCATTGATCACACCATATAATCGTTCGACGTCTTTTCTTGCCGCTTCTTGGCACTTCGCAAACTTTTTCCTTTTCTCATCTGTAGAATTCAGTATTGTCTTCACAATAGACGAGTAGCTTGGGTATATGCCATCACATAGATAATACCCATGCTTATATTTTACACCATTGAGCCAAAAAGAATCATCAGGGCCGGTGCCTCTAATCATGGGGTCAAAAATCTAAGATCTTGCAAGAACATTTAAATCGTTACACGAACCTGCAACGCCAAAAAAGCATCCCAAATCCATGCGGTGAGGCAATTACGCCATGGCCAATGCGTACAATCAAGACTTCCTAGCATGCCAGGAAAGCCGTGTTTCTCTGCATGGTGCGCATAGATCTTTTCGATGTCGCTCTTCCTTGGCGTACGCATATGAACCTTGCTGTATAACTTCACGACATCTTCGCAAAACTGGTACAAACATTCCCGACTCATTCTATCAGACATCTTTAAATACTCATCCCATGCATCACTAGCAGTGCCGTATGCTAATTGACGAATTGCAGACGTGCATTTTTATAGGGTTGTAAAACCTCGTTTCCCTCTAGCATCCCATCTTAGTGTAAAAAATTCATCGTAATTAGCTAAATCATCGGCAATTCGTTCGAACAATCTTCTACTCATTCGGAAACGACGCTTAAACTGTTCGTCAGTGTAAACACAGTCTTCATCAAAATAGTCGGCAACCAAACGTTCATGTGCACCTTTAAAAAATATAAAACATATTAATAAATTTTTCAAGGATGTTCTAAAAAATATAAAACATACCCTCACGATCTCTATTAAGCGCCGCGTTCCATGTCAATGGTACCGAAGACACTTCACTATCGCTTTCGTCTTCCAACTCGACTAAAATTTTCGCCGTTTCCATCATCGCACCAACGTAAAAGTTTATCGCGTTTTCTTCCTCCTCCGATGAACACATGGCTAAACAATTGGATTTTTATAAAATGTTGTAGATGAAAACTTTTATAAAATGTTGTATGGTGGTGTGGATTGTAGAGTATTGTGGTGTGTTTTGTTTTGAATTTGATTTGGTTTATATATATATATATATATATATATATATATATATATATATAAATAAACTTTGGTTAATAAAAAGATAAAAACCCAATGGCTTTATCCAACGGATAGTTTTTTTGGACCAATTACAGGCCTCGGGACAAACGGGGAGAAGACAACGAAGTCCCCAAAAATTAAAGGGGGGGGGGTGTTCCCGATTGGGGAGGTCCCACCGATCCCGTTCCCCGAAACCATACCAAACAGTCTAAGAAATGATACATTCGTTAGTAAGATAATGATACGTTAAAAATGTAAATTTAAAATTATGAGAGTGACAGTTGAGTAAAAGGTTGCTTGTTTCAGCTCTTAATAAGTTTTTAATTATACAGATGTCGAAATCGGTTAGACGTATTTGTTTCGCGAGCGGATGACTGCATCAGTTAGACGTTTGCCTCTAAGTGGGTAAGCATTATACTGAGTCTGAATAGTTCAGACCTCTTACTGGTTCAGCAATTACCCACATTCAGAATAACACTGTTCTTCAAATTATGGTTGAAGAGTTTTAATTATAAGCAATTTTATGAAGGAAGCAAACTACTCTTATCTTTGCAGTTGAAGGGGTAGGGGCCCAAAACTTCGCCAAAGACAGCATAGGCCCATACCCCCAAAAAAAGCCCAAACCAAGCTCGGCCCAAGATTCAGGTGCCTCGCAGAGGCAGGTGGGCGGACACACGTCTGGCGGATGTGGGCTCGCGAACTTTACCCCTAGGCGGATACAAGGTCTGGGCGGGTGTTCATCACATGCAACACCCGCCAAGTCTTTCTTAAAGATCTGCCAACGAACACGTGGCAGATGAAGGTACAACCGTACAAGCCTGTACGAACCAATTATGATATCAGGACGTGTGGCAGATATCATGCTGCACGATCAGCCAATCAGGATGCTGCACGTGTCCGTGTAGCCGCCTTAGGGGACAACAAGTGCATCTTCCGTCCGCGTCAGCCAATCAGACCACATGAGGCCACCTCAGCAACGATCCCCACTAACATGTAATCACAACGGGGACAATAGGACACTCGACAAAGAGAATTAGCCAATCACATTGCACCAGGCCTGCAGCCAGTAGGCGGATGCCATGTGAGACAAATGGTATGATTTCTCTCTATGATTTATATAATATCACACATTATATTATATTGGGATAATCTTGGGCAGATGTGGAGACAAGCCCTTAACTGGGCCTCGACCCACTAGGCAAGTTAAGGGTGAATGTTGAGGCTCGTATGGAACCTATTTAAGGAGGACTTCACCTCATTGGATAGGCCATTCAAAAAAACCCTGAAGAACACACATAAGGCCAAAACACGTTTTTGTGTCTGCTAAGTAGATCTCTCAAGGTTTGAGGCGGTCGCCCCACATCGGATTATTGTGTTTGTTTCTGGTTCACCACTCTCACTGTTCGATGTGTCATTCATTCTAGCGAAGGATTAAGCTTGTTGTGACGTGGTTTAGCCTCCCTAATCGAAGGTTAGACTATTGTTTCATCAACAGTTTTTAATAGCTTCTTGGTTCTTAAGGCGCGTTTCAAATTTATTTCTATAATAAAGAAAAATATATAAAGTCAAATTCTACATTCTTCATTTATAGTTGTGATTTTAGCCGTTCACATCTATTGACATGAGTTATCAAGTTATGAAACTTTCAGGGTGGTCTAACTGATGGAAACAAGACTTTTATATTAGGGAAGGAACTTCCTGAATCTTGATGACACTTACAAAGAAGATGGGGTTACATCATTGCACTGTTTCGAGTTTAAAGGTCAGGGCTTGAAAACATGCAAGCAATTCAAGTCGAACCTGTAAATTTATTTTTATTTATGGTTTATCTTTTTTTATCCTATTAATGGTTATGAAGTTTCTTTCATCACCTGTAGATGTTTCATTGATCAAAACAAAATAGAGCTGCGAAACGACTTGGAGTTTAATTTGATTTGATGTTTAACTTAACGACAATGTTGTCTTCTTCAGTCCAACTTTAGGTAGCAATGTAGCTACTTTTCAGGACTGTTTTGTTGCTATTTTAGCAACTGGCCTGGAATGGTTTTTGGCATGGAATTCTCTCTCGCTCTCTCTCTCTCTCTCTCTCTCTTTTTTTTTTTTGATGATTTTTATCATGTATGTTGAAGTTAGGTTTTTTAGGTTAATATAATAGTATATTCTTGATGCTATCTTCTTATTGAAATTCATATATATTTAAACTTGGCACATACCGGTTTGACTATTTGTAAAGACATTTGTACCTTTCACATATTACTTATATCACATGTGGTTATATCATATTATGAACATCTTTTTATTGACATTTCGTCTTTTATTTAAGTTGGTGTCGTACATAAGCATTAAACTTAACCTAAATGATTGAGAACTAACATAAGCAAGTATTGTGTTGCAAATTGTCGGTGTTACAACATCACCCGTATTTATTTGATTCACTAATTTCATCAATATTTTATTCATCAACTATGTTAAAAGCCACATTCTCGTCTTGGGTCCATGACAGGAAAATTGTCATCTCAAGTGTGTAAAAAATAACATAAGTATCCGCGGCAACGCACGAACATTCTCGCTAGTAACTTTATAAACTTACTTTATTACGTTTTCATGAAATGACTATTATAGCCTGATATTTATAAGAACAAAATAAAAAATAATATAATAATATGTAAAAAAAAATACATAAATAAGGCTACACAAACGACAACATCCTCAATCACATCTTCTTTACAAGCATAAACAATCACATTTATCATCCTAGATTCCTAGGTTCGTATTAGTAAACGAGCAGAAACCCGCGCGTTACGGCGGGGCAATATCTATTCTACAATAGATGACACCATAGAGTTATTGATTATAAACTTAACGTGTTATTTTACTACAATATCTACACCTACTTCCTACTAAAATTGTGCACCCTCCAATCATATATTACACATTATCAGTATGTTTGTATAGCGTACAACACCAGCAACATGATTGACCAAACGCAGCATCCAAACACAGTGCAGCCCTGCCGCCACGTGCGAGTTCCTGCTAGTACTATTAACCATTCAATACGGGTTTATTATTAATAAGCACAAAAGCCAAGTTAGGTTTATAGCTACCGTCTTGGTGTCGAATTGTAAACCGGACGTTGTCAGCCGATCCCCTGCTAAAGCAATCCTGCCCATTTTATCAGATCGGTATGAGCCATGGTCCACAAGTAAACCAAGCATTGCCACACCATCGACTACCACTATAGACCGTATTTTTCGACCTTCGACTACCACCACCGTAATGATACGTAAAGTGTTTATATGTAGCTCACACACATATTTTTTTTCTTTTGGAAACATAAATACTAATAAACACATCACAAGTGTATATTCAAAGTGTACAAAAGAAGTTAATATTTAAAGTTATAAGAGAAAACAATGTATATGTAAATATTAGTGATAAATAAATATTAAAATAACGAAAAATAAATTATGTCACAAAAATCAAGTGTTGTTTGTGTGAGTGAAATATCGAAAAAAAAAAAAAAAACAGAAATTATAACTCAAGTACTATGTTTTGTGTGTGCTGAATGAAGAAATAAATTAGTACAGTAATACTCTAGGTGTGAAAAAAAAGTTTACTGTGTACGTAGTTTTTCTTTTTAACTGCAGCTTTAATCAGAAACCTGCTAGCCAGTGATCACTAGCAATAACAAAACCAACAGGAGTCTCAAAACAGAAAGAACAGACATTAAACATCAAAAAATCTCCAATGATTTTATTAATTTTGATCGGCTCCTCTTCAAAGATGAGTTTATTATGCATCAACACCCTACGATAAGTTAAAATAGTGATAATACAAAATGTAACACACAAAACATACCATAACGAGTACAAGACAATTCAGCCTTACCAGTTGCCGCATGCAATATACAATCAATGTCCACTAGGAGCATCTTGAACGTGTGGTTTGTTGTGGTCTTAGAAACGGACGGACCGAGCAAGAAGAAGAATGGCGTTGGAGGGAGTGGACCAAGGTTGGTCCGTCCAATACATTGGACTGGTCCGGTGGAGATATTGTGGGCCCATTCTTGATTTAAAATAAAAAAAAAGGTTTTTTTTTTATTTTTTATTTTTATATGTATGGTATATAAATTAAACTAGTAGGAAACCCGCGCGATGCGGCGGGAGTGACATTTTTTATTTCGGTACTTATTTCAAATTCGTATAGTATTTGTTAGAGCATCATTGCGGTGGATATACGTCATAAGCGTTACACATGTTTAGTAACTAAAAAGATTTAACATTTAAATTGTAAAGTACTTTTAAGAAACATTTGATAAAACAAAGTAACATACGAAAGGAAAAATAAGTATTAATAAACATAAAAGTTGAGAAAAATAAAAGCTAGTGAACTACTTGAATCGTGAGATCAATTTAGTCATACACGTTCCAAGTCTGCATGATCTCATCTATATTGACTGCTCACCATTCGTCATCAAGAACGATCACTGAAATTTCATGTATATCTCCATGTTTGATTATTACATCTTTTAGTGAGGATGAGTTTCCTCCATTTCTCCTATCTAAAGTGTCATCAAGTATGTGTTCTTTGTCATTTTCATCAGAACGGTCTAGATCAATAACCTGACTCCATTTTCATTAAGAGAGCCTCTTGGATCTCTTCCTATTAATTTCATGTATCTGATCCTTACAATAAATTAAAAATAATTATACAGAAGTTAATAGAAGATGAAATAAATGTTGATATTACATATTCACTAAATTCATGTTGAAGATCAGATTTGTAGGGACTAAACATTGCACCATAGCAAATAATCTCAACACTATTATCACCATTATCCTGCAATAAAACACATACAATATACCACATAAAATAACAGCCATGTTAATATTAAAAAATTAAACATTAATAAATACAACCTTAGACGCTACTTTAGACGCTTGTATGGCTATTGGTTTGTTCATCTCTGTATGTTTTTCATCTAAATGAATATGCAAAACCAAGAAGTTAACACTTAAATGATTAAGATATGTATAAAAAGGTATAATTAGTAAAATGGGACGAATGAAAATCATAAACTAACAAATAACCAACATTAGAAAATTCAACTTTTGAATTCAGTATCCATGCCTATGTATTTTAGCAAGTGAAATAGGTGTGCATTAGTATGTATTTATAGAATAAACTTTAGTAGGTTAGCACATGGTTTAATTTTCAAATTCATGATTTTCCCACCTCTTTAAATTATGAAATTTTGTTAAACTTTAGTAGGTTAGCACATGGTTTAAATTTTGAAATTGATGATTTTCCCACCCCTTTGAGTTAGGAAATTTTGTTTTACATTGACTAAAGTGTAAAAAATTATTGTGTTTTCTGTGAATACCGAATTCAGTGCATTTTTTTAACTTTGTTAAAAAGAACCCCTTTAAATTAGGGAGTTTTGTTTTTATTAACATAGATGTTCATATCACATGGATATATAATATGCATCACGTGTTTTCCACCAAATTGATGCAGTTGAGGTTTTTAAAAGAAATTTACCTACAATTAATATCTACAATGCATTTTTATATTTTTTTTTCTAAACTTAATTATTTTAAAGTTTTATATATTTAGCTAATTATGTATATTTAAAAGTTTAATGAGATTTCTTTTAGTTAATTAAATTTATGTGTATACCTATTAATATATGCATGCATACCCATATACATATGCATATATTGCTAATGTTGATTATTTAAATAGGGTACTACAATTGAAGCTATCAGTAACAAACGTGATAAAGCATTCTTAGAGCCCAGTCTTGTGTTGCAGTTTTGTAACTGTGTGACAAATTATTTGTCTGTCAAAGCAAGGATGAACCACAATGTTTAACAACATTATCATTTTTTAAGAATCACCAAAGCTGACATGTAGATTTCGAGTGCCCTGTTTGGTTTTTTTAATCGTTGCATTTGATTTATGTGAATTTTTCATTATTGGGCGGAACAGTATTCAACACCAAATTCAATTTTACAATTTTGAGTTTTACTTGATCATGAAATGGTGTTATGATTCAACATCCATATTAACAATAAATCCATATTATATTTCATCTAGTTAGTATTTAAAACATAAAATGCAATAATCACTTGTACATAAGGCATTCTTTCTTGTACATTTCAATCCACACATCGGTATTGACTACGACAAACACCGACACATCGACAAAAATGAGCCGGTCGTCATGGTATATTCGAATGTTTTTAAAATATAATAGTTTTAAAGTTATGATAGAATTAAATAAAAGAATTATAATTTTGTAGGGGAGGGGAGGAAAATGTAATTATTAACTAAAAATTAGGGAATTAAAGTGTAAATAAGATAGGGTACTAAAGTGTAAATAATGTATGAATGACTATTTTACCCTCATTTTAAGGTTGTTAATGAAAAATTAGTTCTTAACTTTTAGGTATCTTAAAATACCCTTCCCTCATGCATTATAATATAGTATAGATAAAAGGGAAGTATGTGATGAGGTGAAGATTTGAAATGGTTTGGAGGGAAAAAAATGAGATTTAGTTTGGAATGGTTTGAAATGGTTTGGAGGAAAAAAGTGAGATTTAGTTTGAAATGGATTGAAATGATGTGACATGCTGATATGACGGTTTGAAATGGTTTGTTTGACCAACCATTGGAAATGCTCTAAACAAAAGCATACCACTATGACGTAACGAAACAAAATGTCAAAAATAGATGTCAAAATGAACGAATATAAAACATGTAAAGTAGCTAACCTTACAAATATATTAAAGAATTCGCGTTTGGGTCTCTTATCTTTATTCTAAGGAATTGTGATGATTAGTATGTGGGTTATTTGGAACGCGCGAAATGAAAAGATTTTTAGAGACAAGGAAGCTAGAGTTGGTGATATAGTAGCGAAAGTAAAATCTATGTCTTTTATTTGTCTTAGATCTAGATCCAGGTTTAAAAAGATTGTGTGGAAAGATTGGAGATTGAATCCGTTGTATATGTTGTAATGCTTGGGCGTCGGTCCTCGTGTTGAGGCCGGTCGCGTTTTTAATGAAGTTCACCTTTAAAAAAAAAAAAAAAAAAAATCTTTATTTTCATCTCCAAAAGTTGAATATTTCCTTTTACAAAATTTAGAGTGTTACAAATAGAAATCTTCCTAGTATAGAGATATATTTATTATTCATCACATCTATAAATGTTTGTGAGTATTTAAGAAAGTAACAATATTACAGTTGTTTATGAGTAAGATAGTATGAGTAAGATAGAGACAGAGACAAAGATAATGTGGTAAATTAAACAATAGATATGAAGATATACAAACAATGCTACTTGGGTTGTATCCCAATGATAGGAGGCAAAACCTTTTTGGGAAAGGGCTCGGATTCAAATCCCGCGAAAGATGGAGATAATGACAATTTATACGTTAAAAAAGGGGGGGTAAACTGCTAAAATCGTCCTTGTGGTTTGGTGAAAGTTTCCACTTACGTACAAACTTGAGATTTTTTGTCATAATCGTACCCTGGTTTTAAATTGTATGTCTAAACCGTCCCTTGACTTAACTGGATGGAGTTAGTGCCAGGGACGATTTAGACAAACAATTAAAATCAGTGTACGATTATGACAAAAAATCTCAAGTTTGTACGTAAGTGGTAACTTTTACAAAACCACAGGGACGATTTTAGCATTTTACCCAAAAAAAAAAGTTATATACCACCAATAAGAGATCAAAATATTACAACACAACAAGAGATATCCAAACTATACAATAAGTAGAATGATTAACTACCGTACATAAAACAACTTATACAATAACTAGGATATAGCTACATTTTATTAAACGATGAAAGCCTACATATGTGTCAGTTCAAAACTAGATGTATATCGAGATTTTGTGTTGATTAGTACATTAACCCAAATGCGATGTTTAAAATCTCATTAACTTGTTTTTGGTAAGGTTCATTTTTTTTTTTTTTTGAAAATTGACTTTCATTAAAACAAGCACCACCGACCCCTATCCCCAAGGCGGAGATAGAAGGCGAGAGCCAAAAACAACAAATACAATCACGTTACATCAAAACGACACCATTGGTTCCAATCTACTACCCCTAGCTTGGATCTATATTTAAACCAAAGAAAACCAAAAGATTTAACATCCATAACTATCTCCGCTATCTTTGTGTCCCTCCCCGAGAAAATCTTGTCATTCCTAGCACGCCAAATCCTCCAACAAGCAATAATAACAATACCATGCACAATCAAACTCTTGGTTCCCGAAAGCCCACTCGCTTTATGAAGATCTACCAAGTCGTTAACATGAAAAACAAAAGGTCTAGGGATCTTGCACCACAACGCTATAGCTTCCCACACTCCCGACGAGATGAAACAACCGGTCAACAAATGCTCAATCGATTCGCCACCATCATCACAAAACACGCACCTTTGATCCCCGCAAGGAATATGCCTCCTCACTAAAGCTTCCTTTGTAGGCAACCGATCCAAAACCGCCCTCCACATGAAAATATTGCACTTTTTAGGAACCCACCCGCTCCATTGAAAAACAGCCTCCCCGGCCCCTTCCAAGTCCTGGCGCATCCATTTCTTAATCGAGGAAACAGCAAAATCTTTACTATTGCCAACCGCCCACAACCATTTGTCTTCTTGATCCGTCAATTCAACCGTATCAAGCATTTGCTCCAACTCAGACTTCTGGTAAGGTTCATTTGTTACTTATTATAATAAATTTCTTTCCAGCTTA
This sequence comes from Ambrosia trifida, assembly GCA_028751855.1. Classification (NCBI taxonomy): domain Eukaryota; kingdom Viridiplantae; phylum Streptophyta; class Magnoliopsida; order Asterales; family Asteraceae; genus Ambrosia; species Ambrosia trifida. The sequence goes on from CM054126.1 coordinate 32,374,007, forward strand.
ATAACCTTTAAAATTTACCATTTTCATATCGTTTGAACAAAAGTCTTTTATCCAAAACTATCCATTTATGTTTGAACTAACCTTTTTTTTACAATGTTTAGTTATTGATTTACAAACAATTAAAGAAATGAAATTTAAGGAAGTTGATGTTTGGACCTACTTGAGGACGAGGGAATGCTTGTTGGGCTGGCCCATCTTCCAAGCCCAAGAGTTAGGTCAAAGTGGCAAAGAAAGGGACACAAATCAAACAATCTATTGCATTATGCATGGTTACTTCAGTTCTTCATCGTCATTAAAAATGTCATGATATCTTTTTAACATCATGTATGTGACCATAACATTGTATTAGGCCAATCGTAAAGTTTGGAGTCGTGTCAACAATTTTGTAGGTGTGCGTCAACGCTAAGTGGTGTGGACTATGGAGGAGACCAAAGGCAGGAGAAGGGGGTAAGATCATCAATGGCTGATATTACTTGGGGTTTTGATTACTTTGCAAAATGGTCCGAGTTGTTAATTACCTAGTCGTGGGATTTTTTTTAAGTGAAACAATAGCGATTTGAAGCTCCTATCCAAATTTCGTTGTTATATTTTAGTAGGGTCGACTCATCTGTAAACCATTAACCAGTTTTAAAAAGTTGAACTAGAAGAAACCCCTATTGAATTAAACAATCAATTATTTATTATTTATGTAATTAGGGTTTTCTGGGTTTTTTAAAACTAACTCATTTGCATAAAACTTGAATTTTTCACTAAAGTCTAAAAACAATTAACTAGTTAACAAGATTTTACCGAGTCAGATAAAAGATTTCCAAAACAGAAAATACCTAACTAAAAGACAGAAAAAAACAGAAAAGCAGACTCGCATAACAAATCAAATACAACAGAAATACACAAACTCAAAATAACAAAATCAATTTACACAAACGAGCTTCATGTGAATGTGTGATACATGAATGACTGTAACACTTAGCGATGACACGGTCATGAAAACGCTTAAAATGAACTTTCGCCGTTCTATTGTGAGAGCTAAGAAGTCCAGTGGTCATATGGATTGTGAACCTGTGTTCCAAATTTCAGATCAAGAGTTTTGAGTTTAAGCTTTGACTTATCTATAATACATTATAAAGGAGGAGTGATGGCCAACATGGTCATTTTCATCTCCGTACAACTTAACAAGCACCATGTACAACATATTTAAGCAAGAAATTTAAGGGCATTATAGGAAGAATTGTAACAATTAAGACACTTAGGAGGGTAATGTGGTAAATTTAGATTAATACTTTACTCACATTGTGAAAAGCTATTCCCTTCCTGCCCCTCCTGAAAACCCAATCGACTGCACCATCTACCTTTCTTCATGCTTCAGTTTCCCTTTGTTGCAATTGATTGCAATATTTACTCAATCAATCATTACCAGTTTCCCTTGACATCCCCTCATCACCCTCGATCATAAATTTTACATCTGCATTGTTAAAACTCTTCCACTAAACTTGAAAACCCTAGAAATAGAGAAACAGACATCTGCTTTTTCTTTTTTCGGCTATTGACAATCTGTTTGAAGCTTCAATTTCGCCCGACCAACGAAATTAATAATCAGCTTTGACTGCTTCAATCCTTTAATCTTTAACCAGGTTTGCACCTATTTTACTCTAATTTCTTTATTACTTTTTCCTTCTAGGTTCATTTTAGTGTTACTCAATTTCATTAGGTTCTCTGATACCTATTAAATCTCACTTTTGGTGCTTTTGTTCAGATGAAAATTGAATTGAAAGATGCCACCAAATCATAGAAATTTTTAATATTTATTTTGCATAACACTCGTGATATCACTGGTTCTTTTATTTGTATGAACACTTTTTGGTATTTGATTGTAGTTCTATAGTAGTGGTAGATGTTTGACCTTCATGGTTGACTAGCTCCAAGAAAACAAGATAATGTCGTTGAAACAGATAGCATTGTAGTTAAGCACAAGGTAAGCTTGCTTTTTCTGTGTTTTTATCTAATAGGTTACGTGTAAACAACATTTTATATTGTTTCCAGCAGCCAGATTGGCAGATGGCAGAATCTACATGCTCAAAATGGATCTACGCACACCATCAATCAGAAAGTGGGAGGGGAAAGTAAGTAGTCCTTAAATGATTTTTTTTGGATTTACGGTTTTGTTTCAAATCAGATCAGCTTCGCCTTTCCTCATTTTAATAAGATTATATGCATATATGGTAGTCCTTAAATGAAGAGGAAAAGATGTGATCTGCCATTGGAAGATTTTGGCTGATCGAGAAAGCTCAAGTGATGCCAATAAAGAACTTGTCAACATATGTTTCAACATAGTTTGAAGTCTCAAGGTGCAAGGCAGACAAAAAAGTGCACATCTGAGATAAGCAAGGGGCACGTTCAAGTCCAGGTGATTTTCTGGAAAGTAGTTTTGGCCGGTTAAAGGAGGTTTTCCTCTTTATTTTTTTCTGGTTCAGGCACCTTTGCGCCTTTCTGTACTCTAGGCGGATTTGCCTCGCCTCGCGTCACACCATTGTTGCCTTTGACTACATAGGCTGAAATGGCTAGGTCAATCTTTTTTGTCAACTTTTTACTAACTGCTTTTACAAATGCTTAGCATGTTAATCTAATTGTTTGCACAAAGACATGGGTAGTTTTATGCATTGACTTTTTTTATGTTAGTTTAGGTGACTTTTGACCCACTTAACATGCTCGACCCGTTTGTTTTCCAACATTTTTTTGACCCATTAAACTAAAACATAACCTAAATCAATACGTTGATAAATTGATGAATCACAATATACTGATAATAATGAAGAGGTTCATATGTGATCCTGGTCTTGATTTAATTTAATTTATTTTTGACTTCTATCTTTCAAGTGTCATCTTTGCTTCTGACTTTTGGTTTCTTGCTAGCTGCAAATATGAAGCATCATATTCGGCAAAATGTCAAATGAGTTTACAAGGAAGTAGATGTAAGGGTTTGGGTTAAGTGAATAATTTTTATTACTATTCTTGATAAACGGGTCAAATGGGTAGTTTTTATTGAGCCGGTCAAATGGAACACGTATAATTTATCTCTTTAATTTCCCCAAGTTGGATTATCTTCTCTTTTCTTGATACATATGGAAATTTCGATGTAGAAAGTTTCAACTTTACCGATATTTTATTTAATTGATTCATAAATTAATGCGATTCAACTATTTGGATGCAGTTATTAGTGTAGATTCAAGCCGTAGCCGTAGTCGTCGCCCAGTCAACAGGTACCGACAGAGCCCTAGCTATGGTCGGAGGTGAGATTGCTGAAACACGAGTTTTTTTTTTTGTTTTGTTGCTTAATTGCAATATAATGCTTAATTGCTTATTCACTTATGAAAATATCTTTTTTTTTTTTCAGAAGCAGGAGCTACAGTCCCCGTGGCAGATCACCGCCCCGCCGTAGCGTGTCACCCACTCGCAAGACTAACTACAGCAGGTCACCTCTGCATCGTGGACGAGATGGGTTGCCATACACAAACGGGTGAAGCTCATATCTTTTTGTGTTTTATTGCAGTTTCTTTTTTAAATCATATACAGTTCAGACGTGTAAATTTGGGATGCATATACCACCTGTTCTTGTTAGTATATGTGGCCATGTAGTTGTAGATTATATTATCAGGTTAATCACACCGACATGTAGCCTACTTTCACCTTTCTGTCATTGTATGTATGATTCTTTTTTCCATTTGCATTGTAACATACAAAGTTTTACTGGTGCATGTATATAACCTTCTATAGCTAGGAAAATAATGTGACATCAACAGTTTTTGTGACTCAGTGGTGTGCCATGCTCAGGGGCGGATCCAGTTAAAGAGGAGGGGTTGCGGACGTTGCGGCTCAACTTCGTGCGCGTAGTGGAAAATTAGTGGAAAATTTGGTTTTTTTCTACGAAATTTGAAAAACGTTGTTACTAAAATGAAAAAAATGAAAAACGTTACTACTGAAAAATGTTTCTAGATCCGCCACTGGCCATGCTTACTATTTTACTTGATATAGAAGGTTACATACAGTAGTATTGGAAGTATGTTGCATTCAATGGTAAATTTTTTTCCTTACAGTGGCAAAAAGGTGAAAGCTACGATTTGGTGTAATAAATCCATTATTCAACCGTTACGTATATTCGGTTGTTGCTTAATTCTAGGTAGATCATGGTTATGAAATATTAGAATATAAACCTACATTTGTTATTTATAAGATACTGCCTGTGCTTTGGTACATTTGCCAAGAGTGTGCAGAAGTTTTATTGCTAAATCATTTTTACTCATTAGATCATTTTCACCTTAGAGTTTTTGGAAGACGTTGTAAGGTGGCCCATTGATTTGATCTATTTGTCTCTTTTTATATTCATCACTTTCAGAATGTTTTATATATGCTTTTCAATTTTTGACTTTTTTTATGTAAGGCATATGCCATGTGAAAGAACATGTTTTGTTATGTAAAGTTAAAAAGGAGTGGACAGAGTTAGGGGTAAACAAGTAGACCAAAATTCAAAATTTTGATTTGTGTAAACATAAAAAATCTGCATAACTATAACTATATATAATTCATTTTCATTTTGATATTTCAATAAGATTTCGTGGTGGGTTCCATTTGATTACAAGAAACAATTGGGACCCACGTAACGAAGACCATTTGGTGTATTGCATAATAACATTTTTAGTCTAATTCGTTTTCACTTTTGGAAGATGTTGCACTCTGATCCATTGATTGAAAGAAGCCTATTTGGTGTATATGGCTTATTTACTTTCATGAAACACAGTAAACTGCCAAATTTGCGTCAATGTCACAATCCGTATTTTTAAGTTTCAAGTTAATGAATTTATTGCCAACGCTGTAACAAGGACAAGAACATGTTGTGCTTGCATTTTTCTTATTTTAAAAGTTGTACTTGCGGTATTATGAGTCTGCAACCCTTTACACCAATTTGGTTCTTTAATTCTTGTTAGTGTTAGTTTTTTTTAATTAATTTCTTAATTATTAAAAGATAAAAGATGATTACTACCCATGACCTTCAAATAATCTACTACTTTACTTTGGTATTGAGAAATGTCGTGTTTTAAAATAATATAGTTGAGCGTTTTCTTATAATGTTGAGCTATTAACCACCCAAGAGGGTGTCATATGCATGTTATTGTGTAGAGGTATTCAATGAATCGAATTTCAAATACTCGAACAAATTGAATCAAGTTAATAAATTTTGAAATTGCATTTGAATTGGTTCCACAACACTATGAGGCGATAAAATAGATGCACCCGCAGCAACGCGCGGGCATACCCACTAGTTTTTTTTATAAACTAAAGCACTAGTTTCTTTTTCTACTAATGGACTGAGCCTGTGTGTAGTATTCCCTATGATGGAATCAGACTTTCCACGTTTTTATTTTTCTCTTGTACAGTAGTATCAAATAACCTTTTATGTAAATTTTGTTTTGATCTACAATTTATTAAATTTAATCTATGTTATATTCATCTTATAAAAATTTACAGCATATTTATTTTTATAATAGTTACATAATTTTAATTTTAAAATTCTTGCGATATTTCAAAAATAAACGTTCTAATGGAACAATTAGTTATCTAGAACGTGCGAATGCGTAAGTATAAGTATTAAAGGGTATAAAGCTCACACCAAATCTAAGTATGTATGAGTGATTTATCAACTGTTAATCATATTCATTTCTTTATCATGGCTAAACTTTCCCCAATGTTTTTATACTTTCATAATGTTCGTTTAATATATATATTTTTTGAACGGCTAATTTATTCCCCTGTTTTTTACACCCTTTTTTATTACACCCGTTTTTGCACCCCGTTGGATTTGAACTAGCTAGAAGCTAGAAACACAAAACAAAAACACAATAATTCAATAAACGCCAAAACTATACATTGAAGCTAATACAAAAAGACCAATCCAAACTCAAAACTATATAGCTTGGCCATATTTAGGGTCCAAAGGAACATCAACACCTTAACCTCCTCAATAATCTTTTGCAGTCAAACCTCTTTATTTTTAAACCGGTGCACGCCTTACAAGTTTCAAGTCTAGTGGCGTCGATATCATTACATGTACCATAACATTCATACGTTCATCATGAAAAGACAAATCATAATCATCATTGAAAAAAGCAAACATCATGGTTAGCAACGTTAGTATGTTGTTCCTCTCTATAGGTTCTTGGGTTTTGTGGGTTTAGTTCACTAGTGAAAATTATGTCTGTGTGGGTAGTATTTAATTTGGATTTGAAATATGTGATGCAAATCTAGAATACATATCTACTTTGATGTGTTTCAATTTCAGACTAAGATACATCACATCCACGTCTCAATACCATTCAAAACTATATCTAAATGACTAAATCCAACCTTAAACAAACTACAAAATATATTCCTTTCAAATAATAAAATCATAAGAGACATAATATATCAGTCTTTGTTTTTCGAAAAGCTTAAAAATTAAGATGTTATAATGGCTCACATTCGTCTACTACAACAAAAGAAGTTTATAGTTCATAATTTAGGTCGTGAATTTGTGACATGTAATGAAAGTTGTGGGTTTGAAGTTCGTCTAAACGAGTTCAGGTGAGTTTTTAGTTGATTAACCATTTCATTATCTTTCTAGAAAAATTTAGACAAAATTTCCGGGTTGAACAAATTGTGCCGTGTTTAAGTTCACGTGTTTGACATGATTTTCACGTACGTCATGTTCATATTAATGTTAAATTTTCAAGAAGTTTTGTACGACTTGCCATTCCGCAAACTGGACCAATTAAACACCCTGTTTTGAGTGAACCTTGCAGTATTAGTGAGAACCCATCACTACCACATTACTTAAATGAAAATAAAAATTTAATAAAATTTGTATAACATATTCAAACTCAACGGTTTCATTATCTTTCTAGGTCAATAAACACCCGGTGCATATTTGGTTGTGTGGATGAACGACACCAAGAGTCGATTACAGCCATAAACTAGGTTGTGGCTCAAAATAATATGCTTGTAAGGTTGCAGTTACAAGGGAGTCTTGAAATTAATGATGCAAAATTTTAGTGAAGACCTAGTTTAATTTATGCATTAATACTAATCATATGCTTGAATTACCTCTAAAATAATGTCTCATAGATCAAAATAACATGTTATCAACGGCTATGACTCTTCAATTAGGGGTTGATAGAAGAGCTTGTAAGCCTCCAAGACTTCCAGATACCACATCGCCTCTCGATGGGGAAACGCAGAAAGATCAACAATTTTGTGAACCTGAGATGTATAAACATAAATGTTACCGCTTTCCACCTAAAATTGTTGAAAAGGTATTTACAAACTTGATGACGCATATAACCTTAAAATTGTTGTAAATACCTTTTCAACAATTTTAAGGTTATATGTTTAAAATTGTTATTAAACAGAACCCAATACATATTTGACTGAGCTAAGTAGTTTTACAACCTTCATAAAAAAATATGATTAGCAATCCTTAAACGGTTAAAACTATCTGTTTCCATAATAACAGCTTTCACGAGTGAATAATCAACAAGGCAGCAGGCAGCAAGCAGCAATTAATCGCACTATCACCGGAAATTTCAGGCATATGATAGTATGATGCATGAATCATAATGAGAGGTTACCACAGATATGTACAAATTATTGTATAAATCAAAGAAAGCAAAAAAAAAAAAAAAAAAGTCATCACTTTTAGCTTATGACCCATACCTAGAAGACTTCAAATCCACATATGAAGTACACTAGCATGAATCACATAAAAATCATTTTGCTTATGACAGGCTCCTAATTCTGTTATGTGGAAGGTAACTTCGTATCCACATTTTCTGTAAATTAGCATGAAACGAATAAAACCCTCATAGGGAGTTTAAGGCAATACAAACAAAAATTACGACCTGTTGAAATTCTTGACTCATGTTCATGTAGTTGTGGTTCAAGACTCAAGCATTGACATGGGTACATCAGTATGCATTGTATAAAATTGTAGAAAGACTTTTGCTTATGATCAGAAATAAAAGGTTTCCATGACAAGTTTTATTCTTTTGTAATCGTAATTATATTGAAAAGGTTTATTAATGTAAGTTCTTGTTGCCGATCATAGACAGACGTTTGCCGTTGAGTTTGAAAATGATTATTATATCAGTAACATTCAGTATCTAGTGTTTAGAAGATAAGAGGAACTGGTCCTAATTATTTAAGTGTCAAACAATCAGGTCTGCATAATCATAAATAATCAGAAAATTTAAAAAACACTCATACAGCTGATTAATCTGATCATCACAACGAATCACCATCTACTGCAGCCATTTAGTAACAGCTGATTTTCGTCATAATCATTTTCAAAAGGCAATGCAAGTGCCTCCTAGGTAGGAGTGTTCATAAACCGCTGAAAAGCAAATCGAAAACAGTAGGCTGGTTTGAAATACGTACAGTCCCAGTTTACTGTTCGGTTTTAACAGTTTGACAGTTTATAGTCCGGTTTACAGTTTGAAACTTGGAGCTGACCGTGTAAACCAAACCGGCTGTTTAACAACTACTTTTTTATATTTATTTTATTTTATGAATATAAAGTTTATATGCTTGGTTTAAAAAAACCGTAAGGCGCTCCGAGGCGCCATGGTTCAAAAAGCCAAGATGCGAGGCGAGAGCTTCACGTATGTGAGGCGCCCAAGGTAAAAAAAATTAAAAATATTTAAACAAGTCAATACGACATATTCTACTTGTTAATCAATCCTACACACAAAAACATAATTATAAAACACACTTAAACACTTCATTAAAACATACATTGAAGCCAAAACACACTTAAAAATCTTAAAAAAAAAAAACCTTATTTTGACTTTTGGCCCAAACAAACCCTAATTTTGACTGAGGCGCGCCTCACGCCAAAAAAAAAAAGCGTTTTCCCAAGCGCCTCACGCCTGAGGCGCGCTTTTTTAAACCAAGGTTATATCTACATACAAAATTATGGTTTTCCATAAAAATTTTCTTTCCTATCCTTAAACCGCAAAACCGAGCAAACAAATAAGTGAAAACCAGCCGGTTCGGTTTGTATTTTTCCAAAACCATAGCTCCAGTGCCAAAACTTTCTTCAAAACCGGCCGAACCGGACTGTGAACACCCCTAATAGTCCTAGATAGCAATAATCACTACAATCATAATCCAATGATAAAACTATTGTAAACAACAACACAATTAACCTAACTTACCTTGATCAGAGGGAGATCATCATCACGAATAACACATCCTCCAACAACCATTACATATGCACCTACATAAAAACCAAAACAGTACAACTTCAAATATAACAACTCAGCGGATGGTTTCCGTACAAACCATGTTTTCGGTAAAAAAGTAAAAACAGTGAGAACCAAAGCGCTATTTATAAATAACTCAATACTAATAACAAAATAACTCAGTGCTATTTCACGCTACTATTTAAAATAGCACTGAATTTAGGGGTTAGCAAAAACCGAACCGTTAACTGAAACTAAAACTAAACCTGAAACCGGTGAAACTGAACCGAAATTAACCGGAGATCGGTTATTGAGGTTTTTTTCGTAACCACGGTCAATCGAAATTAACATAACCAAACATTACATATTTTCATTTATTAATATCTTTCATACCTTATATTTGATATTTAAATGTATATTTTTTTCCATGTATTTATACGTCCATTTCATGCACCTAGTCCAATTTTGGTTCTGGTTATCAACTGAACCGAACCGAAAACCGTAAATTAACCAAATAAACCGAATTGTTAATAAAACAGATTACGGCTAATAAAACAGTAAGGATTGTATTTGATCAGACACACAACAACACAATATAACAACATAAAACTTGATAATAATTTTCTAGGGTTAAAACAACGACCTAATTTCCAATCACGATTTATAAAATCACGAGACGCAACGAGTTCAACGACGCCAGTGCCGTCATCAACAAGGAACCGTCCATCAGAACCGGTGGTAGACGGTAAGGATATTATTATGCCCTGAATAACATTCAAATATTCAACTGATGTGAGATTTTTATAAAAAAATAAGGGTAAAGGTGTGTGTGAGAGGGTGAGAGTGGCGGCGCGTGAGGGAGTACCTGAAGCCACGCGCGTTGGAAGAGGATGGGGCCGTAAGAGAGGGAGGATTGGGATGAGTCGTGAGTGGGACGCGCCGCCTTTAGTTGGATGCATAGCAGTTTTAATGCTGCTAGGTTGTAGTCCATGTTATTTCTGTACGACGTCGTTCAAGATGGAACGGTGGATTATATTCATGGATTCATGGTTTGATTGGTTTCAACGGTATTGGGTTTTCAAATGAATCGAAATCAATTTTTTAAAACCCGCCTAAAATTTTACTTAAAAAATAAAAAGCCAAAACTAAATTTAATTCGAAGTGTTGACCGGTCAGCTACAAATTCAAATAAACTTTTAGAATAGGGTATTGTTTTTTTTTATCGTCGAACAACTGTGTGGCAACCATCCTTGCGGGGCGCCGTGCTCAAAAATCGACTACTCGACCTCTAGCAGCCTCCGCCTTCTCTCGATGCGCGGAAACCCGAGTCCACCCGCCCGAAGGCACGACAGTGTTATAGAACTCGGTAAAACCTCGCCGCCCGTCAGAATAGGGTATTGTTAAACATACCAAGTTAATCAAACTTTTTTACTTACATTAAATATTATTGGCTTTTCAATGCACACTTCTTCAATTAATTTATTAATTTTTTTTTAAAACACACAATTTATTAAATAAGTTAGTTGGATTAAAGTTTTTTTTTTTTTTAAAGCACATAAGAAATCTTCTTATAAATAGCAACTTATATAATGACTATGGCCACAACCACAAACTTTTATTATAATTTCTTATAGATGTCGATTTCTAGAGAAAACAACTCAATCGTAGGAGGTGATTCTTTTATGAGGACACCTGAATTTGTCACTAATCAGGTACCAACTTTTATATTATTGTTTTATGTTCATGTAGGAGGTATTTCAACTTTTATTTTGCATTCACAAAGTTTTATGAGAAAAAATATAACTTCATCTAAAAAATATAATTTCGTCAAAGGAATATAACTTCGTCAACTTTTATTTTGCATTCACATAGTTTTATGAGAAAAATACCAACTTTTATTGTATATGAATTAATATATTTGAATGCATATAATAAATAAAAATAATATAACTTCGTGTTTGGCATTCACAAAGTTTTAATAACTTTTTTTTTTTTGTTAATTTCGTCAAAAGAAAAAAAAATATATATTTAGATAAATATATTATTTTACACGGTAAATATAAAACTACTTATAAATGTTAACACAAATAAAATTCATTTTTAGGCATTCGGGTCTCGTGAAGCATTGGTGGATTGGGTACAAAAGTTGGGATACTCTCACTTGGTGTTGTCGTCGTGAAATAAAGATCAAATAAAAGACCATGTGGTTTCGTGTATAAGGTTGTGTTCCAATGTGATCGTAGCAGTGAATATAAAGTTAAAGATTCAAGTAAAGTTACCGGCACCAAAAAAACTAATTGTCCATTCGAATTAGAAGGAACATATTCAAATGTATATGATTGTTGGACCTTAAGGGTGATATGTGATGAACATAACCATCAACCTGTACTGTATATGGAGGGTCATCCATATGTAAAGCGACTTTCCAAAGATGAATTTAATTTGATTGTAGATTTGACAAGGATGCAAGCTAAAAAAAATAAATTTTGAGGGATCAAATTCTAGTCTGGATAGATTTGTGAGTTGTATTGACCGAATCGTGAAGTCGCAACAAACAACAATTAAAGAAAGCTTGGAAAGTAGCAGAATTGTCCGCATTCATCAACATAATCTACGATGTTTCACACTATTGCGTGGTTATGTTTCAAAAGAAGCTCTCAAAATAATTCTTGAAGATCGGGAACGATGGAAGGATCGCATGGTAGACTGTGATTGCCGACTTCGTACCAGTCATGGGTTACCATGTGCTTGCGAACTTTCAAAATATATAAGTTCACGTAAGTATGTTTATCTACTTCCAAATTATTGTTTTAAACTCTTCATTCTAAAAGTTTAGAGAAAATAGTACTTATTTATATTTGTATGTAGATCAATATGTACCCTTGGATTCGATTGATATTTTTTGGAGGAAGCTAGATATTTCACCATCGACATCTTTGCAAAATGACGATGTTAGTTGTGATAACGAACTGCAACTTTTTAAAGAAAACTTTGACAAGCAGTCCAAAGATGGAAAGAAAAGTTGGTTAAGAAAACTGAAAGATATATTCGGCCCAAGTGAAACCGACATCCAGGAACCTCAAGTTCAAAAAAAATACTCGTGGGCAACCAAGCTTGAAGAAATCACAAAAAAAAAAGTGTCAAAAAGGAGTCTGAACCTCAAGTTGAAAGAAAAACTCGTGGACGACCAAGCTTGAAGAAAGCGCAGCAAAAAAGGTGTGACAAAAAGGAGCCGACCAGACATAGCTCATTCGAATTTGACTTAAACAAGGAACCGGTGATAGAGTGGAACGAGATCCCAAATGAGCCGGCCAGACATAGTTCATACATGATAGACTTGAATGAAGTACCACTCATGAATGGTTTAGATATGCTGGTTGATATTCCAAAAGTGTTACATTCATACATAACAAATATACAAAATGTTAAAGGCGAGGCGCTAGCTGTTTGCCTTGGACTTGATGAAGATAGATATTATGAGTACATTCGACAAATGATGAGAGAAGAGTTACAAAGTCGATATGATATCTATGCCAACATTTTTGTTAGGGATGTAAATTCATTGTATCAAGACTTATGCTTCTTTGGGTCACCTTGTCCAGAAGTACACTGGATGAAAATGCCTGAGGCAGGTGTTCTGATTGCTAATAAGTTTGGTGTAATCGTCCATTCTTTAAGCATGTCATGCAATACAACTATTTTCCCATTTTGGAGTGGTCCAGAAGAGATTCAACATCACAGAGCTCTTACAATTGCCCTAGTTAATGATGAGAACCATTATGTCATGGTGGAATTACAAGGAGGGTACCCAATGCCTACTATCACGCCTTATTGGAATTTTCGCAACATTAGCCGCTCTGCAACTAGATGGGAAACCATGTATAGGTCGTGTCTAGAACTGTATACTCAACTTTGTCATCGTGAAAGTGGTTTTGTCGATCTAGTTGACTAAGTATTTTAATGTTTGCATGTTTACTTTTTTTTTATTAGAGACTCGTATCGTTGTTTATTTATAATGAACTTTTGCACTTTCGTATTTATTTATATTTTTTTATGAAAGATTAATTTATTTTTTATTAATATTGGTATTAATATTATTAATAATAGTACAACAAATTATAAAATTGTAAATAAAAAAAAAGATAGGAGATAGTAATATAAATAATAAATAATAGTATAATAATGTAAATGCTTATCTATCATTAAATGCCTACATATCATTAAATGTCTACCTATCATTAAAGTTTGACTAAATTGGTATATTAATCCTTTACTTGGTATATTTAACACAACCCTTTAGAATATTCGTATCATTGGATGTAAGAATTTTGATTTTCTCAAAATCATAAAAAACTATATTATTCTTTGTTAAACTAAGAGATGACATGAAGGCAACTTGATGACTCCTAAATTCATGCACATAAATCTGTGTGAAAATATTGTACACAAATAAAGGCATAGTTTTTTTTTTTTTTTTTTTTTTTGAAAGATAACTTTTATTAACCACCAAACAAGGCAACTATCTCCAAGACGGAAATAGCACCCGAACACCACAAAACAAAATTACATTACATAATCTCGAATCTTTTCCATCTATCCCAATCCACCAACCCATTTTTGAACCTGTTTTTGTACCATAAAAAGCCCAAAATCTTAATGTCCGCAACCATCTCGGTGACCGTCGACTGTTTGTTGGCGAAGATCTTCTCATTCCTAGCCTTCCACATCCGCCAACAAGCAATTATCATAATACCAAGAAAAACCATCTTTTTGTTCCCAGTAAAGCCATAGTACTCGTGCATATCCACAAGATCTTTAACATGAAATACATGAAAACCTGGAATCTTGCACCAACTTGTTATCGCACTCCAAACTCCAGAAGAAAACCAACAAGCTGTAAGGAGATGTTCTATAGACTCTTTGACACAATCACACCACACACACATCTGGTTCTCCACCGAAATACCTCTACGAACGAGCGCCATCTTGGTCGGAAGTTGATCAATAAACGCCCGCCACATGAAAATATTACACTTATTTGGAACCCACTTACTCCATGTGAAGCCAAATCGAACTCCCGTATTCATTATCCCAAGCATCCATTCCTTTACCGCTCCAACCGAAAAACCATCACCCTTACCATCGTCCCATCTCCACTCGTCCGTATTATCGTCAAAAGTCACCTGCGATAGGCGATCTTCCACTTCTTGTCTCTGTTGCAATTCTAGCGCCGAAGCCGGAGCTCGAGTCCAATCCCAACGGACACCCCAATTAACTCCTCCCAACCCAACCCGCTCACAAACCAAAACTCGTTTGCACCTCTCTAAATGAAATAATTCCGGATACACCTCCCGTAAAGGTTGTGATCCCAACCAAGAATCTAACCAAAATCTAACAACTCTCCCATCCCCCACCTTCCCCGTGATCATACTGCTCAATCCCATCCCCTCAATTTTATAAGCATTCCAAAATTTTGCCATGTTCTTCCAAACCCCCGTATAAGAATTGTTCACCGGAACCATACCCCATCCCCGACTAGTCCCATGAATCGAAACTATCACCTTCCGCCACATAGCACCCTGTTCATTCAAATATCTCCAAACCCATTTTGCTAGCAACGCATTATTACTAACCTCCAATTTCGCAACCCCCAACCCACCATGTTTTATACTCTTAGTAACCGTATCCCACGCCACCCAGTTGAGCTTCCTAACGTCATCCGAAGCTCCCCACAATAATCTCCTCATCAACCCTTCTAACGTTTGTACTACCGACTTAGGCGCCTTAAAAATAGAAAAGTAATAAGTAGGTAAGCTATTCAACACCGATTTAATTAAAGTAAGACGGCCCGCTATCGACAAAGTTTTAGCTTTCCACTTTGATAATCTCTTCTTGAAAGTGTTGATAACCGGCTCCCAATTTGCAACTCTATTCATATTTGCGCCCACCTTAGTGCCCAAGTAAACAAATGGAACAACACCGGGCTTACACCCTAGAACCTCCGCCGCCGCCGTAACCTCTTCATTGCTTACACCAATACCGAATAAATTCGACTTGTGTAAGTTTATTTTTAACCCCGAACACAAATAGAAAATTCTCAATATCCGCTTCATGTTTTTAAAATTAAACGAAGACCACTCACCCACCAACATGGCGTCATCAGCATATAATAAGTGAGAAAGAACAGAACCTTCATTAGGAAGCCGCATACCTTCAAACGCACCAATGTCATAAGCCCTTTTCATCAAAGCGGAAAAAGCCTCCATAACAATAATGAAAAGAAATGGGGAAATTGGATCACCCTGTCTAATACCCTTTTGACACCCAAATTCAAATGTAGGAGAACCGTTAACTAGAACTGAGGATCTAGCCGAAATAAGAACACCGCGAATCCATTCACACCATAATTGAGGAAAATCCATTTGCGTCATAACCGACAGTAAAAAATCCCAATTGACATTATCATACGCTTTGTCAAAGTCAATTTTGAATAAGAACATTTTTTTACCTCTCTTCTTGGCCCATGTAATCAACTCATTCGTCATCAAAGGACCGTCTAAAATATACCTCCCCGACAAGAAAGCGGACTGATGTTCAGAAACAACACTACCTATAACCAACCTTAGTCGATTGGCTAAGGTTTTTGATACCACCTTACTAATACACCCAATGAGATTAATCGGGCGAAAGTCACCAAGCACAGCCGGATCGCCCACTTTAGGAATTAGCGCAATGAACGACGACGCCACACCCATACTAAACCGCCCCTTAGCATAAAAACTATTCATAATATCCACAAAATCCTTCTCAAGCAACTCCCAAAAAGCCCGAATGAATCGAAAATTAAACCCATCCGGACCTGGAGCTTTGTCCACGCCACAATCAAACACTGCCCTTTTGACCTCTTCGACCGAAAATTCTTCCAATAGACTCGCAGCATGAACCCCCGAAAGCTTCTTCAACCCATAACAATTCAATCTCGGTCTAACTCCCATTCTTTCCTTAAATTTATCCCTGAAAAAACCAAGAACTTCCCGTTTAATAACATGAGGCCTCGAATCCCAACTCCCATTAACCATTAAACCCGGAAAATAGTTCGCCGCCTTTCTTTTATTAATACAACCATGAAAATACTTCGTGTTATCATCACCGTTTGACGCCCAATTGTTGCGAGCCTTCTGCTTCAAATCGCTTTGTCTATATAACTCCAATTCCTTTTGCCGCTTAATAATCTCCTCCAAAGACCATAATTCATCCTCCAAGAGGTCACGATGTTCCATACTATCCTCTAACACCTTGCGCTCCATCTCTAAAACATTATGTTCCTCCATTTCTTTCATATTGTTCTCGGCCACCCAAACACGTATGTGAGCCCGAAGATGTTTCAATTTTTCAACCAGCTTCACATCTGGTTCCCCCTTGAACTGGGCGGTCAACAGCGTTTGCTTCACGAACTCTCCAAAACCTTCACGACCAAGCCACGAATTATAAAACCTGAACGGTTTTGGACCAAAATTCCTTGACACCGTCTTCAGCAACAACGGACTATGGTCGGATATATGTCTCTCCTCGGCAATATACTCAGCACTCGGCCATCGCATGAAAAAATCCCAATTCA
This sequence comes from Ambrosia trifida, assembly GCA_028751855.1. Classification (NCBI taxonomy): domain Eukaryota; kingdom Viridiplantae; phylum Streptophyta; class Magnoliopsida; order Asterales; family Asteraceae; genus Ambrosia; species Ambrosia trifida. The sequence continues at coordinate 32,390,891 of CM054126.1, forward strand.
CAAATATTCTATCAATACGGCTCATTTTAGTACCTGCCACAAAAGTATACCGTCTCCCTTTCAATGAGAATTCATGCAGGTTCGTTTTGTCAATAAACCCATTAAACTCCGCCGCATCCGTAGGAGAGAAAATCGAATTCCGCCTGTCACTTTCACTTCGAACCGAGTTGAAATCCCCTGCCACAACCCACCAACCTTCCCCTTGACCCAACAAACCCCCTATAGCCGACCACAAAAGCCGTTTATTAACCAATTGTTGTGGCGCATACACATTGAGAACCCGAACCATCTCCGCGTACCCTTTAACTTTACCCACAATCAACATATAATTATCCGATTTAACCACGTCCTCCCTACTAAAACTCGAGGATCCCATAAAGAAAGTAAACCACCCGATCTACCGTCCGATGGAACCCAGTCAAATAAATAATCATCATTACCCCAAAATCTTCGTAAATCCACCGAATCTAAAGACGTGAATTGCGTCTCTTGAATCAATAAAAAATTCACCTCATTCTTCACTCGAATACCCCGAATCCAATCCGCTTTACCTACATTCCCCAACCCCCGAATATTCCACGAAAGAATATTCATAATTCACCGTCTTGATAACCTTCGCTTCTCAAGACCTCTTGTACGTTCGGAATAAAACCATCCAAATCTTCTGCACCTAAAGCACGTCCCAAAGTAATAGTCTCTGAAGTCTCGTTAATGGCACCAACTGCATCGTTCAATTCATCCACAACCAAACCTCTACCTGTATCTTCCTTGTTCGTAACATCCTCTTCACGAAAATCTTCGCCATCCAAGTTAACCATGTAAATATTATTGACCGGTGTGACAAAAGCAGAGTCATCCAAATCATCTTCCACTTGCTCGCTCGTAGAACTGTGAGACAATATACCAATCAGTTTATCCAACCCAAAAGGATCATTCCCATCTCTACAACGTTTCTTCTGACGATCCTGAGAACCGGTAGATCGGCTCCTATTCTGGAACAAGGATCTCCTACGATACTTCTTCCTTTTCACAGACTTCTCCACCCCTTTCACTGGACTCGCCACAACCCCGTCGTCCGTCTTGCCTTCAGCCTCTCCATTCCACATCGTGTCACCGTTATCGTTACCGAAATCATCCCCTCTAAACTCCCCCTCTTCTACCTCCTCCACAACATTGACCTCTCCATCCGACGTCGCATCCACCACCCTATCATCCTCCTTATCCGAATAACCACAATCATCAAGAAAGTCCTCCACACAATCCGGAACCCATTCTCGCACATCCTCGTCAACCCACACGTGATAAGTTACACCTCTCCAACTGATGTCCACTCTATCATTAATCCGACCATATTTCTTACACAAAACACCAATATACGCATACGAAAGATCTTTATCATCAGCCAACAAATTTTCTGATCGTACAACTTTGCCATATCTTTCTTCAATCATCCTAAAAACTTGATCAAGGCCTATATGAACCGGAACTCCATGAATCTGAACCCAAGCTAATCTCTCCTCCACGCTCCTTTTACCCCCTTCCCACCCTATAACCTCTTCAAACCACGTAGACCAGGAATCCTTGTCTTCCAAAAACCTTGATACGACCACCGAACTATGAAATATTATTAGCACAGAAAAACCACCCAAGTACTTGATACTCTTCAAGCCCCATGCATTACGCACGGCAATGTTGTTCAGCGTGATCAGCGTAACAAAATCCACCACCTTACCCATCAACGCCACACCATTCCACTGATTGAACTCTTTAGCTTCAACACTATCATCCACTTTAAGTACATCCACCTTATTTCTATTTAGAACCGAGTCCATGAACGTTCTACCTCCTCCAATCTCATCCACGTTAGGCCCAAAACCAGATCCATCCATACCCCCAGACGAAGAACCAACCTTAGGGTTTGCATGAGCATGATCATTACGGCTGTTCGAGTTCCTGTTATTGTCAACCCCCGGTCTCTCCACTACATTCCCATCAACGAACCTAGCAATCGCTACGAAAAGTTTATACGAACCGATCCACACATCTCCCATCTCTGCTTCCAATCGTTTCACATCGGTAACATCCTTGAACGACACAAACGCAAACCTTTTCCCCTATCGATCTACTTTTCTAGCGATGTAAGACCCCTCAAACAGCCCAAACCCAACAAACGTATTCTTCAAATCCGAAGAAGAGCACTTCGGAGGGATGTTAGACACAAAGAATTTCGAGATTACCTTATTGTTGTTCCCATCATGGTTAGATCCGCCTCTCCCCTTCCTCCCTGGTACATCTTGCCATTCATCCTCGTACCGCCGTTTTTCTCCCGACATTCTCGGAGCTCTCTAGGGTTTTTCGCCCTAAATAAAGGCATAGCTACTCATGCGTTGTGGTTCGTAACACGCATTATAATTGAATCTCATATATATATCTCGAACCTACAAAATGTTATTGCTAACACCCCAATATTCATCACATGCATGTTGGATGGACATCTTTTTTTCTTCTATCCTCTAGTTTTTTGAGAAAATATCACAATTTATTGTGTAAAATAAATATTGATTTTGGTTATTAGTAAACATTAAATCATTCATCCTAATTAAACCATCTGCTTACTTTAAGACTAGAGGTGCACATGGTTGAAACATAAACTCGAACCTGAAAGTTTGAAACCCAAAACATAGAAAAGCATACTAGACCGAAGGATGTTGTGGGTTATTAGACATTCATGCCTTCATATCCTCTAGTCAACAAGCAAGAGAGATTCATACATCCATATCCTCTAGTCAACAATCATCTTTATTATTTTTGAAATAATAAAGATGATTGTTGACTAGAGGATATGGATGTATGAATCTCTCTTGCTTGTTGACTAGAGGATATGAAGGCATGAATCTTGCTCCTGTCTAATATGGGTTACTCGTTGTTAGACTTGGGTTAGGCTAGGCCCAAAAAGGGTTGTCGGGGTATGCTTGAAATGGATCAAATAAAACATCAACTATATTAACACATGTCTCAAATATTATATAACATGCATGCACATAGAAACCGCAATATCGTCCTTTGGATTCAATTATAACTTACAAAGCTAGTCCCTCAACTATGTTAACATTTAATCTTCAAGTCCTTCATCAATAATGTTGTGTAAGGCTCTTTTTCTAAACCGCAAGACGAAATTCCGGTTTTGGTTTAAAGTTACAATACAACCCCTTAAACTATCTAAACAACTACAAAATGCCCCCTGCTCGTGTCAGACCTTGTACTGAAACCGCAAGACTGTCTTGCGAGTTCTCCCTCCTCTCTCCTACTAAGCACAAGCCTCTCTCCTCTCCCCTCCACCTAAGCACAAACCGCAACTCGGTCTTGCGGTTTCACCATTTGAGAAAATCAAGCCCTGACACCCTCCAAATGTACAAAAAAATGATACTATACCACTATTTCGGCAAAAAAATCTAAGGATTGTTGAAGCTTGTAAGAGGCTTAAAGGCGCTTATTCGTTGGTGTTTTTAACTGAAGATAAGTTAGTTGCTGTTAGGGACCCTTTTGGGTTTAGGCCGTTAGTGATGGGTAGACGTAGCAATGGCGCGATAGTTTTCGCTGGCTATCTTTTGCTGCAAAGTTGTCTAGCGGTGGGTTTATTAGCTAAATTTGCTTCGCAGTTTCATAAATTGTTGTTTTATTACACGAATTGAACCATAAGATGGTAAAACTGAAATTTTCAGGTTCAATACATGGTGTTGACCTTATTTTGGGTTGTTTGTCACGGACTGGCTGCTGTGAAATTTATTCAGCATGTGCTTCATTAAGTTAGTTCATGTTTCTTTTTTACTCAAGGTTATGTTTTCCTTGAGCTTTGTTGTTTACACCATTGTTTCGGGTTTAGGAGAATCACTTTTGCTTACAGATGGATTTGTTGTTTATTTTCCATACATGTTTGCAGTCATGCTAGCGAAGGTTCCGTTTACTTCATCAGTTATTTTGTTCATTTTTTATACACTATCAGTGTGAAAAAGTTTCAAATGTGGCCACACATCAGAATCGATTTCACATGTTGTACGACTTTTGACACCACCACCATAGTGTCTTTGAAACATGGCTGCATGGTGTGTTGCCACTCCTTGGTTTTCAGCTACATGTCAATGGTATATCATTTCCATGGAAGTAGGTGATCGTTGAGAAAAATGCAGTCAGATTATGGAGTTCCCATAGCTTTCTGGCCTTCAAAAGGACCACTCCATGTACCAACCCCACATGCCCCCTTGCATTCAGGTGCATTTTCATTGCTCGCTCTATCTTTTCACAAAAAAAAAAAAAAAAAAAAAAAAAAAAAAAAAAAAAGTTGAATTTTTTTATCTATGTGATGCAAAAAGTATAAATTGTCACCTTGAGAAGAACAAAAAATGTGAACTTTAAATAATTTATCATCCCATATTTGTGGTGAAGAATGAAAGTTTTATCAGTTTCTGCAATTATTTTTTTACAGTTATTTATAAATGTTTAGGTAAGACTCTCAGTAAAAACTACGTAATGCATATGTATATGGTTCTTTTTTTTTCCACGCTATGCTTGAGCCAAGGGACTTGCTTCTCTATGTGACACTTGAATGTGGGTCAACTTTACGCATTGTATAACAAAGTTTGTGCCTTAGAGCATTCATGTTTCTCATCATGTTGACTGTAGTAATTGGTCATTTCAAATAACAATTCCTTATTAAAGCATGTAGTGCAGGATTGGACTTTTTGTCTTAGATTTTGTTTTAAAAACAGAGTTTGTATATGTATATTGGGCTTGCTGATTCCATAATCCAGTTGCTTGCTTGTTGATTGTATTTGGCTGATTGTTTTAAAATGTATCATAAGTTCAGAAATCAGAAGGACCGTTTTTATGGTGTATGTGTTTGCCAGTGTGATTGTGGTCTATTATTATTTCACTAATAATCTACTATAATGTTTATAGAGCATGAAATAAGTCAAAGTGAAAAAGCGAAAATGAATTGGGTAGCATGGAAGAAGGTAGTTGCGCCGGTGGAATATGGTGGTATTGGGTTCGGGTCTCTTTGGGATGCGAATTTGGCGATGTTGGCGAAATGGTGGTGCCGTTTTAAAGTGGATAACAATGGGCTATGGAGAAATGTCATGTGGGCGCTACATCACAGTTTGCGAAGTTGGAACTTTATCCCTATTAGGTTGTCGATTCCGGGGCTCTGGAAACAGATTCATAGGGCTGTCTCAAATGTTCGTGAAGCTGGGTTCAATGTAGCGGGTGCCATCAGGGCTGTGGTGGGAAGTGGCGCGGGTGTATTATTTTGGCTGGATAACTAGGTTGTGGGGGAGTAGTCATTCAATGGGGCTGGGGATCAATGGATATGGCAAATGGGTGGGTTGGGAGGGTACTCAGTGAAAAGTTTGAAGACAGTGTTGAATGAGATGCGGTTATCGTCTACTCAGCGTCCTTTTCGTTGGTGTTCCTGGGTGCCGAAGAAGGTTTGTATAGTCGATTGGCGGGCGGATTTAGATAGACTCCCAACACGAAGCGCATTGTCAAGACCATAGTTGTCAAAGCGCCTAGGCGTACTCAAGGCGCATAGGCCGAGCCCGGAGCCTAGGCGCAAGGCGCATAAAAAACGATGGTTTTTTATAATTAAGCGCATAGTATAAAATACATTTTTTAGGGATTCTAGAGATGTTTTAGGCTTGTTTTGGGCTACTTTAGGATGTTTTAGGGTTGTTTAAGACTTGTTCATGACTCATTTAGGATGTTTTAGAGGTTTATGCAACTTTTAGCCTGAATTTGACCGGAAATCATCCCTGATAGTGCACCTCAGTACCTAGGCGCGCGCCTCACAGGGCGCAGCGCACTTGGTGCGCCTCGAGCCTAGGCGCTCGCCTAGGCGCGCTTTTGACAACTATGGTCAAGACGTGGGATTCAGGTAGCATCATGCTTGTGTCCGGTATGTGGGGAGGTCGACGAGACTGTTGAACATGTCTTCGTTTCTTACGCGTTAGCGCAATCGCTTTGGCAGATTATTGCGCAGTGGTGCGACATCCCTTCCTTTTTCGCCTTCAGTTTCGCAGACCTGGTGGAATGCTATAAATATGTGGGAGGCTCGGATAAACACAAGAAAGCTGTATATGCAGTGTGGTTAACAACAATATGTTTTTGTTGGTGGTTTTGGCTAGTACCCCGCTAGCGGTTGGTGTTGGAATAAAATTGGTTTTGTTGGCCGTTAAAAAAAAAAAAAGATAAAAGATCATAGAAATAGTCAGTGTAGGCTGTGTTTCCGTCATGTACAAACTCTGGCTCATTATTTCCATTCTGTCTCGTGGCAATTAAGATATTCATTGCGTTGTTTTTCTATCCATTTATCATTATTTAATTTTATTGTGTTGTAGGGGTTAGGTTATTCTAAAACAAAATATTTTTGGTTTCCTTAACCGGCCCTTTGAACCAACTAATTCAATATCATATAGACAATAAGTGTTATGTTAGTTAAAAGTTAGTGATTCATGCTATCATTTTTATAGGTCACTAGCTAACTAACTTGCATTTGGTAATGGGTCATGTCTAGATATATGAATTGTGTGTTTTTTAATTTTCTTGATAATTATGGTTTATTTTATGGAACAACAGTTAGATATTTTTTGGCATGTTCTTATGTTTCATTAGCATAGTACTTATTTCACATTTAATATATCATATCATGAACATATAGTTATATCATGTCATATATTGATAATGAGTTTGTATATCATGTCATTCATGAACGGAAACAAATACAAAGGAACATATATTAACTTTCGAATAAGATCGAATTCACATATATTAAGAAATTAACTAGATCCACCCAAAATATAACATACTTATATGAAGAAACAACGAGTGTTACTCGGACTATAGCCGGGGTCACTACTCGTATTCACTGCAGGATATAATCCTTTGCTCACACTGAGGTTAGATCCGTGGCCCGTAAGATAAGTAGGGAGTAAAGAGGAATTACACAAACACAAGATATAAGTGGTTCAGTCTCGTTGACTTACGTCAACTGTCAAAGTATAGTCTTTATTACTCGAAAGGTTACAAGTGTAAAAGAAACAATACAAGTGAGAGATACAAGTGTATGTGTGTAACTGGAGAATTGATCGACCCTAGAAGTCCTCCTTTTATGGAGGATGTGTGGGCCGGGTGCCGCGACCCACAACAGGCGTATTGGGCCGGGGCCCAGAAGTTGGGCCTGCCTTTTGTAAGCCCATTGAGTTGGATTTGGACTAAGGGTTTGCATAAAGCAAACCGGGTGCAAGTGGCGTCCTGCCATTTGTCCACGTGGCGCGCTGTGATTGGTTGTTAGAAGAGGCGCCCAGCCACTGGTAAATGTGGCGCCCTGTGGTTGTCTGCAGGGACCTGCTCTTCTTCCTCCGTCAGAGTGTATCAGGCGGCTTAGCTTCCTCTAGAAGATTCGCTGAAGTGATGTCTGACACATAGGAGATAATGCAGCAAGTGGGACTCAAGGGGAGCTGAACCTTGTCGCATGGTTTTACGCGGACAGGTTACACTCCTCGTATGATGCTCTAGGAAGCTGAACTCCGTGGAGGTGTGTTTAAAATGGCAATGTTTGTGGGGTAGGGTGCGCCTGCGCGCAAGAATTGATACCCTATCCCTTCATTATACAAACATATTTTGTACTTAACATAATATTAGTAAACATAATAAATTAGTCTAAAACAACTAAGCTCGTATCTTAAACTTTGAAGCCTTCATGAATTATTTATTATTTAATGATTATACTAAAACTAAGGTTATTGATCTCATATAGCCATATACTTATCTCACACAAAATTATTTATTTGGGTAAAATAATAAAAAATTAAAGAAGGTAAAAACATTATAGAAATTAAAAACCCTATTAAACTATCAAACATAAACAAACACGTTACCGAACGTTCACGAACATAAACGAACAAACGCGGACTCTGTTCATATTCGTTCGTTAACTAAACGAACACAAACGAATGTCTCGTCAAACGGTTCGCTGAAAGTTAGTTCGTTTCCATCCCTTTTACTAGGTCATGGTCTCATTAAATTTTGATATTGGTAAAAGACATTTTTTTAAGATAAATAAATAAATAAATAATATGATAAACATAAAAAACGTGACTGTATTTTTTTGAAGGTGGTAAATCTTAATGACAGCGACGTGAAATCGGGGGTAGTGACAGATTGACGTCACACGTTTCTTGTGGACTTAATTTTTTTTTTGGAAAATGGCCAAAATAGCCCCTTGACCGGGCGTTTTGCGTAAATGGCCCCCTCCACCGTCTTTGGAGAGACGGGACACGGTTTCCAAAAGGGCTGAACCGTCTTCCGAGATCCTTTGGATTCCAACCAGTAGCAACCCAACACGTGGCGGTTACGATCCCGATGTCTGCCACCCGGCTCCCGTGGCGGCTTGAGACGTGTCAGCGCCGCAAAGCCGTCTCCGGTGGGGTCCCTGAGACGGTTCTCCAACGGCTCAAGTTAAGCCGTCTTCGGCTCGGCTTATAATAAAATAATATATCCGATCCCACCGGAGACGGCTCCTGAGCCGGTTCGGGTACGAAAAAGCCGTCTCCGGTGACGTCTTTTAAAATTTATCAACCGTCTCCTGAGACGTCAGCGGGTACGAAAAAGACGGCTTCCCGTACCGTCTTTTTACTGTTTCTGCACCGACTCGGTGCCGGGCGTCGTACATCGACGGAGACGTTTTCGGTGATGTGACGTCCATGACGAACCGTTTGTTATAAAATTAGTAAATTTTGTAACAATTTTGTTTGAATTTTTTCTTGTATTCCTTATTTTTCTTTCCAAGTGTTAAAAAAAAGTTGTGTTTTTAAAAATGGTTAGTTTTATAATCTATAGTGGAGGCAGGTGGGAAGTTGTTAACGGTCGAATGGAATACGTTGTTGATAGTAGCTGTAAAATACGTGGTTTTGAAATTGATTCAAATATCTCGTATCTTAGTTTTTTAAATGTAGTTTCCGATGTGTGTGAGATTCCAAACATTTCAAGGTTATCTTATAAAATGTCAGCTTTTGATGATGCAATCGACATTTTTAATGATCGTGATGTATCTTTTCTTTTTAAAGTTGCTTTGCAAAACCCCCATGAAGTATTGAAGTTGTATGTTGTAGATGAACCAGGTGTGGGTTCGTCTAGTAATGCTCATTTAAACGACGTACCTTCAAATGATTCAAAAGTCCCTGATCTAAATGTGTCTATAGAAAATTTTGATCATTACACACCATATGGGTGTTTTGGAAATTTCGATGATGAGAAAGCTGAAAAAGAAGAATTTTATGGAAAGCCAAGTCCTGAATTGTTATCAGATATAACCAAAAGCTCTTTAGTTTTTTCTGAAGGTTCCGTATTTCGTAACAAAGATGAATTGAAATTGCAGTTAGGAAATTTTTGTTTGTCTGAACGTTTTTCCTATAAAGTCGACAGGTCATCTAAAACGAGGTATGAAATTTCATGTGTAGTTGATGATTGTGATTGGCAATTTAGGTCACGTTCTGTCCCAACTTCAGACACGTTTTTTGTTACATTTTTTAACAACAACCACACATGTTCTAAAACTCAAACACATCCCCATCTTCGTCAAGCTAACCCGCAAGTAATTGGTAGCATACTGAAGCACCAATTGCGAGATACTAGACGTGTTTATCGTGGAAACGAAATAGTACAAGATTTTCGAGAAAGATTTAAGGTTGATATATCATATACTCAAGCTTGGCGGGGGAAGTGTCATGCACTTGAGCTATACCGGACGTTATCGGCAAATGGGCTATACCGGACGATGAGAATGATAATTGGGCAACTAATGTTGTTGACTTCTACAATAAAGGCGACGCACCGTTTTGTTATTCTGCTGTTTTTTCAAGAAGTATTGAGCTTGACAAAAATTTTTGGGGAATTTTGTTGGGCTATCGTTCTAACGGCTACCTCACACCAACAGTAATAACTTAAATTTTAATGTTTTTTTTTATTTTTTTTTACTGAAATTGTGATTCAATTATTTTTCAGCATGTTGAAGGATGGGTTGGAAGACTGATGAACTGGAGGAGTAGAAAGCTACAAAAAAATGCTTCGCTAAATATGCGGTGGACAATTCTTCCACCAGAATTTTATAATTCGTTATTAGAATCTGTACCAAAAAACTTGGCCAACTATTGCAATGGCAAATTCAAACCGTTTCCTTCATTTTTCGACGTTGATTTTGTTTTTTTTCCCCGTTCAGCTTGAAAATAGGGAATGGTTACTGGTGCGACTAGAGTTGGTGACGCAAGAACTTGTTATGTATGCTTGCGAAGACCTTCGTATCAGAGACAAATACAGAACCATTGTTCACCCAAAGCAGACGAAGATACAAGTTTATTTAGGAGCTTTACTAGTGAACATAAGATTCTGGAAGAAAACAGGTAATCCAGAAAAATGTATAACTTTCAATCTTAACGAAGACTATGTTGCACCACATAACTCCCTGTCTCGTAATGAAGCGGTATATCTTTGTATGCTGATGGAGCATTTGGTTACTGATAAACCAATTACTACGAACGGTGATCTAAAACAAACATGTTCGTCTTACAGACGATTCATGGCTGAAAAAATGTATTTCTGGAGGTGCTTACCACGTCCAAACAATTCTTAATAAAATGTTCTTATTTTGGAAGTTTATTTATTTTTTTAATTGTCCTTATTTATTTTTACCTACCATATTAAATATTTAATTAAATTAAATTATTTCACACTATAAATACCCGCCAAATTAACAAATTCTTCACTACATCACATATTTTTCTTACAAAACATCAATCAAACCAAGTAAAATGTCTTCATGGACCGACGAGGAGATCCTTGGGGTTACACTGGCATGGCGAAATGTTGCCGAAAACACCCGAGTTTCGAACACCAGTCAAGAAATTCGTGCAACTCCATTTTGGAGTAGAGTATTTTTCGAGTTTCGAACACTTGTCGGCGGTCAGACAAACCGTACGACACAAGATGTTATAGAAAAGTTTCACAACGTCAAGGCGGAGTGCACCGTATTCGAAGGGTTCTTCAACTCCAACAAAGAGGAGTCGCCAAACGAGTCCGAGGAAGGGCTCATAGAATTGGCGAAAATCGACTACTTTTTGGACTACGACGAAGAATTCGAATACCTTTCCGCGTGGCATTTGTTACGTGATTATATTTAAATTTAGGTTTTATTAAAAATAATGTTATGTAATGTTCTTTTTTTAATGTATTTTTTATTATTAATAAAGTGTTTTAATTTATTTAGTGTTTTAAAAAATGTTGTAATTTTTACTATGAAATCTATTGATATTCCCTATTGAATGCTTAACCCACCCGTATATGTCCTTCCTATATAAAGCCAGTAGACGGTTTGCCATTACAGACCGTCAGTACACCGTCACAGATAAGAAACCCAAACCCAAAATCACAATGGCACCGAAACCGTGGACAGAAGAAGAAGAAATTGCCCTGTGCACTGCTTGGATAACTGTTAAAGAAAACCCACCACGTCGAGGGTCCATTTGGCCACTCGTTCTCAACGAGTTCAAAGTTTTGGTTGGAGGTTCAAGCAGGTCAACGGAGTCTCTCAACCGGAAGTGGACGGACTTGCAAAACAAGTGCCGTCTCTTCGAGGGGTTTTATCAAACCGCTATCCGTGAACTCCCACAAGACACTGCGGACCATGAAAAACTTGAACATGCCAAGATTGAGCACGAGTTTTCGGGCCGACCACCCTTTACTCATTTGTCGGCGTGGCAGATGATTCGTGATGTCGTCGGGGCTTTGGATTAGTTTTTTTTTTCTTACTTTTAATGCTCCTTTTATTTTAAGTTATAATAAAAAAAATGTTTATTTTAAGTTTATATTGTTTAAAGGGAGTGTTTTGTTTAACACCAAAAAGTAGAGAACACATGACCTTAAACAAACTTAACATAAACAAATAATAATAGGGATCCAATAAAAATACCACTAAAGTATTAAAACAATTACAATATACAAACAATTATAATTCACGAAGTCGTTCAACACGTCAAACACCGAGACATTTCCGTTGCTTGGAACGCCAAGATATATTTTCGCAGTGTACTTTATACCCACTGTCCAGTTTCATCTTCATCACCCTAAATACGTACATAAATATATGTACGGACAGATGCTTACCAACGGTCCGGACAAGTCAAAGAACAAACTCTCTTAAATATCACATCCGATCGTCTTGTACATGTAAAAGACGGATGATCCAGAAGATCATGATAGAGATTTAGGAAAAGGATGAACTTGCCAACAAAGTAGACTACAAAATCGTCGATGCAAATTACACGGGTTAACCCACGTGTAGATGCAACAACAATCCAAGTAGTATTATGTAGATGTAACAGCAATCCAACAGAAGCCTTTTTCGCTTTACTTCTCACTAACTCCGACCGAAACCTATCCATCACTTCAACCTTTCGCTCCAAATGTATTACCAAGTGGTTGGAGGTCAACTTAAGGCTAAAGAAAATGGGTGAAAGGATTTTTAAGGCCAAAGAAAATGGGTGAAAAACTTCGGAACAGAAGCTTTCCATAGAATGGGATTAGATAAATCACAAAGGCTTAGGTTTAAAAAGTGCCATAATTTTTACCGAAAAAATATTCGGCTATTCTGAAGCTCAAAAACACGTCGAATAATCAAACTAAATTTGAAAAAAACATTTGAGAAGATTTTGTTTGATTTGGTAAAATATTTTGGCTTGGTAAAATATTTTGGCTTGAAACAAACATTTGAGAAGATTTTGTTTGATTTAGATGTGTTTTTTTTTTCAACCAAACCCACATATTTATACCCAAACAAAATTTGAAAAAAAAATAAAAAATAAATTAATTAATGGGGCTGAAGACGGTTCAGCCAAAACGGATTCGGCTAAGCCGAGCCGAAGACGGCTTAACTTGAGCCGTTGGTGAACCGTCTCAGGGACCCCACCGGAGACGGCTTTGCGGCGCTGACACGTCTTAAGCCGCCACGGGAGCCGGTTGGCAGACATCGGGATCGTAACCGCCACGTGTTGGGTTGCTACTGGTTGGAATCAAAAGGATCTCGGAAGACGGTTCAGCCCTTTTGGAAACCGTGTCCCGTCTCTCCAAAGACGGTGGAGGGGGCTATTTACGCAAAACGCCCGGTCAAGGGGCTATTTTGGCCATTTTCCCTTTTTTTTTTCTTTTTCTTATTAAGCGACGTTATTCCAATTAAGGTGGCTGTTAATATTTTAACTTAAAACATATTTGTTTTTCACTTTTTTGGGTTGGTTAGTTACGTATGGTCAATTTATCATACACACCATTAAATAATGAGAATTGTGAGAAACATATAAAAACATAGTGGATAACGAAATGTCGATAAAAATACACAATAAGTCGTAAAAATGACACAACGACAAAAAAAAAAAAAAAAACACACACACACAATAATATAACACAAATTGTAAAAAGTACAAGCAAAAAAAACGAAAACTTAAAAACTAAGATCGTAGAGTTCGATGAGACGGTTCCATTACCGTTTGAATGACTTTTATTGGAGTTCATTTGATACCTTTACTACCACTTTATTTTTTTTCACTGTATTTGATCCTAAAACAAAAATTATTATGGACCACTTGAATTTCATTACATTTGAAAGTTGTAAGACCATGTGTAGTGAAAGGGGGAAAAATTTAAGGCATCATCTGTGATTGGTTCACGTGGCAGCTAAGTTACTATGAGACGTTAATTCAAAATGGGGTGTAGTGGGAAGGGGGAAAATATGGCGCTAAGTATATTAAAAAAAAAAAAAAAACCTAACTGACTTCGTCTTCTTCATCACCACCACCACCACCTCTTCTTCTTTTTCTTCCTTTTCCCTCTTCTTCTTCTCCTCTCTCTCTCTACAGATCTGGCCTCCACACACCACCACCACCTTCTTCTTCATCATCACCACCACCTCTTTCATTCTTCTTCTTCTTCTTCCCTCCTTCACCCACCACCTCCGTCGCCGCCTTCATCATCACCACCACCTTTCTTCTTTTTCCCTCCTTCACAGCAGGCCACCACCATAATAATCGAAGTGAGGTGTCATCGTTTGATTGGTCGATTACAATTGTTGTTTGGTGCTAAAAATATAACGCCAGAACCGGTTTTGTCATTCGCGCCTCTACGTAATGGTGCATGGGGCACAATTCTCCACTTCACGCTCACAATCGCGCTTCACTACATACACATAAATGCACTTTTTTCAACCAAAAATCTCCGAAAGAGGTGTAATAGAGAGACTTGGTTGATTAATTTATATGCTAACAATGTAATTAAATGCTAAAAACCTACATCCCAATGCACCCCAACTCTTCAAAATGTTCCTCTTACACCATGATATGCCCTTCGGTACATGCCGTGCATCATCGGTTGCGTCACAATGTGGCAGTGTGCCAAGCGCTTTTAGAGTATCCACAATCGCTGTGGTGGTTTGAAAATCCAAACTGCCACATCAACATTCACATCAATCCAAACCATAACCATTCTAAACCCATTTTCTCGTATAACAATGAATGATTCTAAACTTGCATCTCATACCTTACTTTTACAACAAAATAAAATCATAATATGTGAGTGACTGTGACTGGTGTTCAGACCAAACCCAAGCACACCTTTATACACATTAGGTATATTTGGCAAAACTGGCTCGTGGTTGTGGCTGGAAGCTAGTAGCTGTAATTTTTTAAATATATTTTGGTGTTTGACAGAGTAGCTAGAGTTTTTAATAAAATATATAAAATGACCAAAATGGGTATAACTAAAAGTTTGTATGCATGATTTTTTTTATTGTAAATGGTTATTTGTGTTATTTTACTCATTAAAAGCTTATAGCTAGTAGGAGATTTTTCTTAAACGATAGTACTTGTAGCGTTTCAATATAGATTTTTTTCTCCTAACCTAAATGCTTCAAGCTTCTTCAATCAAACAAAATTTTTTATTAAGTATGAGGTTTTTTTTTCATAAAATCTTGAAGCTATAAACTTTTAAAAGCTCCTTTTATTAAAATACCCATTGTGGTTGCTCTTAGTCTGACATTGAAGTATGCCCTTTACTGATAACATATAGTCTAATTTCATATAAATAATCACATATTTGAAATCTGTTTTGAAAATTTAAGAAATACTAGAATCAGGGTGTTTCTAAAAACTAAGATAATCAGCTACGATAAAACGGTTTCAATGTCGTTTGAATAATTTCAATCGGAGTCTGTTTTATTCCCTTACTACGGCTTCCTATTTTTTTACTGTGTATTTGATCCTAACCCAGCCAATACTCTTACCGTATTTTTTTCGTTGTTATATACTGAATATATATATATATATATATATATATATATATATTATGACGGTTGTGGAGGTTGATGGTTCAATTCCGATCGGAGCCATATTTACCACATGTGATGGACCATCTTGAAAGGTTCTCAATCCAGATAGAATGAGTAATCAAGCTGGCCATGATGTTAGGTAGAGGTACACATACTACACCACTTACGTTAAAAAAAATTATGTTTGTTAGACCAAGCGTAATGATAAGTGAATTGGGCGTTAAAGGGGGGAATTCCCGTTCACCCAGCTACACCGCCCCCTCCCAAATTAATGGGGCGCTAAATATTTCGCGTACGTTAAATTTTTGGCTGGCCAATCAGAAGCTTCCATTTCATTTTTTTTTTATTTTTTTATTTTTTTTTCATTCAAATATAATATCATTGTATATTCACCCTCTTTCACGCACCAAATTTCACTCACCATCAGCAAGTGGCATCACATTGTCAAGTATCAAAAAATGTATCTTCCACCTATCAAATTTCACACACAATTATACATGGTATTATAAAATTGTAACTGTGAGCACGTGTTTTTTGGCAAGTAAATTGACTGGAGAGGTAGGTAGCGACGGCCACCCACGTGAATATATAGGTGCGAGACGCAGACAGCTCATATCCAAACAATATCTGTCATTTTATGATTTTGTTTTAATATTGCTAAAAGAAGTTTCTAAAAGTTAAATTATTATCTATACCAAGGGGTGGGGTTCAATTCATAAAGCTAAAATCTTTAAAACATCTAGATTGTGAAAAGTTTTGGGTTTAAGTCCTAAAGACTACGAGATTAAAAAAATTAACATTCAAAAAAAGAAAAATTATCAATACGCATGGTTCTAAAAATCCCGTCTAGCCTCCAATTAATCGCTACTCGGGGGTCCATTAAGTAAACACCGATTTCGACCAAAACCAGAAAATTTTGACGCTTTAATCATATATATTTAAAGACATGAGTCGAGGAATTGGTTAAAACATACTTACTTAAAAAACTACATATAACGTGTGTGTGTATAAAAAAACTGAAAACTACATATAAAATTTCAATCCGATTAATAACGATTAATCCCTACTAATCGTTGGTCGGCACCTCACCAATCGACTAACGCTTAGCCATTATCTTATAACAATAACTATACGTATAGATGAAGCCAATTTTATTTATAATGTTAACTACAAACCTTCATTTTAGCGTGCTTCATCGTATTTCAATATGTAAATAATCAGAGTTTGGGTTGACATATGTAACCCGTATAAAAGGCTGCTTGTGTTCCAGTTGACCTTTTAACATGTTTAGTTTTAAACATGACAACCTAGCAACCTGTTTAATTAGACATGTTAACCCCCTAACTCGTTTATGACCCATTTAATCCATTTTTACAACCCGACAAACAATGGCGAAACTTGGTTCTCGAATTGGTGGGGGCTGGACTCAACCCGGACTCAATTTACCTACGAAAATCACAAAATTTCACCACTTCGCCAAAAATCGGTGGGGACGGGGACCCGTCGGGTCCTAAAGAAGTTGCGCCCCTATGGAGCAACATGTTACAACTTGATTATCACCAGCCAACTTGTTTAACGAGTTAGATGAAATGAACTAAACATGTCATATCCATATTACACAATTTTAAGTATGTAAAGGTTAACATTAATGTTTTTTACTTTTTTGTCATGAAAATTAGATTCGTGTTAGAGTTGAACAATTTGATCGTAAACTCAAAATCCTTAGCCGACACTAAAGGTGTAAAAAAACTAAGCCACTTGAGATTGACTCGAGAAAAAGTACGAATGAGCCGAGCTTAAAAGAGCTCGAGCCTCTAGCATGAGCCTAAAAATAAGTTTGTTTAATAAATGAGCTCAAGTTGAGGAGGCCGATCACGAACGCTATAGGTGTGGGAGCGATCCTGGTCAGGGAAGGCTAAGACGGCGCCTCGCATATGGGTAGCAAGAGGGCGCTTATGCCCCGACGGTGGGGCCTTATGGGGAGGGGCCCAGCCCAATAGGGACAGCACACCCCCCACTTCAAGCGCACCTCTGTATCGATTGAGCTAGAGCAGGCTCACGAGCCTAAACGAGACTATTGTTTATTTTGGTATTTTAACTATAGTTACAAATAAAATAATAAATAATAAACGTGTCGGGCCTTATTTTAAAAAGAGTTAATAGCCAAACAGTCCTTATGATTTGGTTGTCTTTGCCAGTCCAACCCAAAATAAAAAATAATTGCTTGAACAGTCCCTTTAGTTTCATGAAATGTGTCAAAACAGTCCAATTACTTAACAGAGTTAACTCAATCTCGTTAAGTTTGGGGCAAAATCGTCAACTCACCTCTAATATTTTTACCAGGCTTTTGTTCATTCCTTTATAAACCTTATTTTGCCCCTGATACAAAAGTCTGATTAAAATATTAGAGGCGAGTTGATGATTTTGCCCCTGATTTAACAAGGTTAAGTTAACCCCGTTAAGTAATTTGACTATTTTGACGCATTTCGTGAAACTAAAGGGACTGTTCAAGCAATTATTTTATTTTTAGACTGGATTGGCAAAAACCACCAAACCACAATGACTGTTTTGGCTATTAACTCTTTTAAAAAAATATCCACAGGCCAAGTTAACCCGCCCTCTCATTAATTTAGCAAGCTTTAGTTCAGGCCTAGGTGGACTCGGTATTTCACCAACACAATTGATATACCGTATAGCAAACCAACACAAGAGTTACAATCTGTCATGTTTACCCTTACCAATTACCATTCATCTCTCATAAACATCGACATCACGTCACCATGTGTACAATGTATTTGTATCAGAAAGAAAAAAAACATCGTTTACACTCTAAAAAAAGCACATGAAAGCTTGTAAGGATAATCAGTGTGCCTTCATCCCTTGACGTTTGACACGTTCGGCTCCTTGGCGTCAGAGGCGTTTCAGTTCTTGGCTAGAGTTCAGCATGTGGTCCACAACAACTTTTCGACCCCTCAGGGGCGAGGCTTTGTATCAAGTATATTAGTGTTTTCTATTCAGAAGAGGATAACAGCACAGTTTTTTGTTCGTCTACCTGATATCCTTATGTAATTTGTTATTTTTTTTAAACTTTATTAAAAAAAAGAAAAAGAAAAAAAAAGGCAATGTGTGGCCCACTTAACATGTTCTCCCTCGTTATTCTCACTACTTTAAATACCTCCCTCTCAAACAAACACCATATCTGATCAAACCCAATCCAATCCATCGGCACACACACACACTAGTACATACAGGATGACGTCATCATCGTCTACGAGGCTAGATCTGGACGGAAACCCGATCAAACCGTTAACAATATGCATGATTGGTGCTGGAGGATTCATCGGCTCACATTTATGTGAGAAACTGATGTCGGAGACGAATCACACTGTGTTAGCAGTTGATGTTTATAATGATAAGATTAAGCACCTACTTGAACCGGACTCTCTTCCTTGGACCGGTCGGATTCAGTTCCATCGGATTAATATTAAGAATGATTCTAGACTTGAAGGTCTTATTAAATGCTCTGATCTGGTAACGTCTTTTATTATTATTATTATTATTATTATTATTATTATTATTATTATTATTATTTTAGTTTTTGTTTCATTTAGAGTGTGGCAATGCACGGGTGGTTTTACTGTTTACTAGTGTTGGTTAAAAAGTAAAATAATAATTAATTACACGGTTTTTTTATATTATATGTAATTTCTGTAAGTAGACATGTTTTAACCCGAATTTAGACCCATATTTTTAAGTAGATAGGGTTAATCGTCGGAATTTATAGGTTTTGTCCGGAATCTAGCTAGAATTTACTTAGTTTTGGCTGGAATCGCTAGGCTGCCACTGATTTTTGGCTGATTAGGACCGCTTTTGACCACCGTTGACAGGCTAGCGATTAATGGGCCGATTACATAAAATTACTTAGTGAACTTTGACTAGCGATTAAGGCGACTAATTGGAGGCTAGGCGATGTTTTTAGATCCATGCTCTCATTACATTGTTAGATTTGACTAATTTACTTTCTGTTTCTTTTGTGCTATCAATCGTTCTGACTTCTGAATCTGCATTTTCATGTTTGATTACTTACTTCTGGATTGATTTTTTGTGCAATTTAATTAATGTTGTTCGATTTGGTATTTAGACGGTGAATCTTGCTGCCATCTGCACACCGGCTGATTACAATACTCGTCCTCTTGACACGATTTACAGCAATTTCATCGATGCGCTCCCTGTGGTATGCTTTATTTTTTATGGCATTAATAAACTATTCTACTGCTTTTTTAATACGGTTATATGAAGCAGTGCTATGATTTATAAATCGTGTCTTCTTCGCATTGTAGGTTAAGTACTGTTCAGAGAATAACAAACGGCTCATTCACTTTTCCACTTGTGAAGTGTATGGGAAAACTATTGGTAGCTTTCTTCCCCAAGATAGTCCACTGCGACAGGTATCGTTTCAAATAATTACTATCCATTTTTTTAGGATTCAAATTTATTAATGTCAATTGTCAAGTTAATTCCATAGTTTCTAATATTCTATTTTGACCTTTAAACTTCACTTGCATAATAAAATATGGTTTTTGTTCAATAAAATCAGGATCTGTTATGCTAAACACCTCAATAGTTCTCAATGGTCCAGATTCTAGGATGCTTTGATTGTTTTAAATCTTTTGTTTTTAGTACCAACTTTTTCACAGGGTAATAATATACATGGTTTGATTGATAAGCATCTGTTTAGCAGAACTTTTGCTCCTGCAAATGTATCTATTTTATGTCTATGCCATTCTATTGTTGATTATTGTGATATGCAAATTTGTAACTAGGTTTCGTGTTGTGTCTATATGTTTTACAGTTTTCTACCAAGTATGTGTGTGATTCAAATTCCAATCATAGTTACTTATCAAGTATTTCTTTCTTGGATTATAACCATTTGCAGGATCCTGCTTATTATATTCTGAAAGAAGATACTTCCCCTTGCATTTTTGGCTCAATTGAGAAGCAGAGGTGGTCTTACGCATGTGCAAAACAGTTAATTGAGAGGCTCATCTATGGTGACCATACTTTCTCTTGGCTCGTTTAGTGATAATATCCAACGTGGCATGCTCTTATCTGTTTATTTTTCTTTGCAGCTGAGGGTGCGGAAAACGGTCTAGAGTTCACCATTGTGAGGCCTTTTAATTGGATTGGCCCGAGAATGGATTTCATTCCTGGGATCGATGGTCCAAGTGAAGGTGTTCCAAGGGTTCTTGCATGCTTTAGCAATGTATGTTTAGTTTCAGCTTTGAGTTTAAAGTTGTTACACAACTTGAGCTATTATAATTTGTTTTTTCCCTGCAATCCTTTCAGAACCTGCTCAGGCGTGAGCCTCTGAAGCTTGTGGACGGTGGTAATTCACAGAGAACTTTTGTCTATATTAAGGATGCTATTGAAGCTGTTCATTTGATGATTGTATGTTGCACCCGTAATTTATTTATTTAATATTTTCTTAATTAAGATATATCTAATCGACAACTGCTTGCATATTTCTCAGGAAAATCCCGCAAGAGCTAATGGTCATATCTTCAATGTGGGTAACCCTAACAATGAAGTTACAGTAAGACAGCTTGCTGAAATGATGACCAAGGTAAGATCATTCTTATCATTTTGGTTTTTGAGGTGAATTGAAAATCGGGTTTTGGGTAATGGGCAATGGGCAACCCAACGGGTAAATTTTAATTGCTTAAGACCACAAACTTCTATATCTGCTTACCTGTGGGTGACAAGTAATGAGTAATGAGTAATGGGGATAATAGCTATGGGGCTGGTACCAAAACCCGACCCGTTACCATTCCTAATGTCCTATTATTGATCAAAAAAGGTATTGAGAATGGAAGTTTTCTAAGAAACGATTCTCATATCACAGGTATATGCAAAAGTAAGCGGAGAAGATTCAATAGAGACGCCAACCATTGATGTAAGTTCCAAAGAATTTTATGGCGAAGGTTATGATGACAGTGATAAGAGAATTCCAGACATGACCATCATAAACAAACAATTAGGTATCATTCCCGCCATATCCTTATTTCTAAAGTGTTATTCCATGGATCTGTTTTATTAATAGTATTGACGGGTCAGGTAAAAGAAAATGTATAGCATCGACTTTTTTAGTGATTCCCCTATTTGCTAGAGTTCCTGTTTTGACCGGTTTTAGATAAAAAAACCATAGTTGTTAAAAGCCATCGCCTCTTGTGCCTAGGCCCATGTTTTGTAAAAGCCATTGCCTCTTGCGCCTAGGCCCATTTTTTAGCGAGGCGATGCATTTGCGCTTTGAGTCGAGGAAATTGCGCTTTAATTCTCCAGGTGATGGTTTAGGCGCAGGTTTTAGCTAGATTCCCAAATTCCGGAGAGTTTTTAGCCAAATTTGTTAAATTATGGCTAGATTCTAGCCAGATTTCTACTTTTATCACAGGAATACTATTTCTATACATTAATACATCAATATTTTAAAACTTTTGATACTAACTAGATGAAAAATAGTATTGGTTTAATATATTTTTACTTTATTTTCTTTGTTCGCTTTTTTTTAATCTCAGGCCCTCGCTTTTTTTGCGCCTCGCGCCTAGGCCCCAGGCGAGGCCTATGCGCCTTGAGTGCGCCTAGCGCCTTTGATAACTATGAATCTATGATAAAAACACAGCCCAAATCGACCCAAGATAGATCAAATCGTTGGTCATTTCTTTTTTAACTAGTACGTATTTGGAGTGCAGGGTGGAATCCAAGGACATCACTTTGGGACTTGCTGGAGTCCACACTTACATACCAACACAGGACATACGCTGAAGCGGTCAGACAATCCATTGCAAAACCAGTAGCCAGTTAAAAGTGTAAAAACAACTCACAAGGCTCCTCTTGAATGTTATAAAGCTGTATGTGACATACAATATCGCTTCATTTTATTATTTCGACTTTTGTTTCCATGTCTAAAAGTAGCCTATAGCTTGCTAGGAGACTTGCACCTTTAATGTGTAGCAGTAAGGAGAGTCTCCCTGTATCATGAGTTCTACACCACCATAGAATTGGCTAGATACTTACTTTACGAGCTCGGTTTTGCTTTCTCCCTTTCTTCTGTTATCTTTCGCTCGCTCGGGAGCGTTTTAATAAATTATTGTTGGCTTGTTGCATGTGTTTTTATGGTATGAATATCAAGAAACTGGTAAAATAAATAAAAAATAACCATCTGGAATGTATATATGTATTTTTAACTATATATCATTTTTTCAACAATAAAAAACCATAATTTAAATATTTGTTCTACTAAAATATAATATTGTGAATCCAAGATAAAATTCTGGCAATGAACTAAAGTACCATGAAACAGAAAATAATTTCATCCAACCCCAACACCTTCAAATGTCCAGAATCATATACCTATACTTCTGCTTGAAGCTCAACCAACCAAAATCTCAATCCGAATCCGTGAAATCAACATCGCTGCAATCGCTCGAGTAAGAGAACCGGCCATCACAATCGGTCCACGGGTCCTGAAAATGCTGCAGCCTTTCACATATCTCAGAAAGATCCCCATTCAACTCCACATTCCAACTCCCTTGGATGTCAAGATGAGTGACTGCCTTGCATTTTGTGAGGATTTCAGACAGGCCCGAATCACCAAACTGACCGAAACAAAGCTCGATCTGCTGCAGACGCGGCATGGTGTGAGCAATGGTGGTGGCTTCAGAATCATCAGCAGGTAGCAAGCCTGCATCAAGTGGAGGCATGTTTCTTTTCAAGTGTAGTAAAGACTTGCAACCGTTACCGAATGCTGCGAGTCCTTTGCTTGTGATTTTGAGGCAGTGGCTGACATCCAAGACTGCGAGATTTGGTAGTGGCTTTATGTGCTTCAATACCATTTGGTCAGTGATATCAGTCATTGGCATTTCCAGCACTTTTAGATACTTTCCACTGAAATAGGCATACAACAGGAGGATTTCAAATTGTTAATTGAACATATAGTTTTTATAATACATATTAATACACTATAAAAATAGGTGTTGGACAAGTCGGGCTAACCTGGCCCGACCCCTTTCAAGTGGGTTAAACCCGGCCCGACCCAGGACCTGCCTACTAGTCCACCTCTATATGCTTATCCCACAACAAATGGTAATAAAACAACCTAGATTTCAAAATGTGTGTTAAGTAAGAACTAGCCACCCTTGGATTTTGTCTCAAGTTTATGTAATAATGTTCCATGAAACTGGCAACACTATCATAATATCATGTACAAGTTCCGCCTTTTGTAAAATGGGGTGAAGTTACCATAAAAAGATGAGACTCGCTTGATTTCTACTTGCTATTTTGATATAATTTTCGCTTTCATGGAATGTAAAAAAATTTAAAATAAAAAAAATCAAATTGTTGAACATGAGTTTTTGTCAAGTTTATAAAATAATGTTGCATGAAATTTGCATCACTATCAATTTAGAATGCCAATTTGTTTAATTTGCAATGTTTTCATTTCTAGCAATTTTTTAAAATTTCAAATGCTCTCCTGAACATGAGTTATGTCCCTCTAGAGTTTGATTAAACACAATGACCAATGTGGGCCCAGGCCCAAAAGTGTATACCCTACAAGACTCAAGTTAGAAAATTCATCATATGGAGCACATATATAAGTAGGAATTTGAAAGAAATACATAGTAATCTAGAGACTTTGTAGTAGTGTGAAATGTTACAACAATAATAAAACATCTCATGAATTCTAAGGGTTGTGACAAGTGAGCGACCAGGAGCGAGCAGCCACAATAGCCACGCGCTCACCTAGCTACAACAGTCCCACGCTAACCCGAGGCGAACGAGCCAATGCGAGCAGGCTCACGGCGCGAAGAAAGGAATTTGTGTTGAATTTGTAGGTTGTGATCACGTCGGTGCTCACCCCCATCCACAACAGCCTGACGTGACCAGGTTTCTTGAGTCACATCGGTGGCTCGCGACGGTGCTCACGGCGAACAAATTCACAAATAACAAAACCAAAAATAAATAAACAATACGTGTTTGTGCACATTCTCATTGATGTACCAGCTCCACTTTTTGATAAAACGGGATAGAAATTGTACAATTTATAAATTATTAATAATAATAAAAAAAAATCATCATCTTCATCTCCACTTCTGTAAAATATAGGAAACTCGGTAATCTATAAATGGTTAATAATACTAATAACAATAATCAAACCAACAACAAAATAAAAAAAAATCAAGAGACTTAATTTAGACTTTGAACCAAGACCAAACTCCATTTTTCTTTTATTAACTTATTATCATAAACCATGATGATGATCATCATCATCAAACCAAGAACAGATCAAATCACAAAAATCAGATATTTTTATCAACAAGCTACATTTTAAACACATAATAATAACAATAACAATAATAAATAAAACCCAAAAAACAAATTTATATATATATATTTTTTTTGAACGGCAAATTTCATTTCTTGTGGGACTTGAACCCATGACCTCCCCCTTAGGTGTTCTTAGAAGCTTTGCTTCTACCATAAAAAAACAAATTTATATAATCAAACAAATAAACACACGTTTATTCACATTCTTGAGGTGCAAGTAACTTAATCCAAACCATCAACCTTCCATTCTTAAAAAAATGAAAAAAGAAATCCAAACACACCCACAAAACACTTTCATAATAATTATAAAAAACTTACCACAAAGAAGAAACCCAAAACCAAACTCCATTTTAAACACAAAACAAACTCAAATTCCATTTTCTTTTTATAAACACACACACACACACATATGTAAACCATAACTAAGCTTCCATTCTATATAAAAAACAAACAACAACAATAACAATAATAATAATAATAATAATAATAATAATAATAATAATAATAATAATAATAATAATAATAATCTTACCAATGAGTAACAAAGAAGAACCCAGGCTCACCCATCTTATAAACAGCCAACCGTTGCACCATAAACTTACTCCTTCTAACCAGCTTCTTAACCACCTTATCCACCTCATGACTATCATCATTACACCTCCGACGACACCACGACTGCACATCAACCTCCGACCAACAGTACGGTCCCCCGACAACCTCGTTCCAACCTTTGCATACTAAAGGCACCCTCTTCATCATTTCCTCAACTGGTCTTATTTTCTCGAATATTATTGATAATATTTCTGGGTTTAGTTCGTCCCAACTTCTCCACTGTGTTTGTTGTTGTTTTGATGATGATGGTGATGGTGATGGTGACGACGTCGTTTTGGGTGTTTTGTTTGTGCATGATGATATTACGGATGGTTTTTTGTTGCTCATTTTGTTGGTGGAATGGTGTGATTGTTTTGGGTTGGTTAGTGCTTTTGATATTATGGCAGAGGACAGAGAGAAGGAAATGGGTTTTTGACACGTGGCAGGTGAGTTGATCTGACGGCTGGTAATGATGTTAAGAGACGCCAATGACAATGATGATTTTTTTTTTTTTTTTTTTTTTTTTGCTATGTTTTTATTTAAGTTTATTATTACGATTGTATGAAATTTGTTAAAAATATTAAGTTCATAGTTTTATACTTTTATATTGTCAAAGTAATTTAGAATTTTTTTTTTTTTTTCAACTGAATATCAAATTCATTCCAGGACAAAGAAAATTACATTAAGATAGCGGGCAAGCGGGCAACAAGCTGCGCCGCCACCCCTTTAGAAATATAACTAATTGTTACATTTCTACATAGCAAAAGATAATTTATTTGCTACTATAGCAAAAGATAAAAGATTATTTGTTCAAATTGTACAAATAATTGTACAAAAAAAAAATTGTACAAAGAAAAAAAGATGAGGGAGAATGGTCACTACTGGTGACGGTCCTATCCGTTGTGGACACGCGAAACAGCCCGGTACGAGCGAGGTTTCAGCGCTAGTGCTCACCCCCAGATACAACAGCCTCACGCGAACCCCGTCGCGATGGCCCAACATGAACAGGATCATGGCACGAAGGAAGCTATTTGTCTTGGATTTACAGGTTATGGTCACGTTGGTGCTCACCTCTAGCCACAACGGGATCAATTGATCGAGTACTTGAAAGTCACGTTGGTGGTTCACGTCGGTGCTCACCCCCAGCCACAGCGGACAGTTTGAATATGTTATGTAATGATTGTACAGTATTGACCTCAGACGAAAAAAAAATCTAAATTTTGTGAGAACGAAAGACACATGACTGATATGTGGTTCGACTGCTACTTATCAACCTCCCAGTCGTTGAAGATTTGTAAAGATTTGAGCTATATAGAATCGCGATCGATCGACGGGTTGGAGTAGATCAACTATGTGACACCTGAACACAATTTGCCAAAATAAGTCTCATTATCAAAATCAAGGGTACACACCCTAAGGATCAAACTTCACATTTAACCAATGGAAAATAAATGGTGTTGTAAACACAGCAACTAACCATCACTAAAAGCAAATTTATAATAACACATTTTTAACATAATTTTCACTAGTCTTTTCTAATAACTCTTTAACTTTTGTAAAATCGAGGGGGCCATAAATAATCTAGAACGCTAAAAAAGGGAAACATGATAGCAAGAATCGTTTGTTGGGTTACAAATTTAAATTGCTTACAAACAAAAGCTCGCTATCATCTTTTAACTATATAGTAGTGGGAATGCCCACGCATTACAGCGGGTACGTATATTTTTTGACACACATTGTGTGACGGGTTTCACGTAATTTATTTTTAATACTAATCTCCTAAGACAACTATAATGTAATCCAAACGAGAAGAAGCAAAATCCATGTTTGTGTTTTATATTTGCAGTTATTGGAGTTTTGTTTTGCTATGTTTTTAGTTAAGTTTGTTATTATAATTATGTTTATTTGAATGGTTTTGTTAAAAAAATTATAAAGTTCATAGTTTTGTATTGTCATGGTAATTAATTTTGAAATATAACTATTTTTGTTTGTTACGATATGAGAGTGAGAGTTCTTCTTTAGATGTGTGTTTTTTTTTTTTTTTTTTTTTTTTTTTTTTTTTTTTGTAAAAAAATATTTAAATGTATCATTAAGGTAAGTATGGTGTGGTTTAACTAGAGGGTATTGGTTAAAGCGTCATGTTACTACCACGTCGTAAAAGATTATTTGGTAATTTTTCCAAATAGTACAAATAAAAAAAAAGAAAAAAATTCAAGGAGAATGATCATCGGTGATGTCGGTCTAAACGTGAATGAAGCTGTTGTGTAATCGCCATACACCTCAAAAGAGAAAAAAAAGCCACTACGTTTAATTATACATGAAAGAAAGAGCTTGGACCGTTTAGGTCTCAAGTTCGATTCCGGACACACTCAAGGTAATGATGGGGAGAGCTTGACCTTCCGCGGGGGGGGGGGGGGGGGGTTCGAACTTGAGCTGAACCGGTTTTCACCCGGCCGTTACTCCAGCGGGCGACAGAAAAACTGAGCTCGTGTGGAGGCGGTACGGTTTACGGGCGGAAGCCGATAACAACCCACACTACCACCAGCATAGATCCAGTTCAAACAACATAGTCTGATGAATGAAGGGTTAGGGCCTGCATAAGCGGGTATGACAACTTCCATTAAAAAGAAAGTCATGTTCCAAAAAAAATAATACAAGAAAGAAAGAGAGACACGATTGATATGTGGTTCAAACTATTGTGATACCTGAACACGTAAGATTTGTTAAAATAATTTTCATTTTTTCTCAAAGTCAGAAATCAAGGGTACACACCATAAAAGATTAGTTTCACATTTTTAACCGATTAATGTTACCTCACTCTAATTTTAATTTACATCAATTAATCTAAAGTATTATGATGTTTTCTTTAAAAGAGCATTAGTCTCTACTCTGCTAACCCCACAATGGTAACTTTACGCAAAATAAATAGTGTTGTAAATAACTAACGGTCACAAAAAACAAATTTATAATAACACTTACCGTTTTTGCATAAATAATCGAAACATGATAGCAAGAATCTTTTGTTGGGTTACAACTGAAACTGCTTACAAACGAAAGTTTGCTATCGTCTTAACTATATAATCAAGTATAATATTTTATAATTTACTTTCAATGAAGCGATAACATAATCATGTTTTAAGGGCTCCATGTCTAACAAGCTCCCTAATCAAAATCAAAATCGTCAACCTTTTTAGTTTGTTGATTGTTGCAGTCAAGGAGTACGAATGAAGAGTTAAATAATAAAGAATCGAGTCACGGATACTCCAAGAATGCACTTTGAAGTTCCTACCTGAGGTGCGGCTTGAATCAAGTTCGGTGTATATAAATTGTAATTTGTATCTTATTTTTATTCAGTTTAGTTAACGGTATTGCACTAGCCATTTCCCACGAATAACAAGAGCATCTTTATTATACATTGTTATTATATCGATAAAAAGTAAAGTCACTTCCTATAAGGTTAATCATCAATCAACCGCCTCAATTCTCAAACATGTTTAAAGAATCAAGCAAGAATAATGGTTGATGAACGACAACTTGATCCCATGACGCCAAAACACAATTTGTGAAGATCAAAGTTGAAATCAGTCGTAATTTCTCAAACATTTTTGAAGAATTGAGTTTACAAAAGAAGCATGGTTGATGAACTACTATTATTCGTAGATTTGATCAAGTGGCATCATAACACAATTTGTCAAGATCAAAGTCGGACTCAGGTATAAATTCTTGAAGACGTTTGTAGAATCGAGTTTATATAGAAGAAGCATGGTTGATGGATGAACGGCTTAGTCGTAGATTGATCGCGTTACGCCAGATAATAATTTGTCAAGATTAAAGTCGAAACTAGACTTAGATACCCTTAGAAATTAGAGTTACATGTAAGCAAATAAGCGATGGTAAATAAATTGTGTCGTAAATAAGTAACTAACTATTTTTTTTAGTAAAAATTAGTATAAAACGTTGTGGTTACACGCTACAGAAGGTTAATTCTCACCTTTTATTTAGAGCATCTCCAACGCCCTCCCACCGGACGGTCCAGTGAACAAATGTAAAGTTTTTGCATATAAAAGTTCGAATTTATATTTTTTTACAACATATGAAAGAATATGACGGACTTTTGATGTCACCCAAAAGTACACATGTTTTTATAAGCAGCATCCCTGCATTTTACTCGTTTATGTAAAACATTGATACTTAGTTGTCTCATATTTGTTTTGGAGGTAATAAAAGGAACGAGAAATAAACTTTCAATGACAAAAATCAAAGGAGGAAGATGAACTACATTACACGGCTATGTGCCCTCACATTGGCATAGTCGTGTGATCATTTGTTTAAGACACCTTATGGTTGAGACAAAAAAAGGCGTGTGACTTTCGATCACATTCAATCTAGTTGACCTTTTAAGGCATGGACACAGTGACGAACTGATGATTATTTTTTATGTGTCACTCTTTATAAATGTTTGGTGAATCAGTGTCATTTGAGTGTCGGATACGTAAATAACACAAAAAAACTTGTATCAGATATTATATAACTCACAAAAAAATTTAACGATTCGAGAGAACAAGTTAGAGATAGTGGAGTAAACTCATAGTCATTTAAACCAACTCACGTTAAGTGTTTCTTTGCTCATAAGTCATAAGACCATGTGTAGTGGGAGTGAAATTTAGAGCCCCTCACTGTACAAGTGGCATGTGGGTCCTAGTGGGAGCTTGAAAGAGTTTTAATCAAAAAGGGATGTAGTGATGTGGTGTGGTGTGGTGTGAGTGTGTGTATATAAAAATATTAAGTTTGAATTAAAAAAAACAAAAGAAGTGGTTGGAATTGGTGTGGTGGCAGCGAATGATTGGACAAGACAAAGAGAGCCCACGTGAAATATTTCACGCCTAAACGAATTCAAGCCCTTTCACGCCCATGGAGGCGGTGTGGGCAGCGCTAATGGGGCGCCAAAAAGGGCATTAACGCCCAATTCACTAACCACTACAGGTGGTCTAACCGCAATCAACTAACTTGATCATTATTACAAAATACCCCCTTAACTAGCATCAATTAACTATGAAGTCCCTAACCTATTTGTCATGTGATACTTTGATACATGTGGGTCCGCCCGTGAATCACTTTTGTTTGTTTTTTTTTTTTTGGAAGATAAATTTCATTAAACAAACGGCCTCTCCAAGACGGAGAAAGCACAAAACCAATTACATCAGATTAAAGTTAAATTTACACCATGATAACCAATTAACACTACCATCCTTGAACCTACTACGAAACCATAGATAACCCAAAGCCTTGATATTCGCTATCACTTGATGCACATTAACTTCGATACCACGAAAAATCTTGTCATTTCGAGCCTTCCAAAGACGCCAACAAGTCATCACGAAGACCCCATAAACAATAGCCTTCCGTTTCTCCTCCATCTTCTCTTGCTCGAACCATGCCTGAATGTCGGAAATAGAAAACCAGTACACCGGAGGAATGTTACACCAAGTCGCCACACCACTCCAAACGACAAACCACACGCTGTGAAAATGTGGTCCGTTGTTTCTTCTACATCTCCACAGAAAACGCATAGGCCATCGCCTATATTCAAATTTCTTCTTCGAAGCGCACTCATAGTAGGAATTCTATCCAAATTGGCCCTCCACATGAAGATATTAACTTTACCCGGTAACCACTTGCACCAATGAATCCGATGGGCCACATTTACGTCTGAAGCCCCTCTCAACCACAATCGCACCTCTTTCGCTGAAAACTCCTGGATCGTACCTGCATTCCAGCTCCATGTATCCTGCCTTAGGGAGAGATTAACATTCGCAACAGTTCGGAAGCATTCTACCACCTCAATCCTTTCGGCCTCTGCACTCGGATAGCTCTTCCAATCCCACGTAACTCTATTAACCCCATCAATACACTCCATTCTATCCGAAACAAAGCACCACTTGTTCTTTTCTAATCGGAAAATACTAGGAAACAAAACCTTCAATGGCATAGTAGTCACCCAAGGATCAATCCAGAAGCGGATACTAGCGCCATCCCCTACCACCCCACGAATCATATCTGTGAAAGAATTTTAGGCTTTATCTTTTCTTGCAATTTTTATAGATGTTTAATTTATATATTAATTTATGTTTACTTCCAATCTTATGGAGTTGTTTAGCTTGTAGTTGCTTAAAGGCGAAGAGTCTTTATGACTTAATAGTGGATGTTTTTAATTTTTTATTTGGATTTTTCTATTGAATGTGAAGTCCAATTGTTTAATTTAATTGTTCATTAAACCATTTATACAAGGAATATATGTTTCTGAATCGTTAGCAATGATTATTTACGTTTTGACACTAGAACTTGTGATGGAAATTAAGTTTATCATCAGTTAAGATAAAACCTATGATAAATTGTATTTAGTGTAATTAACCTTATAAAGTAAAGTATGGTTAGTTTCGTGGTATAGGTGGCTAGTGATGGACAACCATATATTAGGTTTCACATTTAGATTTTCTAATGCTTGTTTTGAAAATAGTTGATAACTATGGCGGGGGGGGGGGGGGGGGTTTGTGAATATAACGTGTTACATCAGCGTCACGTAGATAGAGGAGGTTTTAAAGTCATCACCCTTAACTAAGACCATGTGTAGTGGTTCAAAAATTTCAAGTCCTTTACTTGGGCATTTTTTGACAAGTGGTATGGGGTTCCACATTGGGCTTAAACGGGTTTCAAATTAACAAGGGGTGTAGCGGTGTGAGTGTATGTATTTAAAGATATTAAAATTGAATTAACAAAAAAAAAAAAAGCAAATAAAGGTTGCAAAAGAGACTTGGAGGAAGCTGATTGTATGTTGGAGATTCCCCTGCCCCACGAAAAAATTCACGCCTGCCCCTTTCAAAGAGGGGGGCGGCGTGCTGGGCGGTTATGGGCGCGAAAAGCCCCCTTTCTCACCCATTTCATACACCACTATTTGTAAAATAAAGCTCCTCCATTAAAAAAAAAAGGAAAAAAGAGAGAAAAAAAACCGATTAGTTGAAACAATGGTGTGCCCTCCTTTTCTTTGCCCACTATGGGCTTGGCCCTCACTGTATAAGACTATAAGCGCTCCATCATGGTAGAGGGGGAATGGTAAGAATTAAACAATGTTTTTTTTTTTTTTTTTTTGAAAGTTAAATTTCATTAGAAAACGGTTAAGCCTACGGAAAGAGGACCGCCAAAAACAATTACATCATATACAATGGGTATCTACACCATTCCTTCCAACTAATGTTTTCAACTTTGAATCTACTACGAAACCATAAAAAAGACCAAGATTTAATACAAGCAATCATATCGCAAACCCGAGGTTTTGTATCTTCAAAGATCACCTTGTTACGGGTCCTCCAAATAACCCAAGAAGTCGTCATGACAATCCCTCTAATAATTTTCTTCTTCATTTTATTACCTTGATACGCTGAAGGCAGGGAGAAAATGTCTTGAATATCAAAGAAGAAGATCGGATCCAGACGGCACCATTTTTCAATACCTTGCCAAACACCACTGGAAACAATACATCCGGTAAAAAGATGCTGAGCCGACTCCTCTTCCGATAAGCAAAAAACACAATGCCCTTCCCCTAATTCAATGTTTCTTTTGCGAAGGTTCTTCTTGGTCGGAAGACGGTCCATGTCAAGTCTCCGGTAAAAAGAATTAAACAATGTATTTTCTACTGAATTAAATTTAAGGAATTTAATTCTCTGAAAATAACTACCTCGCTGAATTAAAAGTAATTTAAAACTGTTCCCGTATTTTCTACTGCATCCAGGGTGAAGAGTGAATACGATGACGCCAGCTCGATTTGAATGGGAGGCGATGTCTTACCGATTATTTCACTGTTATGCCTTCAGACGGGTGGAGGTTGGGGTTCCGTGCATCTGAAAAAGCCAAGGAACTTGCGGCAGTCGAGTAGTTGACCTTGGCCACATCGCCCAATGTCTTGGTGGTTGGCACGTCGTTCTTGCCGTTCCACAAAAAAAAAATTAAATCTTTGTCCAGTATTTTAATAAATTAAATAACTATAAAACACTCAACACATGTGTGTGTGTGTGTTTACTTTAACGATTTCTTTTCAACATTTTAGACTTTTGTGAGCTTAAATCACTTGCATAAAATGAAGACTGAAAAACCATTTTAGTAATAGCTTGTTACTGTGTTTCAGAGCGAAACATATCTCCCAAAATAAAAGAAACTAGCAGATAGTTTAAGAGAAACATAGCAAAATCGGCAACTCGAATCAATACCATAGGCAATTAAAAAATTAAAACTGCTTATCTATCAAACTACAATCTTAGGTACACCATCGAATAGCTATTAATCAAAATGGTGTAAACGTACCCGAAACCATATTCGAAACAAAATCAGGTATATCATATCAACCAAGAATGCGGTCTAAACATACAAGTTTCGGAACACCTCAAAATCTAGGTCAAGATACACCAATACTTTACCATCTCCCCATGAGCACCTCTGTACAATCTCAATCAAACAGCAATTTGCTTGCAGGGTTTAAAGAAGGGAGGGGGAGGCGATTGTCCTTGATCGCACAAAGGACCCTCTACTAGCACGACCCCTTACAGTTACCACATTTCCAGCCCGTCTCAGGCTCCCAAGACGAGTCTTCTTCCCATGGTGAGCAATGCTGGTGGAGCCATAGACCACAGGTCTGGCAGAACAAGTCTGGGCATGGGTCGGTTTGTGAACAGACCTTACAAGGCACCATGTCGAGCCCAGTTTCTACAGAAAACATGGGTTCTTGTTCATCGAAAGTTATGCCCATTTGGTACTGTTCTGGATTACAATCGACTGTTGCGGGTCCGGTCACTTGTGCGCCCCCCAATTTGTCAACTTCATCGGATGCAAGCAACTCGTTGAACGAGAAATATGTTTGTGGCTCAAATTCCATGTCTTCATAGTTTAAAACCCCATAGTCAAACATCATATCGTCCGCAACCTCATTTGTGGAAACATCCCATTCAACAAAAGGAGTTGATGATTCGCCGTCTGCTGGGTCTGGGTTTGGATTGCTGAGTCCTGAGTAAGTGGTGGGAAATTCAAAGGCAACATTGGAGTCCTTTTCCGGTTTTATATGTCTCCTGACAGGTAGCTTCTTAGGCCCGGGTCCAAAATCTGCTTCAGGCTTGTCATCGTTGACTTGGTCAATCGTTGGATAAGAATAGTAAGGGTTTTCTTCTTGAACATTTTCGACCTCCTCGTAGTCAAACGCCGGAGCGAAATCAAGTTCCCAGTCCAGTTCTTCATCATAGGTTTCAGAGATGAACTCGGAATCGGAATCAGATCCTAAATGTTTCTGCCTTGGACAATTTGCCAAGGCTTCCTTTTTCGCCCCCGATTTCTGGTGGGCATCGGGATCCGCATAAGGACAAGCGGGTATCTTTATCCTTCGACACCTACAGCATTTGAATCCGAACAAATCCATAACTTTTGACTCTTGTAACTCTACCGCTTCAGCATGAAACCAGTCTGCATATGCATATAAACATCATTAAATCTATTAAATTAATCTGTTATAAATGCAAGATCAGTCAATAATTGAGAGACTTACTGTTGCATTTCTCACACAAAATATACATCAAATCAGAGTTATACGGTTTTGCACAGAGCTGACACTTAGGTGCCAGCCGGTGCCCATTGGGATTGCCCTTCAAAAGTATATTATTTATCCGGAATTCAGTTCCGGTGTCATTTGGGTTCTTTTTCTTCCAAATCAACCCCAAACATAACCTTTTGCTTTTGCTGTTGGTTTTCTTATTTGAGCCCGTCTTCAAATTATTATCGTTCGGCTTTTGGTCAACAGATTGTAATTGGCGACTTTTACTGCTTTTCTTTCCACTTCTACTGTTTTGAGGTTGCCTGGATGTGGGATTTGAATATGCTAACGGTTTTTCATGACCGTTTTGTTTTCCGAGTTTAATTTTAATAACGGTTGCTGAATGTTGGCTTTCTTGACCTTGCAAAAGCAAAGGACTAGTAGGAGAATCACCAACAACTTCATTTTTAGATGCGGCTTCTTTTTCAATGTAGCATCGTTTACAAGTAATTAAAAACTCAACTCGCGCCACTGTGTGAATATTTGTGCCAACAGCGCACTGCTCATGACAATAACCTGAGATGCAGGAAATATTTCTCTTAATAACGGCATACATACATAAATATGTAGGTTTTGGTAAGAGTATAAAAGATAATAAACTCCTAAACCATAAATATTCATAATAACTAATATCATAAATATATTTGAAAGAAAAGCTAAAATTTCAACTTATGCAAAATAAACTGGCGAAAAAGCTGGGTTGGATAACGAATTAGGAGTAAAACAGATCGTCTTTAGTACGGATTGATCATCAAAAGCATGCCAGTTTATATATAAAAACATTGATATATGTAAAACCTTAAACAAAAATGATTTTAGGAGGTTGTTTGCTCTGAAATATAGGCATGGTATGGTCGACTTCCAATCCGTTTGGGCCATTCATATATTGGCTGCTGTTTATTAGTGACCCATTTGAGATCAAGTACATCTCAGATCAACCCATTCATAAGTAAAAAGTCAAATTGCCACATCTGAAAAACACAAAGATGTGATGTTCACAAAGAAAAATATAGCTAGCTCAGTAACGT
Source organism: Ambrosia trifida (assembly GCA_028751855.1). Lineage (NCBI taxonomy): Eukaryota > Viridiplantae > Streptophyta > Magnoliopsida > Asterales > Asteraceae > Ambrosia > Ambrosia trifida. The sequence continues at coordinate 32,426,937 of CM054126.1, forward strand.
ACCTTGACATGCACTGCACCTTGCAGCAGTCCTAAAAAAACAGAAAACTATGTAAGTTTGGTGACCACAAAAACAAAAATTTTAAAGGATAAGGCTGATGAAGAAATACATTACCTGAATGAAACATCGAGTTGACAAAAAGTACAAAAGCACTTCCCCATGTTATTTCTCTTCTGCTCAAGAAAAGAGAATATATTCTTACCAGAAGCATTTAACTGCCTTTTGTTCAACCTCGATGATTTGCTCACATGCTTAATATCAGAAGTAGTCAACTTTCCACCCGCCACTACTGCCACCTCATACTCCTTAATAAGATATAAAGGAATGTGTGTCTCAAGGAACCAGTGTTTGGACCTTCTATCTCCAGTTTCCTCTACCTCCAATACTTTCTTTAGAACACGAGAAGGGAGATGCTTTTGGTTTTCAAAAACAACGCCATAACTGATTTTATTTCCCAAAATTTTCTTATCAAAGATGCAAGCATTCCTGAAAGCAGATGCTTCTGCTTCTGGACCTTTTCCATCTTGAGGAGGTTGATCCGGACAAACAAGTTCATTCCACCTCACATGAAGGTCTAAGTACCTAACCTGTTACAAAAAAAAAAAAAAAAAAAAAAAGTTACGTATAACGATAACAAGTCATGTGGATCAAATTCTAATTTTAATTCATACAACCTCCTCGACTGTTTTAAGTCAAAGAAATGACAAATCATGGTGGGTCTACTGAACCGACCCAATTCGACCCATACACAAATGACATGTTTCAAACCAACCCCATTTTGACAAGTTGCTAAAAAAGCCCATCTAACAAGATACGCAAGCAATTTTTAAAGAAATACCTGAAGAGCTAGCTGTGATGCAGTCTTGCTCATGTCCACTGCAGCTCGCCAGATAAACTGCCTGCTTCTTTTAGGAACTTCAAGACCATCAACATATTGCACACCACTTATTTTTTCACAACCACCTGATCGAATAAAATTAAAAAGAAAAATTAAACTCTCTCAAATTATTTTGTTAGTGACAACAACAATATTACGGTTGACAAAAAAGGTCGCAACATATATATATCTAAAAGCTTGTAAATTCAGGTTTTATTTGGTCTTTTAATGGTTCAAACGAGTACAGATTGGCTGAAGGGTAAAAATTTGTCCAATGTGTATGGAAATTCTTACAACATATTAAAACATTTATTTTAAAAAAAATTAAAAAATTAAACTACTTATTTCATAGCTATAGATTAATCATTTACAAAACAACAGATGATAATTTGATCTATTGCCCAACTTGACCATTTTGCCACCTAAATATATGACCAAGATTAAAATTTACCTTTTCGAGCAGCATGCTTAATCATCATTTGTGGTAGTACCCCTTTCTGGAATATGTGCTTAGAAAGCATACCACCTCGCCACCAAGCAATATCGGTTGGTAAATCGTTTGCATCAGCATCAGATATTTCAGGTATTATCATAGATGTCTTTCTACCACGCCTACCCAGACCACGTTTTTGAGTTGACCCAGTCACGCTTTTAGCACTTTGACCAGGTTGACTTTCAGAACCTGTATCATCAACAAGCCTAGTCCAGTCCGTTGAAAAAGCAATGTCGCGGATATTCTTCTCAAGCTACATACAACCATTAAGATCGTATCAATTATCACATGTCATGAATGCATAACAATAATAGAAAGCTAGATGCACCTCTCTGTTCCCATTTAACATCTTTCATAAACCTTTGGTTTTCAATTGTTCAAACAACTTTGTTTGGATTTGGAATGTGTATGATTTACTAAACTGATTTTGCCTTAGGTCCGTGATGAAGGAACTAAAAGTCAAAATAAATAGTGGAAATGGAGGAATATGGTGAAATGAACAGACTTTTACTATCACAGTTCGGCTTGAGAAACGTGGTTTAACAAGGTCAAACTATGACTAGGTGTTTACAGTTGTTTGAATGCAAGGAAACAAAAATGGTTACGAAATGCAATTGACAATCACAACTTCCCAACTAAACCGGGGAAAATAACCGTGACAATCACAACTTCCCAACTAAACCGGGGAAAAAAACCTTTATAGCAGACATAGATTACTAGAAAAAACTAATACCATATTATATGGAAAGATTAAAGCCAAAATAAAAGATAATATATGAGATAGGAATGTAAGATTATTAAATTAGGGAGGGATTATGCAAAAAGAGTAATGATTGAAGCACAGGTAAATAGTAAAGACATAGCATCAACTGGAAGGAGAAGTAGGTTGTTGCATACGGGTCTTTAGTGTTAAATAATTGAAGATCCAGCTGTTACACAAAAAAAAAAAAAAAAACCTGCATGCCAACGCAGGCCCTATGTAGTCAAAGATGAGCTAGATGTCGCAAGGTCTACGCGCTTCAAACAACATACAAGGTGTGGCCATGTGGGTGACACAAGCACCTCAGTCTATGCCTCTAAGTTGATGCCTTATAAAGTGGTACTTTGCTTCTCTTTTCTTGTCTTATATGCCTCTAAGTTGATGCCTTATAAAGTGAGTTTAAGGCTTTCTTTGTTCTTTGTTCAGAAATAGTTTTTTGCTTGTTTAGACTTTTTTTCTAGTTTGGGCCTCATTCGCATAATCAATGTTTAATCAAGTTGAATTAATGTAGGATACAAATAATTAGATTATATATAGTTTTAATTAAATGATTTTAAAAGGTTCTTTTTTAAAGTTCGACATTAGTTGGATGATCGTAGATTCGTAGTTGCAAATTATATTAGTTTCTTTATTATATTTGGATAATAGTTTTAATGTTCAATGCATATCATACACACACACATAAACATGCATATATAACTTTTTTTGTATTATGTTTTTGGGCTCGGGCATGGACCTTTTCTCGCCTTGAGCCTAGCGACACGTATAGAGGAAGGAACATATATATGCCTAATCAGCAAACAAGTAACTTCTAAAAGCAAAGTAACCTACACTGATTTTTAACTGACTTCTTACAAAAGAATTCTATAATTTTACACAACCAAAACCTATTTGGAAAAGGAAAAAAAAACAAAAGGTTCTTTGACAAAAATATAAATATCTTATTCTACATGATTCTTTAAATAATTGTTTTCAACCGTTTTCTAGCTCAACCAAAAACACTATAGGGCAAATAAAAGTGGTGCAGATATATGCTGAATTTATGACCCTGCCAATCAAATTAATTTAATTAACATTATCACTACAAGTTCTGAAAAAAATTATAGCAATTTCATTTAGGCCATTGTAAATAAACAGATAGAATAAAATACTCACTTCAAGCAAGTAGGCCTTTATTTCGCCCAAAGTCGAAGCTTCCTCAACATGCTTCTGCCATTGCTTTCTATAACTTGAATTTGAAAAAGGCCCAACTATTAAACCATATAAACTTTCTTCCATGAACATAACATAAGTTGCAATAGAAGCAAAACTTCCCTCCACATTTTTTGACTGGCGCAAAGAAGAAAGTATCTTTGCAGCACCTTTAATGGCATTTGAAGCAGCTGCATTCAACAAACACCCTCTTTTGCTAATAACAGTAGCTTTGCAAGAAAGACACCAGCCACATCTTTCCCTAGAAACTTCTACAAGCCTCTTTTCATAATTCGGCCAATAAAAACGTTTAGCGGCAAGAGAAAATGCTTTTGCTTGAAGTGAGTAATTAGCAGACATAAGTTTTCTACGGCTGACTGTTGACGCTTGAGTTTGGGTACTTGGCTTTTCTTCTGATGATAAAATAGCTAAACTAGCACCAGCTGATGCAGCAAAATCTCCATTAATGTAGACATTTAAGTATGCCTGTGGTTTAAAAGATGAACCCATGTAAAACTTAGCTAAATTAGCTTCTGTCTTTTGAGAGGGAAAACTCGATAAGTCACGGACACTGTTAATATCACTTTTATTATTGCAATTTCCATTATTAATGGCAGATTCATTCAAAGAGTCCTGACCAAAACCTAACTCTTCACGTTTTTCTACACGGCATGCAGTCACCGCATCTTTTGAGTCATATTCAGCAACAGCGATAACATTTTCAGCAGTAACAACTACATCTTGTGCAATAATATCACTTTTAATATTGCAATTCCCATTTTCAGCGGCATATTCATTCAAAGAGTCTTGACCAAAACCTAACTCTTCACATTTTTCTACACGACATGCAGTCACATCCTTTGAGTCATTTTCAGCAGTAATAACCACATCTTGTGCATTAATGTCACTTTTATTATTGCAATTCCCATTTTCAGTGGCAGATTCATTCAAAGAGTCTTGACCAAAACCTAACTCTTCACATTTTTCTACATGACAAGCAGGCACCACATCTTTTGAGTCATATTCAGCAACCACGGTAACATTTTCAGCAGTAATAGCAACATCTTGTGCATTAGTGGTACCAATTTTCTCGTCTATTCCAATGGAGTCAAGGAGAGAAAATATATTTTCAGGAATTTCCCAATATTGCAAAATACTCTTGCATATTTCCAGGTATAAAGCTGTATACTCAGCCGAGCTAGTAAGTGCCTGCAAAACTTTTGGAATATCAACGGGAGAATAGTATTGAATATGTGGACCCAAACTTGTAGAAGCTTTCATCCTGCATTCATTATTACATGGCATCATAAAAACAACATATGAATGAAAAACATATATCAGAAGTTAAAAATTATAGTTCAAAAACATACACTAGGAGATGATCACAAGAGCCCAAAAACACTTGCTCATAAGGATCAATGCCAAAAAACTCAGCTCCTCTAAGAGAAGTTGTCTTGGTAACAATTGGCCCGGTTCTATTAATTGTGCACTCTGGACAATACCACTCCCCTTCAGGAATAGACAGTTTCATCATTCCTATACATCTGGAATGATATGATGATGGGCATCCATCACAGCAGATTAAAGTCCCATCCATGCCACACAGGCGGCATTCATCACCATTACCATCTTCATCAACATCATCACCACTGGTAGCTTTGGAAACAGTAGCTCCATCAGGATCTGGGCCAATTTCAGATTCTTCACGATTGTCTATTTCTGTCCTTATTTCTGCAGAATTTGATGCATCATCACACAACAGCTGCAAAATGGCTAACTTTCTACCTGCAGAGAGAGTATAATAGTCTTTTTCCCAAACATTGACATAAAATTCTTTCCATTCTGGTCCTTCTGTGTACCGCATAGTCGTTATATACTGTACTATGAACACTGGCCAAGTTAATGAATCAAGCAAGCTCCAATCCATGATCCTGAACAAAAGAAGAATTTTTCAATATAAATGATGATGCTGAAAATTACAGGAATAAGAAATAAGAAATGTGAGTCTTTCATTTAGTAACAATTCTTTGGTTATGTTGTAAAGCTTTGTACAGCAGATATCCTTCATACAGAAATAAAAGAACTCGACTTTTAATGTAGATATGTTTACTTAGCTTTTTGCGTTAATATTTTCAAGTTGAAGATTTTCAAGCACTATTGGTATTAGCATAAAAAGCAATTTAAATACATAATCAATTAAAAAATGTTATCTCGAACTCATTAATCTAAACATAAATTCATTGTTTTGAGTTTAATTAACCACATGCAACACAGTGCACTAATTAGAGCTTGGTTTTAAAATGCGTGATGCACTCCGACGCGTTTTGGTCCAAAAACCCGATGCATGATGCGCAACGGTCGCATCATGCGCGCATTTTAAAACCAAGAATTAGAGAATAAAAAAATGGTAAATAAATACCTGAGGCATTTTGATGCAAGCTCAGACCCTTCTGAGGAGAGGGTTTCCACATAACTCTTTAAAGGCCGAATAAGAGCAACATGAATAGCATCCAACAGCGTATTATGAACAGAACTATTAAGAGCACCAACAAACTCATCAAGTCCAAATGGGCTTAAGAACAAACAAACACTAAACGACCGTAAAAAGCTATATACAGATAGAAGGTGTGCCACGTCCTCTTCAGGGACCCCAAAATTACCAGTAGAAGGTGGCAACTGTGGTGGTGGGACCCAGGGACGTTCAACCTCCACCACATCAATAGACTGCTCATAATCACTTAAATCGCTGGATGATTCACTGTCCACCTCAGTCTGAACTTCATTAAGGGCAGACCTTTCAACCTTATCAGCATCGTCCAACTCCACACCATCATCATTCTTCACGACTTCAACCTTATCATCCTCCACTGATTTAACACTATTATCATTCTCAACCTTTTTGACCTTATTAGCAGCAGCATCCACTCGAACCACATCCTTTTTAGCCTCCTTTTTAGCATACTTTTTCAATAAATATTGATCTAAAGACCTCTTCCGTTTACGAAAAGCAGCATCCATCTCCTCCTCCCCAACAAGAAGCACCTTTGCTTCATGAGTCTCCAAATCTTCGAAATCCTCATCTTCGTAAACAACCCTATATAACCCACTATCATACGAAACAATCTTCCCAAGAAACACGCCACTTTCAAACTCCTTCTTCACATACTGCCCAACAAGCACCACAGACCTCATTGCAAGCACCGTCTTCCTTGCCGGTTTATCCGCTGTTTTATCCGTATCTTCCCCATCCTTCCTCTTCCTTTTCCTCCCCTTACTCTTCCCCACCGCCGGTTCCATACCCCCACCCCTTCTGATCAATCCAAAACACGCTTCCCGTAACCCTAGCTCCAACGCATCAATCCACAATCCAGTCAAAACCTAATGTATCCAACAGTAACACAACTTTTAGAGCTTTTGCATATCTCAACAGCCATATATGATATACACCAAAATCAAATACTATAACCCTAACCAATGCATTTATCAACACAATTCAAACAAACTTTCATTCCGCATAACCAAACATACGACTATAAACATCAACAAAATCAACGCAACGCTTCCCGTAAACCCTAGGTCCAACACATCAATCCACAATCCAATCAAACCCTAATCTAACCAACGATAACGCAAGTTTTAAAACTTTTTCATACCTCAACTACAACATAACAATGCATAAACCAAACTTTTGCTACCGCGTAATTAAACATACGGCCGTAAACATCGACAAAATCAATGCAACGATTCCTATAAACCCTAACTCCAAAACATCAATCCACAATCCAATCAAACCCTAATTTAACCAACAATGACACAATTTTCACAGATCTCAACAACAATAATATATCAAAACAACAAAATCGAATAATATTTAACAAACATAACCCTAACCGATGCATAAATCGACACGAATCATACACACGTTTGCTAATGTACAATCAAACCTACGGCGGTTAATATTAACGGAATCGATGAAGGAATAAACCGTACCTCGTCGGAAAACGTTATCCGCCGTTAAGAGACTCCGTTAGGGTTTCGTGTGCTTCGAAGATGATGAATATGTAAATGTGTGTGTGCGTGTGTTATCTGCTCTGGTTTGTACGAAGATAGATTATAGCCCTAGAGAGGAAATGAATAATAATATTAATAATAATAATAATACCTGCTGACGAATATTAATATTATTGGGTTTTTTGAGTGCACACTCTTCTATATATTTATGGTAGTTTGTTGATTTTTCACTCGTTCGAGTCGGTTAACTCGTGACTCGGGGCTCCGAGTCTTGTTATTAATCAAAGGTTGAAATTATATTTCTTTTAGGTTTACCTTTATAGAGTAAAGATCAAATACATATAGTTTTTTTGTAAGAACTGTGAGAATCAAAGGGGGTAAAAAAAATTTATTTTTTTTTAGAATTTTTTTTTCCCATGTGCTTAAACATTCTTTCTAGATGAATAATACAAAAAAAAAAAATTAAAAAAAAAAAAATTTTTAGTGTAATTACGTCATTAAGGTAAATACATTAGTTTACACTAGAGTAATTATGTAATTACTCTACACGTAATTACTCTACACCAAATTTTTTTTTTATTTTTTTTTTTAGTTTTCAATACTATAATACATGTTTAACAATATGGGAAAAAAAAAATTTGAAAAAAAAAATAAAAAAAAAATACTCTCCTTTGATTCTCACAGTTCTTACCAAAAAAACTATTTGTACCGGATCTTTACTCTACCTTTTATATATATTTGATATTTGATAAAAAATTTCATTATTAATTATTAATTGTATATCTGCCAATGATGTTGCAGCCCAGTGAGTGCAACGGAGATGGGAAGGTTTACTTACATTTGTGAGGTTTCTGCCCGGGGTCTCAGGTTCGATTCCGTCTTCCACCGAAAAAATAACCATTGGGTTTGAAAGGAGAAACCCGTGTGAGGAATGATTCGATTATGGGCAGAGGTGGCTTTCTAGCCATAGGTTTAACGCTGAAACACAACTTTTCAAAAAAAAAAATTAATTGTGTATCTAGTAAAACTAGTGGATTGTATCGCGCAATACCGCACCTACCACTTGGTATGTCTGTTTTAAACACTTTTTATATTTTGGTATTTTTATTAGGATCAAGTTATCCTATACAGTATAACAAAAATGAGAAGGTGAGAAGGATACAAAAAACACAATAGATCATGAAATATGACAGAATGAGTCACAAAATGTAACACACAATGTTGAATAAATAAGACACAATGTTGAATAAATAAGACACAATGATAAAAATACGAAAAAGAGACAATGTTACATAAAAGACACAATGATATAACGCAAATTCTAAAAATTACAAGCTAAAATTTCAAAAAAGCAAAAACCTAAAAACTAAATCATTGAATGAAATATGGATTATGGAAGACCATTGATGAAAACATTTGTTGGTCATTTAAGCAGGGGTGTACCGATCTTTCCCCTCGCTAGACAAATAAAATGGTTAAGTGTTGCCATTGTTCCCTCTTTAAAATTTGGTTGAAGTTATCGATTGCCCTAAAGAAAAATAATCTTAGTCACGCCATTGCATTACAACACACATTGATTAGTCTTCAGTTCATCATATCATGGTTGACTTATTCGTTTAAGTCTCTTCACACATAGACACCTTTTACGAGAAGCTGCTAAATGGCTTAGTATTTCATGCCACCCCAAAGTCGTCATCCAGACAACCATCATACGAATACCCACATCTGAATGACTCTAACATGCATGTTCATTCAATATCAATCAATTTTGTTAGCAAAATACACAAGCTCATAACCAACATAGCTGTCAATCAATCTACGTTGTATACATTTCCTTACATCACACCACTTTAAAATATTATGAAAAGAGAACATGTTACGATTCATATACGAGCAGTATGTGCTTTCTAATCACTAGCCATATACATATAACAAAATCGCCTAATGTTTAAGATGGTTGCCTAATCATGGTCGTAGGATATGATATTATATGTAACATGTATCAACACTATGCAGTTACTCAGTGGTATATTGGTTATTGGCCCTTTACAAAATATCAGTCCGATATATCGATCCCTATATTATCGGCGATATTGTCCTTTGGTTGACATGGATTCGAAGGAAGATTTCATGGCTTGCCATTAAATCATGTTTCAAATATTGACACTTTTGAGTCTGACTAGTGGCATTACTATTAATATTATATATGTTTTAGAAGTGTTACGTATACACACACATATTATATTTAGATTCTACATGATGTTAAAATTACGGATATCGTAATAAAGTAATCTATATTTCAAATATCGAGCCTTGACTGACATTTGCTTTTGGGCGGCTATAACTGACCAACATCCACATTTAACCCGATGTAATGTAATTAGTCGATTGTTTTATTTATAATGAAACCCCTACAATAAAAAAAATTAATAGCAAATTCCAAGTTGTGAATCAAAGATTGGTAAAAAAAATGTATTTTGAAAATTATACCAAACTGGAATTAAAAAAAGAAATACTGATAGAAAGAAAAAAAAAGATCATCGTATATATTTTGACATGGATAAAATATTATCGGTAGATAATGAAACTTAATTCATTTTCAAAGGAACGGAAACGGTACACACTGAGTCAACTCGGATGCTGACCACCGTCACCAATAAAGACGTTTTACAAAAGAACATGTACGTTTTTTTTTAGCAACGAAGTAAAACCGATTAGGATTTTGGCGGGAAGAAATTAGGTATGGTATTACTTTACCCGCCTATTTTGTACAAGCTTTGAATCATTGAATTTCTTCCTCTAATATTATTTTTATTTAATTATTTACGGTGTGATGTGATGCAAAATAGACATGAACGTTACTTTACTTTTTTCATTTTCATATCAAAAGTATTCATTTTGATTATCTATTCCCATTATATTTTAGTAAGCCACTAGAAAACACCAAACAAAACCAATTGTTTTTTTAATCGCAATGGACGATGTGTCAATCACCGTGACATCGAGTGCTATGGTCAAAATTGACTACTCGACCGCCGCCAGCCCATTGGCTCTTCTAGATGCGTGAAAACCCGACCTTCACCCGCATGAAGGCATAACAGCGGAATAAGCGGTACAACCTCGCCTCCTATCTAAATAGAGCCGGCGTCACCAATATTCGCTTTTCACCTGGATGCCGCATAAAATAATAGGGATAGTGAAAACGACCTGGGTAATAAGAAACACCAAGTTTTTCCCCAACCACTCCTCCACTACCTCATTGACAACAAACAAAACCAACTTATTCAACAAAATGAATCCACTTATTCCAATCTAACACTACCTAAGATTGATTGTTAATTAAAAAAAAAAAGCTCAAAACTTTAATACCCCCTATTATCTTCTCATCAAGAACTCCTCATTTGAGAAAATGCACTTACGTATTGTCCTCCATATACACCAGCAAGCTACCAAAATCACAGCCTTTATTATCTTCTTTTTGTGACCCATTCCCACAATATGATTTTGAATATCGAAAATGTCATGAACTGAAAACGTAAAAATAGGAGGAATCTTACACGAGTTACTTAACTTTTGGCATATAATAGCCGCCACATAACATGAGTTGTTACTAGTATTATGCCCGCGAGTATGTCATGTATCAAGCAAATATAACTACCAACACCAATGGTTATACATTAGTGTTGCACAAAATATACAATCCGCCACATAACATGAGCTATTATTAGTATTATGTCGGCTTGTATGTCACGTATCAAGCAAATATAAATACCAACACCAATGGTTATACATTAGTGTTACACAAAATATACAATCGGTAATTTTAACTAACATAATTGATTGTATACTTATATGTTACAAATTTTACAAGCAATTGTTTTAACATATAACATACTTAAGTCTTGTCCAGTCATTAACATATTTGCAAGCATTATAAAGCGCGCATATAACATACTTTATCTATCCCGGAAAACTTTCGGGATATAATATAGTATGATTTATAATCGCAAGTATAAGATTTAGATAAGAATCCCCAAAACCCAAAAGATGTCAGTAAATAAAGCCACAAAATCACATAGCCAAAGGTAAATATGCATACATCACGGTCTCAAAACTCCTTAAATAACAACAAATAACCTAAGTACGTGTTACCTAAAAAGCCAGTATAACCACAAGGCCAAAGGTACAAAAACAAGTGCATGGAAAAACCATCAAGCACAAACCGCAACAACCGAAATGTACACAAAAAGTACAAATTGATAATACATAAATATAAATATACATTAACTAATATACTTGCTTCATTGATTTAGAGGCTCGTAATAGTGATTATAACTGGTGGCTTATTACAAGCCACTTAAGTTGCCACGTCAATTATGACATGCCGTCATCACCAAAAAAAGCAACCCGTCGTAGTTAATATTAGCAGTCGTTACAATCCATTTTTTTATAACGAACGCCCAAAAACTACAAAGTAAATATGTCATCTAAATAAGACCAAATGCTTACAAAAACATTAAAGTTACATAGGCTTAGATTAACTCATGGCTGTATGCAATAAACAAAACTATCACTCTAAGATTTAGGGGCTGTTTGGTAGCCTCTGAATGATCATTAAGAGGCTACATCTGAATAGTTAATAGTCTTTTAATGGTTAAGATGTAATCTTAAGTATGAATGGTTAAGAGGTAATATCTTAATGGTTGTCTCTTAACCATTCAGACTTAATATTGCATCTTAACCATTAAGAGACTATTAACCATTCAGATGTAGCATTTTAATGATCATTCAGAGGCTACCAAATAGCCCCTTAATAATCATCCTTTTTTTGCTTACATCAAGAACAAAGCTAATAAACACAACTTCGGCTGACTTAACTGTTTTCGTAATGTCCAACACAAATAGAATCATAGCAAATAAAGCTCAGGTTTCGACATGTAAACAGGTTAACCAACCTTGATTAGGTCACAAGCACAAAGCTGCCTTCGGACCGCCGCTACAATAGATGATATAGAGCACCACCAAGCAACAACAAACATAAAAAAACGCTCAAGTTGGAACCATCACCGGCTATCATCAAACAAAACCCACATTTTTTATAGTAGGCTTAGGCCGGTACCATCAGCGGCCATCGTCAAGAAAAAAATAATTTATTACAGAAAGCAACCAAATCCAAGAGGTCCAGGTCAGTAAAACCCAAATCCAACAACATTGAAGAGCCTCATGTCAGAACCATCATCAGCAGTCATAAAATAAAACTCATATGTTTTAACAGGAAGGCTATGTCAAAATCATCATCGCCCTTGATAAAACAAAACCCAACTTTTGCCAAACATACCCATTGTGTTCAAACTTATTTTATCATATAACCTTGTGAGTTCGATAAGTTAGTCATCAAAGTGCAATAATTAACAAATAAATATTGATGTATTAGGCCATGAGTATACTTAAACCATCTTTATTTCATACATATGTCACATCCTCTATTTTTTCCCATTTCACACTACCCCCTTCAAGGCAATGGTTTAACACCCTTTAACTCAACCGAATCCCCTAATTTTCTCTCTTTCGATTCTTGTTAACATGTTAACTTACGACCACTTTAATGCCCCTTAACAGGAAAAGATAGTGGTGTACAATTAAGATTAAAATGTCACATCACTATTTTTTTTGAACGTTGACTTTCATTAAAAAACGGGGGTCCTCAAAGCAAGGACTAACCCCCACATACTACAACATATACAAAGGGCTATTACACCAATTCTCCCACAGGAGATCGTTGTATTTAGACCTATTTTTTAACCATAAATACGACAGAGACTTTATGCTACCCACAACACAAGAGATCTTTGGCACCACCCCTTTGAAAATAATATCATTCCGTGCTTTCCAAATCATCCAGAAAGACACTAAAACGATACCATGAACAATCTTCTTACCCCACTTGCCACCACTCGCCTGCTTATAAAGAACCAACAAGTCACTAGTATGAAACACAAACGTAGTATTTAGGTCACACCATTTCCAAATAGAAGCCCAAACTCCATGCGAGAAACCACAACCAGTGAAAATGTGATCCGCGGTTTCCAAGTATACGTCACAAAGTTTACACCGGTCATTAGGGACGATCACATTTCTATTCCGAAGACCTTCAACCGTAGGAATTCTATCCATCTCAGCCTGCCAAACGAAAATGTGGCATTTTAAAGGCACCCATGCCACCCATTTGAGCTTAAAACAATTACCGGTTCCCCTATAATCTTTTATCCTCTTTTTGACGGCAGCAACAGAGAACGAATCACTTCCGTCCCATTCCCATCGGTCCTTCACTGATTGAACTTGGGCCTGTTCTAACAAAGCTGAAAGCCCAATCCATTCTTGAACTTCCTCCATGGATTTGGGCTGCGTGAAGTCAATAGGAGCCCACACCCCATTGTAATTGCAATTGCTAATAGTGAATTTCTTTGTCTTGGCCGATTTATACAGCAAAGGGAATTTGCTCCTTAGAGGTCCATCCCCCAGCCAATAATCCTCCCAGAACCGGATTGTGATGCCATTTCCCAAATTTCCTTTCAAAAGTTCCAAAAAATACTTGTCCCCACAAACAAGTTTTTCGCAATTCTTAACAATAACGGACCACACTCCCCCTTTCCCGGTAGCACGAGGCAACCCCGACCACGCGTTTCTACCATTATGACAAGCCGAAATAACATATTTCCACATCACTATTAACATTCTTGACGTTATGGTACACCCCATAGCCTAAGTTGATATCATTACCAATACATCAACTATTTAACCATAAATATCAAGCACATGACTTACTAAGTATTCTTATTCTATTAAATGATACTCATATTGTTCTTTTTTCAACTTTTGGTAAATAAAGAACATCACAGTTACAGTCAATCTACTATAGTTTTGACATAAAGAAACAAAAATATATCAAGTGACATTGGTTGTGGATGAAAATAATAAAATTTTACGGTTAAGTATGTTTTAGAGGATATGTGGTTTGATGTATAAATTCTTCATCTTGCTAACAAAAGAAATAAAGACATAGGCTTTGATGTAAATATAAAAAATGGCTAGGAGAAACGAAAATTCAATTTTTATATCGTTGTTGTCATCAAAGTACTTTAGAAATTAGTAAGCCCAATCTCATAAAATATTTCAAATAAATAAATAAATAAATAAAAGAATTCAATACTTAAATATACAAAAAATAAAAAAAAGATGGTGGCTGTGGGGTTCGAACCCACGCGCACTTATGTGCAGAAGATCTTAAGTCTTCCCCCTTAACCACTCGGGCAAACCACCTGATTTGATATTAATCACCTACCGAATTTAATAAAGTCTTGTATTCTCTTATGAATCGACAGAACTAAGAACAATGGTTGATTCAGTCATCGTTGGCTGAGCATTGGAAATCGATTTTCTGGTCACAGTGTATCGTCTTAATGATCAGAACTTGTTAATATAGCGATCAATTATCGTTGTTAGAGTCTCCACACTATCCATATTAAGGACACATTAGGGCGAGTTAGAGCGGGTGTACACTTGATATGGTTGTTTATTTTAGACAGACTAGGATTTATTAGCATGAGTCCACGAGCTCAGTTATGTTTATAGAGTTTCTTGTGATCTCTGTGTATTATAATACGTAGAGACCAGTCCAGTAGTCTACGCCTAACTTGTAACAATTTGTAAACAAAACGGGGGAAAGTCCTAATCACGAGTATTGCATAAATATCGAAGCGGATAAATTGAAACGAAGGCTTTGATAACTCATGTGGTGTTTAGGTTAATAAGGATATAACTTCATGTCAATTCATGTTTTCCTCAAGACTCATTTCGCTATGATCGCCACCCACTTTGACATTGTATCCGATTCAGAAGTAGTCTTCTTAATTTAATGTACGTTTCATTCGCTAGTCGCGTTAGGTTTTTGAGTTCAACCTTACTCAAAAACCAATTTACATTCCTATACTTCTCTATTGAAGAAGTAAAATCATCATTATAGTTAGTAATCAATGTAACAAGTATATATCGGTTCTATGGACCGAGCTACACTTGAGCATGAGGTAAGTGGCGTATATTGCTCAAACTTAAAATGTTTATGATTTTTACGTTTGACCTTAGTTTTGAATTTGTATGCCTAGCTTTGACATCAAACATCCGAGTATGGGCTATTTTGTATATTCTTTCATTGAAATTAAGCGGCGCAGCTTGTTGCCTGCTTACTAGCCGTTCATTTGTAATGTGTTGTGATTTTATTTTAAAAATAAGTTTAGGATAAAAAAAATATATTAACCAAGGTAGGGCAAAACATGATGAGGATGTTATAAAGCTATGTTAATACCCTTCATTAACATTAGAGAAGCATCAGAGTAGGTTTAACTTCATTATTTAGGATATGCGTTGATGGTCTGCAATCTGTACAAGCATCTAAGGAAGGCCAGCCCAGCATATGTCAAGCCCATCTACTTGTGTCTGTAAATGGTAAATAGAACATGAAATTTTTCGCTACTTTACGCGAAACAACTGGAAAAAAATTACTATGAAAGTAAAAACCGTATAATACTATTATTTACGCAGTTGGCGCTAGAGGTGCCCAAGAAAAAAAGGTTCCGGAACTAGAACTAGTGGCGGAGGAAGGAATATTTTCATGTAGTGTTATTTTTCCAACACTCGAATTTACAACAACCTAGAGTCAAATTTTTCGTGCCTAGTCGGGTCAGGTAGAACCTCTAAACAAATTAAAAACAACTAAAATTAATAAGCCAATAAGGTATCATTAAAATCAGTAACAAACCCTAAAAGTTTAATCATGTCTATAATGACACAGATAAATATATAATTTCAACTTTAACCACTAAAATCACATAAAAAACATTGCCCCGACCCGAAATCGAGAGGAACCGGTTTGAAAACCCCTTATTGAAATCAAATAAAACTGAAACTTAGACTAAATGAACGCGAACACCGGGGGGGGGGGGGATGTTTGTGTTCTTTCAATTAAATTTAACCGAAGATGAACGAATACACTTAATTACACGGACGAATCTTCTTGTTCATATTTGTTCGTTAAAAAATGATCATGTTTGCGTGTTAAAACTCTAATCGAACAGTTTATGAACAAAAACGAACAAAAATAAACAAATATACATTGAACTTTTTATACTCAAATAACATAAATATACAAACGAACATAAACAAACACTCACAAACATAAGTTCAAAAAATGATCCTTTTACACTTTGAAAAACCCGACAACCGGATTTCCATTTGTTATAAATTGAAACTATTGCTAAATATTACGCGACGTATCAACAAAATACGAGATTTATAGACCAAAGGAACTATCTCAATTCTCATCCACTAGACGAAATACCTAATTTGTGTACCTTTGGGCCTAGCTGGCCTGTTTCAGCCCAAGCCCATATGTTCATACAGTGTTAAAATTTAAAAATATCTAAAGGACCCATGTGGCCCAAATCCATTGGCTGAAGCTTGAAGCTGAAGAAACTGATGGCTACCGGAAATGACAACCGGCTGATCTCAACCGTCCTTATATTCGCCGGTAATTAATCATCCGGACTTATACCTATATGTATTCTGTTAGCTTTATGTTATTATTATTATTATTATTATTATTATTATTATTATTATTATTATTTAACTTTTGGTATATGTACGGCAGCCATGGATTCCGAAGCCCTTCCGATCGTCCAATACTTCAAACTTTCACAGGACGACGGTTCTCTGTCAGTTTTATTTTCACTCTAATTAGAGTTTTTAATATTTATATCGTATTTAAATACTTCTAAATTTTCATTAATAAAATATTTAATTTAA
The DNA here is from genome assembly GCA_028751855.1 of Ambrosia trifida. Lineage (NCBI taxonomy): Eukaryota > Viridiplantae > Streptophyta > Magnoliopsida > Asterales > Asteraceae > Ambrosia > Ambrosia trifida. The sequence continues at coordinate 32,444,127 of CM054126.1, forward strand.
TAAATATTAGTTGATTGTATATATATTACATATCTAAAATCAGTGAACCGACACGAACACGTTCATTTCCTCAAAATGTACTAGTTGTGGCCTTTTTTATTCCTTCACACCACACTAGGGCTGTTTAAATCGCTCGGTGCTTGACGCTCGCTTGGAATTTGTTCGGAAAATGCTCACTCGATTTTCCGCTTGTTTGTAAACGAGTCGAGAGCCTCGGTTTGGTATCTAAACGAGCCACGCACGAGCAAAGGTCCGCTCGGCTCAGTTTGGCTCGATATAATTTTTACTACTTTATTATATATATAGAGTAAAGATCAAATACATATAGTTTTTTTTTGTAAGAACTGTGAGAATTAAAGGGGGTAAAAAAAAATTTATTTTTTTTCCCATGTGCTTAAACATTCTTTCTAGATGAATAATACAAAAACAAAATTAAAAAAAAAATTTTTTTTAGTGTAATTACGTCATTAAGGTAAATACATTAGTTTACACTAGAGTAATTATGTAATTACTCTACACGTAATTACTCTACACCAATTTTTTTTTTTTTTTTTAGTTTTCAATACTATAATACATGTTTAACAATATGGGGAAAAAAATTTTGAAAAAAAAAAAAAAATACCCTCCTTTGATTCTCACAGTTCTTACCAAAAAAGCTATTTGTACCGGATCTTTCCCCTATATATATAATTATATATATACACGTACGAGCAAAGGTCCGGTCGGCTCGATATAATTTTTATTAATTTATTATATATATAATTATAGATATACACGTAAATTACAATTATATTTATAGTTTTATGCATACCACTCCATTGGGTTTGGCTCAACACTAAGTTTAATTGTAAAACCCTAAGTTGTGAAACGGCATGCTTCACTTATCAATCGTCTCCCGCTGTCAACCTACGCCACAAATGCGACACTGTCCCTTCAAACATACCTTTCAGAACTCTCAATTACTAATTTATTTATTATTAATACATTGAGAAATAACAAAAAAATAAAACAGGCAATGAGTTTTGGTTTTAAATATGGTGTGTTCATATGCATTTTCTTTTGGGAGGGAATTTTGGTTCAAAAAAGGCGCACTAGGCGATCGGGAAAGCGCCTCAGGGGCCAAGGCCTTGTACGAGGCTGATATGTAAAAACAACCTAAGCGATGAAAAGGTTTGCTTGATACAAATGCGAGATACACAACTTACGCTTGTAAATAAGGCTGATTTGGTTGCACACACGCGCTCTCTCTCTCCTTTCTACCCAAGGAATGGTACATATAAAAGAGATATAGTACATCAGCTTTACCCTTAATAACTCTATAAGACTAGTTTTAGTCTTGCGGCTGCATTGTTCTAGTTTGCCTTCGGCGCTTATTTTAGTCTACACTTTAAAGTATTTCAGGTTTCCATTGGGCGTGCCGTGGATCAGATATCATGGTTATTACAAGGATTTGAATTTGAATGTTATTTATCCGGGGAAGGACCGTGACTTAGGTGGGTATATATTTCTTGTTTCATATAATTTCATTCTTTCCAGTATTATGATAATATTTTAAAGCTACATTGGGCTGATTATCATTCATAGCTACTGGCATGTCTTGCATAATACTAACATCAGTGATCCCAGAATTATCAATATGCACTTTGTAGTTTGTACCATAGTTATCAAATGCGCTAGGCACACTCAAGGCGCAAAAAAGCGAGGGCCTGAGATATAAAAACAAACAAAGAAAATAAAGTAAAAATATATTAAAATAATACTATTTTTCATCTAGTTAGTATCAAAAGTTTTAAAATATTGATGTATTAGTGTATAGAATTAGTTTTCCTTAGATAAAAGTAGAAATCTGGCAGGAATCTAGGCAAAATTTAACGAATTTGGCTGAAAACTCTTCAGAATTTGGGAATCTAGGTGAAATCTGCGCCTGAACCATCACCTGAAGAATTAAAGCGCAATTTCCTCGAATCAAAGCGCAAATGCATCGCCTCGCCTAAAACATGGGCCTAGGCGCAAGAAGTGATGGCTTTTAACAACTATGTGTTTCACATGCTATGTATGCATCGTTTCTCGTTCTTGATTCCTTAAGCTTTTTATTTCTCAGGGATCAATAGTGTAGGTACTGTTCCTGCATCTCTTGTGACTTATGCTTCTATTCAAGCATTGAAGCCTGATCTTTTGATAAACGCGGGCACTGCTGGTGGCTTTAAAGTATAACTCTTGTGTACATCCTCTCTTTTACCCTTTCTTTCTGTAAACGATGCAGTTTAATTTAAGCTTGTGTCATTTGTATCTTAGATTGTTTATTACATCTGTAATTGTTTTTGTTAAGTATATTTGTATTATTATTAATGTTGAGAATACCAGGTGAAAGGAGTGTCCATATTTGATGTATTCCTAGTATCTGATCTTGCATTTCATGATAGGCGGATTCCGATTCCAGTAAGTACTCTCGTATCTGTTCAATATCTTGTGTTTTAAAATTTTGATAAATAACAAAATAAACGCCTCTTGATTTGCAGGGTCCTGATAAGTATGGAGTTGGTCGAAGGCAGAGTTTCTCCACGCCGAATCTTGTGAAGGAACTTAATCTAAAGGTGACTCAAAATGGTTTTCGACAAATGTTTTATATTTTTAATAAACCAAACTATTTATGTGACTTTTGTAGACGACAGTTATAAATTTTAGTTCAATATTTGCTGTTTTCGTGGTTACAACGAAAGGATGGATCATTTTAACGTCTTTTTTATATTCATACAAAATAAAATATACCATTCTTTGAACTTGAAACAAAGTTTAATATTAAAAAAAGGGGTATTGGATTTTAATAATCCAAACTTTCACCCATTGGCCGACAATAATCTGTACTTCAAAAATTCCCAACAACGATCCCAACTTTCAACGTATTGGCCGACAATGAACCTTTGTTAACTGAGAACTAAATCGGTTAGTGGAAGATGACTTGGATGCTGACGTGGATGATGATGTGGCATGCCATGTCAGCGTCCACGTCATCATCCATGCCTGTGTTGGAAATCAAAATACGACATAGCTTTAATCTTATTGGTTATGTTCTTATAACACCAGTTCAAATTTCAATAACATAAATATGCATCCCACAGGTTTGTAAACTGTCCACTGGAGATTCTTTAGACATGTCTCCACAGGATGAAAAATGCATCTTGGCCAACGATGCAACGATTGTTGATATGGAGGTACATCGTTTCATCATGACAACTTTATTGTTATCACTCGTGTAATCGGATGTGTTTTGTCAGATTAAGTCAAAACAGGTCAAGTTGAGGAGATTCATTTTGTTCCACGTTGAACGGGCCAGTCGGGTTGACCTGAAACACTTGTTTCTTAGTTTTGTATATATAGTTATCATGTTGGTTATGATCACGAAAACTGTATATTACATTAGTATATATATCTTTTAACAAAACAATATTGGAAATATTAATTATGACCCGTTTTTAAAAAATTGTGTTGATTTGGAAGGAAAATTAGCTTATGGGTTACAACTATAGAGCGGGCGAGATATGTTTTTTCTTTTGAAAACGACTCATTTCAAGATGAACCCGAATCAAATTGATACATTTTTTAAAACGAACTGTTTTGACGTGTACTCATTTTGTTCAGAACCTGTTTTTAGCTGTTACCTGACCGGACTGTTTTCATGCTTGTAAACGAGTCAAAGTCTAGGTTTTAAAAACCGCGCTTAAGCGCGAGGCGACCTGAGGCGCAGATCAATGCGCCTTTTGCCACTCAAGGCGCGCAGTGTACAAAAAGCGCAAGAAAAGCGCGCTTTTCGTACATGGGGTGTTTTTGTGCTTCAAAGTGTTATACATATAGCTAAAAAGGTTATACATTTAAGTTAAATCACATATAAACCTTATTTATATCGATATTTTCGGGTAAGGATGCTAAAAACCTATAGGATATATAGAAAAAATTATATAATCGTCTTGTGCTTCGCGTACGAAAAGCCCACCGCTTTTGCGCTCTACGCTTTGCACCTCGATTTTAGACCTCCATCTTCTTTTGTAATAATTCCAAATTACTGGATAATTTTTATAAAGTTTAATTTTGGGTTTCAGGGAGCAGCTGTGGCCTATGTATGCAATCTTGTGAGAGTCCCGGCGATATTTGTAAAGGCTGTATCAAACTTTGTTGATGGAGAAAAGGCGATTCATGATGAATTCGAGCAAAACCTGCAAGCAACCGTTGTGGCATTACAAAAGGTAGTTGCCCAGGTGGTTGAATTCATCAACGGTAAGCGCCTATCTGAACTATAATCAATTTGGTATCGTTTATTAGAAAACTGATAAACCAATTCGGTGTAAAGTTTAAACATAGTTTGTAACATGTAATATTCAGATGTTTTTGTATAATATTGTGCATTGGAACAAAAACTTTGCTTTGTTACTTCTTTTGAATTTCGACATTAGAAAGATAAGTTTTAGGTTCAACTCTACTATAATGTGATGAAGTTGACATGTATTTGTATATATATATATTAGTTAAGTTATATGTAATGGCAGACTGAGAACCCATGAAATTGCTTGTCACAGGCAACTCCAACCAAAATGCAATGACATTATACATTTGTGTAACCAGATTTTAATATTTTGTAAGCAAAATAGTTTCAAAAATATTTTTATCGATTTTATGAATGATAATATTAACGAGATAGGGCTGCGAAGATCAATCGAACTAGCTAAAGATTAGGGGCGTCTTAGAGGTTTGACATACTCAATGAATTGTTAATTTCAAACACTATACACATTGGGGGTTCACCAGGGTTTGACATGTACGTGTGCGAATTTGGGACAAGGAAAGCAAGTGGAGCTAGATGTGGGTTCGTGTTAAAAGCTGACCGGAAAATGACAATGTATCTAGATCGGAAATGAGGTGGGTGCATGGTCGTAGAAGTTTGCTTATTCTTGGAATATATGATTGATTTTGAATGTGATGAGGAGTTTGTATAGTGTTCATGCTCCCGTCCATATTTTCCACGAATAAGCAAATTTCTACGTCCATGCTCCCATCACCTTCCTGGTCAAGATACATTGTCATATTACCCTCGAATTTGTTTGTGAACACACTTCTAGCCGCAACTACCATCCCCAAACCCAAATTCGCACCCGTACTTGTCAAACCTAAATGAACTCCCAATGTGTTTAGTGTTCTAAAGAAACAGTTCATTGAGTGTGTGCATATTACTAGGTTTCTATACCATGCCACAACCCCCTTTTTCACTGCTGCATCGTTATGGTTTGCCACCGTTTCATGCATCCTCAATGCGACCCATCCAATACCGTGAGCCACTAAATTGTTAAACGTTGTTGTTCACTTATAAAGGTGGGTTCAACCTAAACCGGTCATTAGCAACGAGTTTACAAACAGTTTCACTATTGCGTGGTTGGCTTTGAAATCGAGTTATGCATCTCTACAAAAGTGCGGACGTTATCTGTAAACTTAAGATATTTTTAGTGTTGCATTCCTTGTTTGCTTTTTCTTTGAGTTTAGAGACTGCAGCCGCGGACAAATGGAAGAATATCTCTTTAACTTGTCGATTTTTGGTCCATTGGATGAAGTGATCATGATGGGTATCATATAACTATCATGGCTAATAGCATCATTAAGGTCAAAGAATGAATGAACAACTAAAGGTATACGCTACTAGAAAAATGGCATTTCTTGACGCGCATTTTATGACACGCACTCATTTTATGACAATGTATCAGGCTATCAGCTGATGTTATGCTATTAGAGACAATTACGTCGACGATTGCTTGAACAAACTTGACCCGTTACTATTTCAGGGTCTACGTAGATGATTTAGGAAGATGGAATTTCTTTTTTTCGAGTGGCTAAATTGGTGGCAAGATGGTAGAAATAAGATAGCATAAGTGTTGGAATCCAGCTCCTTAAAAAAGAGTATTGAATTTAAATAATCTCAACTATTAGCAATTGGCCGCCATTAGTCTCAACTAACGAAATTTGTACTGGTGGTCTCACCTTTTATCATATTGACTCGTTTATACTAGTTTGATCAATGATCCGGTTATTTATCAAAACTGAGACGGGTGATTGTCAAATTAAATTTGATCATACACGAAAATGTCGTACATTTTTAATCCAACAACATAGTTTATTCGATAAACATAAACATACACATAGACTTCTAATAAGGTCTTAATATTTTTAACTTGTATTCAATCGGGACAAATTACTTATGCATCCGCTCGTCAAGTAGGCAGAGGCTTGACCGAGACAACGGGGAAATCAAGAAGCACGATCTTGTCAATAGCGGCTGAGAATGTCGCCGTGAACTCGACATGATTTGGGTGGGCTTGGAAAGCATTGAAATCATCTTTGGAACCAAATGTCATCATTAAAGCATGAGTGAACCCTTGCCTTAGCATCTCCATGCTGTCAATATCATTTCCCCTGTTACATGGTGTGTAAGAGTGTTAAGGTTGGTTACTAGTATTAACAAACTACTTTTTTATGCATTAGTGAGTTGTCCGTTATACAATAAACTAGTATTTTACCGTCGCCGCGCGTTGCGGCGGCACGCAACGGATATAGTGAGCGTTTTTTACCAGACGTCACGGTTTGCGGAAATAAACCGGCGAAAGACAGCTAAAAAAATGTCACTAACCTGTGAAAGCTACCCTTTTATACCAACGGTTATATATTTAAAATGAATCTAAAGAAATTGTTAAAAATATCAAACAGATACAATGTTAATTCAACAAAGTAATAAATAATCAACCATTTAGTACTCAACGTTCATAGCATTTTAAGATTCACATTTGAGTCACCGCTTGTAGTTGCAAAGGAAAACAAAAACACACATCTAATTGCTTGCTTATGTACAAAAAAGTAATTAGTTGAGGTTAAACAAACAAACACACTTCTTCCGTACCATGTTCTACACCTTTGTGGTCTTCCCCATTGCAACAGAAGAAGTTCAAGAAAAAAAAAACTTAAAATCAAAGTAATCCAAAAATAGTGTTACTAAAACAATTGCCACTCAAAAATAGGATGCTTACACAAAAGAATTGCACGTTGACTATACGATAACCGACAACGGCGGTGGAGGGGTAGGTCTGGTAACCAGGAACATCTCGTCTGTTAAAACCTTGTCCGGCGTACCCATTACCTTTTCTGAGGCCAACGCTGACACCGTCTGTCATTGTTAACACCTCCTTTCTAGGAAAAGCAATCTTGTAAGTTGGATGGTTCTAAGTAGCTGAAACAGATATACCCCGTCAGAGCCTGATGGAATCGTAGTTGTGGCCGCTGTCATTACCGGGAACACATCTTCGTCTTCGTTGGGTTGCAAGGCCACCAGAACAACATCCCGACCTTACCTGGGTCGTTGCTGCCACCAATCTTCAGATCTACCATAGCCGCCGGACCAGTCTTTACCTTCATCGGGGCTCGAGAACCCTCATGAACATCTCCAGATCTGAACCGCTTTACCACCTGTCGTCTCTCTCCTCTCTCCCTCTATCTCTCTCTCTTTGAAAACAGTCAGATGCCTCATTTCTGCCGCTTACCGGTGGTGGTGTGTTCGGAGATGGCGGCCTTTATAGGAAATGGAGTCTTATTGAAGAGAAAGTAGGATACCTGCGAATGAAGGAAGAAAGACGGAAAAAAAGATGACAGCGGTTGATACGTGTAAAGCAAAAAGAGTTGCCAGCAACACACTTGATGGGACATTTAGCTACAGTAAAACGTCCTCACACCAAAATCTACAAATTGTATATATATAATAACACTAATCTTGAACATTTATATGTTTGTATCATATGCATATCTATTTTATATTTGTGTATCATTATCATCATCATAATACTCAGTTAATCCCACAAACAACAAAACCTAAGGTAGAGTCTAAGAGGGTAAAATGTAGACAACCTTATCTCTACCCGTAGGAATTGAGATGCTGCTTCGTGTATCCTTATAAATGTCCATATGATGAAATCCACAAAGGTGACTCACTTTTTAAGAGCATAAAAATACATTTATATTTGTACATTTCAAGTAATTTTTAGCGATACAAAAGTATAAAATAAGTACTTAGAAACAAGTTTTAATGACCATAATGACATAAAATTGTCTAAATTAACATTAATATATCTATGTATACTCAAAATATTTATTGTAAACTTGTCTAAATTAAAGTATGTATATTGAAAACAACTTGTACATAATGCAACAAAATACGTACATGTGACCAAGAAAAAGTTGTTTAAGATTTAAGAACATTGAAATATTTTTTTTCTAGAAACAATCCTACAATGACTAAATAATACTATGGGTATGTTTGGCAAGGAGCTTTTAAGAGCTTCAAGCTTCAAGCTTTTAAGAAAAAGCTCCTACTTAATAAAAAGCCTTGTTTGGTTGAAGAGGCTGGAAGCTTTTATGTTAGAGAAAAAGCTCTACAGTGAAAAGCTACTAGTAGTAGCTTTTAAGAAAAAGCTCTACTAGCTACAAGCTTTTAGTTAATAAATGACACAAATACCCATTCTATTTTAAAAATAAAATAAAAACCTTCTTTACAATCTTTTAATTATGACCATTTTGGTCATTTTATACATTTTATTAAAAGCTCCAGCTACTCTGCCAAACACCAAAATATATTTAAAAAGCTTACAGCTAACAGCTTCCAGCTACCAGCTTGTAGGGGTGAGCATACGAAAACCGATAACCGAAAAAAACCGAAACCGAACCGATAACCGAACCGAAATTAACCGAAACCGAATTAACCAATCGGTTACGGTTAACATATGGCCAAAACCGAACCATTCGGTTACGGTTTCGGTATTCCCTTCTTCCGTAACCGAAATAACCAAAACCGAACCGATAGTTATATACTTACGTATTTTTCATACACATATCCATGTATTTGGAACATATTTTCATGTATTTCCGGTATATTTAGTGTATCTTTCATGTATGTCTATGTATTTGAAATATATCTTTTATGTAACTCATATATTTTTCATGTATATCCATATTTGTAGCATTTTTTTTAATTTGTTTCCTCGGTATTTCATATATTTTTTTTTTGCGTTTTCATATATATTTGTATTCTTGAAAAATATCTAAACACTTTACTAACTATTTTAAGTTTATAATTTTGCACAAGTTTTATGTTTGGATATTAACTGAACATAACCGAAACCGAACCGATAACCGACATATTAACCAAATTAACCGAACCGACGTAACCGATCGGTTTCGGTTATGATTTTTCCTAAAACCGAACTTCGGTTATCGGTTTCGGTTATATGTAAAAACCGAACCGAACCGACATTTGCTCACCCCTACCAGCTTGCAGCTACCAGCTTGCAGCTTCCAGCTACCAGCCTCCAGCTAGTTTTGCCAAACATACCCTATAGCAACTTGCAACATTAGCACCATTACCATAGGACTCCAATTAGGACAAAAACGAGTCAAGCCGCTACGAAGCTACTCAAAGTTAACTTGTTAAAAACTCAATTCAAGTTAAACTTATACGAGCTTTTGAGCCTAAAAAAAGTATTGTTTAATTAATAAGACTGAGCAATGTTTTAAAAACCGGTTTTTTAATTACTATCGAATTTGGCTAAAAAACAGTTTAACCGGTTGAAATGTGTTGTACCAGGTGGTTCAACCGGGTTGATTAGTTAGCTATATAATTTCATAATTAAACATTAACACAAAAAAAAATCTAAAAGTACATAATTACATACTAAAAAACTTTAAAAAAGTTAATCAATAATCCAAAAGATAATCCAAAGTTTTTAACTTTTAATAAAAAAAAATAATCCAAAAATAACTCAAAAACTAACCTATGCCGGTACCGGTATACCGGTTTTACCGGCGGTATAAAATCGATACCGTTTTCCATATTTATCGGAGTGTTTCGTACCGGATTTTCATGTGAAAACGGTAATACCGATAGAACTAGCTGATATTTACCGGTTTTTAAAACATTGAGATTGAGCCCAAGCTTCACTTGTTGGGTTCAAAAGACCCACGTACCTAAACAAGCTAAGGTTCATCTCTTAAGTCTTTTTCGGTATGGGATTTTAGAACTCAAATCCTATGGAACTCGAAAAAACATAATAACTTATATACGTAGTGCATAAATAGTTGTACGATGATAATATAGAAGGTTATACTGCATGCATTGGCAGTTGTACATTGGACTTACCAAACAAAGGATTTGACAGTGTCAACTTCAGAAACAAGCTTTTCCAGTCCTTTAATAATATCCTCCACCACCACCTCCTCTTTGAACTTCACCACCACTAAGTGTGCAAACTCCGCCATCTACCACCGTAATCCACCACCACCACCCACACACTATGTATGTGTATCTATTTATCTATATATATACACACAACAAACCTAGGCTCCTAGATATATAGCATGTGAGTTTGTGACGCACACACTGACACACACTTGTTAGTTGAATTATTATTGTGTGAATGTACAATACCCGATGCACGAAAAGCAAATGTACAAGTTGGTCAAGCACCACAAAGTCAGCACTTCTGTCTAGGGGTGTGCAACGGTTCAGAACCGGACCGAACCGACTCGAACCGGAACCGTTTAGTGATAAATATAAGAACCGGAACCGAACCGTATAAAAACCTACCGGTTCGTTTCGGAACCGAGTTAAACGATTCTCGTGTAAACGGTTCTTGCCAGAACCGGTTGATGAAAATCAGAAAAAATATAGACTGAAAAGATGTATATTGTTCTTGTGTGTTTAGATCGATACAATGGGTCCTATTAATAAGCTTTTGCATATAGTCTAAACAAGGTATATAGCATAACGGCTATAAAATTGATTTCAATTAGCTGCCATAATCTTCTATTCCGGGAAATGATGACATTGCTCTGATCCTCCTTGATTCACTTTCCAACACTCCCCCTCAAGTTGAGTAGTGGGATTCCCGATACTCAACTTGTGCAGGCAATTGTTATGAAGTCTTCCATTGACTGATTTTGTAAGTATGTCTGCTAATTGATCTTCTGACCGGATAAACTGAAGTTCTATTGTTCCATTTTCGATTTTTTCCTTAATAAAATGCCTGTCGACTTCTACATGTTTTGTACGGTCATGTTGTACTGGATTCTCGGAAATCTGTATAGCTGCTTTGTTGTCGCACAAGATTTTGCTTGATTCTTTCTGAATGAATCCAATTTCAGTAAGGAGCTTGCGTATCCATAAGACCTCTGTAACATCGCAAAAATTTCCCCTAATTTTTCTACGTAAAAGCCTTACTACATACGCTATCCCTAACATATATATATGTATATATATTTATAGTAATAATAATAATAAAAAATAAATAAATAAATAAATAAATAAATTATATATAATAAATTTCAGATTTTATATTTATATATACAAAAACCACAACCATGCTAGCCCATATACCATAGCCAACCCCAAACCCACCCTTTTTCTTAATCTGAAGCCCATCAGGCCCAAGGGCCGGCCCAACAGCCTTGGCCCACTAGCCCTCATAGCTATCTGTTTTCTTTTAAAAAAAAAGGGTGCTTCTGACCGGAATCGAACCCGGGCTACTTCCCACACACGTACACGCGCTAACCACCTGGGCTACACCCTTCATTTGTTTTAAACCCAGTCTTAATTATATTTAAACACACTCGCGTCTTTCTTTCCTTCTTCCCTGATGGCGCGCTGCAACAGCCTTGGTCAAAGAAATTCCATTTTTATCACATCTAAATTACTTATTTCACGCGAGATTCATCTAAATCAACATGGAAACATCATTTTCGGTCCATTACACATCAATTACTTACCAATTCATGCCCAATTAATTAATATTACGCGTGACCATTCAAAAACGAGTCAAACTATCCAATTATACAACCTAGACATCACTACTATAAATTGAACCCCTGTGAACCTTCTCAACTCGCCATTCAATCTTTCTCAATCCCCAATTCTTCTTATTTATCCTCTGTTCTTAGCATATGATCGCGTTTTGACTTCGAGGGTTGACCGATCGATTCTGTATTAAAACGAGATTGTAAGTCTAATTATTGTTGTGGGTTTTTATCTTCGGCATCCACACATCAATAGCCCTAAGGATAATTGGGTTATTGATGTGTGGATTGATCAATTTGAAAATTAGGGCTCGTATGAATGTATTTGGGGAAGAACATTCAATCGCGTTACATTATAAATATTTAACGTACAGGATCCAAACACAACCACAGGTCTAGACCAAGTGGTTGTGCTTGATGACTCTGACCCGGCTGACACGGGTTCGAATCTTGGCAACACCATTTTTTTTCCTTTTGTTATTTTGTTTAATAAGCTTTAAATATATATATAAATTGTATTTTATAAATTCATTTTAAAATACTAAAACTCTTTTAAAAATTCTACAAAAATTATCTTATATTAATCTGATGTAATAGTTCAACTTACAATTTTTAGTTTTCAAAAATTTATTTATTTAATATAATTATTAAATAAATCAATTTTATTCTATTATATTTTTAAAATTCCATTAAAATATCAAAACAAATTTATAAATTTCCACAAATTTTATTCTGAGTATTTATAACATTAAGCTTTCAGAAATGATTTTTAATTCTGAAAAATCATTTATTTAATATTTTTAATCAATTTTGTTAGTTTTAATCATAATTAAATCATAATAAATCCAATTTTTAATATTTTTGCACCAAAATTTTATACAAATTATTTCTGAATATTTAGAACAGAAATATAATTTTTAAGCTAATAATTCTTTAATTTTAATATTTTTAAATATTAAAGTTAAATTTTAACTATTTGTTATAAATAGAATTAATATTCTATTTTAAAGAAAATAATTTTGTAAAAATTATTTTTACACTTTAAATACATTATTGTGACCATCTTAACTTTAAATTTCCTAAAAATATTTTTGGTTATTTATTTATTAATATTCCCTCAATTATCAACCATTTTTGATATTAATCAAACAAACATTTATCCCCAATTCGAAGCCCTAGAAACTTATACATTTATAGACTTGATAGACTTAGACATTTATATTACCTTATTATAGGGTGATACTTGATACAGTTGGGCAACACCATTATTCAATTTTTCAACAGATATAACATTTTGCTAAGGTGAGTTTTACATAGCCCCTTTTCTATTTATCACCATTTTTGGGGTGAAACATGTTACAACATTATTCATGCAATTCAAACATCAATGTGTCTATGTGTATTTCTATGTTGCATTATGTCTTGAACATGACTAGGGTAAGCACAATTCTAGCATAAACATTCATCAGCCAAACGGTATACATTGATAGATCTATTGGACTGACAATCCCACCCGGATACGTGCCTCCTACAAAGGTTACGTGGGTGTTTGTTACTGCAATATAAACGAGTGAACCATGAGCGTATGGGATGTACCACAATTACAACAGTCAACAAGGTTGATTATGCACACGATTTACTTCTAGTATGTTTTCGCATATGGACTAGATTGCCATGACACATGAATTGCACAACAATTTTATTCTATTATCAAAACCTATGTAATTCTCACCAACTTTTGTTGACCCAAAATATTTTCAACTTAACATGTTTCAGGTTCTACTTGCTTGAAGGTTTGAATTGATGCTTGAAGATGTTTGCATAGTTTTATTCAAATTGATGTACAAATTCTTAGAACAATTGTATGTAATTTATTTAAATCATTTAATGAAACTTATTTTTCACCATGAGCTACTGAACAATCATCAATGCGTGACATCCCGATGTTTCCGCCATCGGTTGGGGTGTTACAGATTGGTATCAGAGCCATGGTTATAGGGAATTAGGTTATTAGAAAAATAATCTAGTCTATAACCATAGGATTTAACCAGTACTTGCTTCTTTTACTTGCTATTCTCTATCTCCTTCCTACTTCATATTCCTACTTTCATTCCTACAAGAAGGTTGTTCTCCATCACTAGATCCACTCATAGACTAATAGGACAAAATCCTCAGTTTGAACCTGAACCACCTTGAGATCCCGTCGAAGTTCTAGATTTTAATAACGAACACGTGCAATCTGGAAGGGTGAACGCCTGTATTCTGAGTCTTCTGTCTAGGCTGGCATTGCGCATATATCCCAATCAGACGAGGGACCCGGATGCCTACCTGGGAATTCTCGGGATGAGTGTTCACTTATAGGCTAAAGCATGTCTTCATATGTTATTTGAATTTAGAATCTTTGATAAGTCAACGTTTTCGTTTATTCGTTTTAATTAATGAATAAATGATTACACTCCTTATATAATCTCATTCATTTCACTGTGTCTCTTACAGATCATGCCTCCACGTCGCAGTGCTCGTCTTAACAGTGGTGAAAATCATGATGAAGGAAGTAGCAATCACAGCCACAACCACGATACTAACAACAACAACAACAATGGTGTCGATGCTCAACTGTCTGCGATCATTTCTCAACAAATGGCGCAGCAAATCGCAACTCTGGTTCCCAACTTACTAGCTCAAGTCATCCAGTTGAACGGCAACGGGAACGGCAACGGCAACGGGAATGGAAATGGAAACCACAATGGGAATGGACTTCCAGCCTGTACCCTTAAACACTTTAATTATTGCAATCCCCCAAAGTTCAGTGGAGAAGAAGGAGCTACAGGACTCCTACAATGGTTTGAGGGTATTGAGAATACCTTCATCAACAGTGAATGCCCCGACAACTTTAAAGTCCGTTATGCCATGAGTGTTCTTCACAAACGAGCACTCACTTGGTGGAATGAAGAAAAACGCACTCGCGGAGCTGAAGCTGCACTAGCCTTAACTTGGGATCAAGCTAAAGACCTTATGAAGGCAGAGTTCTGTCCTCGTAATGAAATTAAGAAGCTGGAAGATGAATTTCATGATCTTGCTCAAGACAGTGGGGAAAACCTTGCTTACAACACACGTTTTCACAAACTTAGCCTACTGCTGCCCCACAAAGTCACCCCTTTACCCATTGCGATCGAAAAATACATTGGTGGTTTACCGATGCAGATTCAAGACACGGTGTGGGGAAGGAACCCTACTACTTTGGAAGAAGCAAAGCGATTGGCTGCCACCCTAACGGATAACCATGTGAAGGCAGGAACCCTGACTCGTAAAGGGGAAAAGAAAAAGGATACTCCCCAACCTGCCGTTGAAATCAAAACCGAGGCCTCAACCAACGGGAAGTGTAAGGTCAGGAATTTTGCAATAGACACCACTGCCCCACCCAACAAGAAACAATACAATGGGAAACTACCTAAGTGTGACACCTGCCAGTACCACCACCCAACTCAAGTACCCTGCCGACAGTGCACCAATTGTCAAAGATATGGGCATCTTGCAGATGCTTGCCGAATCCCTGCTACAAATGCTCTTGATGCTCCAAATAACCCTGCTTGAAACCCTCCAGCTAGCAAACCCTACCATTTTGAATAATGTCTGCTTTCTCTTTAAATCTATGTATTGACACTTTTTGATTCAAATAATAAATTCAAGTATTATCATAACATCTGTGTGCATGCTTGTTTTAATATGAACTAATTGCTATATCTATGATCATACGTGCTTACTTGTACAACAATTAGTTGACTACCAAACAACCTACTTAACGATTGGTAGAGGTCATCATGTCTTTCCAACAGTCGGGAGAGGCCCTACAACCTGCTCAACGACTGGTGGAGACTATCAGACCTGCTCAACAATCGGTAAAGTCATAACAGGACGCAAAACCCTAATGTAAGGTAAATTGGTAATTACGGTCCGGAACGTAATCATGAATTTACAGGTACGTTAAGGTAGTGTGAAATTTTATCAAGGTTTCCGGTAGTTGACCAATTGTAACCTGGTATTTTTCTTTTAACTTCGGGACGAAGTTTCCAAAAGTAGGGGAGACTGTAACATCGCAAAAATTTCCCCTAATTTTTCTACGTAAAAGCCTTACTACATACGCTATCCCTAACATATATATATGTATATATATTTATAGTAATAATAATAATAATAAAAAAATAAAAAAATAAATAAATAAATTATATATAATAAATTTCAGATTTTATATTTATATATACAAAAACCACAACCATGCTAGCCTATATACCATAGCCAACCCCAAACCCACCCTTTTTCTTAATCTGAAGCCCATCAGGCCCAAGGGCCGGCCCAACAGCCTTGGCCCACTAGCCCTCATAGCTATCTGTTTTCTTTTTAAAAAAAAAGGGTGCTTCTGACCGGAATCGAACCCGGGCTACTTCCCACACACGTACACGCGCTAACCACTTGGGCCACACCCTTCATTTGTTTTAAACCCAGTCTTAATTATATTTAAACACACTCGCGTCTTTCTTTCCTTCTTCCCTGATGGCGCGCTGCAACAGCCTTGGTCAAAGAAATTCCATTTTTATCACATCTAAATTACTTATTTCACGCGAGATTCATCTAAATCAACATGGAAACATCATTTTCGGTCCATTACACATCAATTACTTACCAATTCATGCCCAATTAATTAATATTACGCGTGACCATTCAAAAACGAGTCAAACTATCCAATTATACAACCTAGACATCACTACTATAAATTGAACCCCTGTGAACCTTCTCAACTCGCCATTCAATCTTTCTCAATCCCCAATTCTTCTTATTTATCCTCTGTTCTTAGCATATGATCGCGTTTTGACTTCGAGGGTTGACCGATCGATTCTGTATTAAAACGAGATTGTAAGTCTAATTATTGTTGTGGGTTTTTATCTTCGGCATCCACACATCAATAGCCCTAAGGATAATTGGGTTATTGATGTGTGGATTGATCAATTTGAAAATTAGGGCTCGTATGAATGTATTTGGGGAAGAACATTCAATCGCGTTTCATTATAAATATTTAACGTACAGGATCCAAACACAACCACAGGTCTAGACCAAGTGGTTGTGCTTGGTGACTCTGACCCGGCTGACACGGGTTCGAATCTTGGCAACACCATTTTTTTTCCTTTTGTTATTTTGTTTAATAAGCTTTAAATATATATATAAATTGTATTTTATAAATTCATTTTAAAATACTAAAACTCTTTTAAAAATTCTACAAAAATTATCTTATATTAATCTGATGTAATAGTTCAACTTACAATTTTTAGTTTTCAAAAATTTATTTATTTAATATAATTATTAAATAAATCAATTTTATTCTATTATATTTTTAAAATTCCATTAAACTATCAAAAAAAATTTATAAATTTCCACAAATTTTATTCTGAGTATTTATAACATTAAGTTTTTCAGAAATGATTTTTAATTCTGAAAAATCATTTATTTAATATTTTTAATCAATTTTGTTAGTTTTAATCATAATTAAATCATAATAAATCCAATTTTTAATATTTTTGCACCAAAATTTTATACAAATTATTTCTGAATATTTAGAACAGAAATATAATTTTTAAGCTAATAATTATTTAATTTTAATATTTTTAAATATTAAAGTTAAATTTTGACTATTTGTTATAAATAGAATTAATATTCTATTTTAAAGAAAATAATTTTGTAAAAATTATTTTTACACTTTAAATACATTATTGTGACCATCTTAACTTTAAATTTCCTAAAAATATTTTTGGTTATTTATTTATTAATATTCCCTCAATTATCAACCATTTTTGATATTAATCAAACAAGCATTTATCCCCAATTTGAAGCCCTAGAAACTTATACATTTATAGACTTGATAGACTTAGACATTTATATTACCTTATTATAGGGTGATACTTGATACAGTTGGGCAACACCATTATTCAATTTTTCAACAGATATAACATTTTGCTAAGGTGAGTTTTACATAGCCCCTTTTCTATTTATCACCATTTTTGGGGTGAAACATGTTACAACATTATTCATGCAATTCAAACATCAATGTGTCTATGTGTATTTCTATGTTGCATTATGTCTTGAACATGACTAGGGTAAGCACAATTCTAGCATAAACATTCATCAGCCAAACGGTATACATTGATAGATCTATTGGACTGACAATCCCACCCGGATACGTGCCTCCTACAAAGGTTACGTGGATGTTTGTTACTGCAATATAAACGAGTGAACCATGAGCGTATGGGATGTACCACAATTACAACAGTCAACAAGGTTGATTATGCACACGATTTACTTCTAGTATGTTTTCGCATATGGACTAGATTGCCATGACACATGAATTGCACAACAATTTTATTCTATTATCAAAACCTATGTAATTCTCACCAACTTTTGTTGACCCAAAATATTTTCAACTTAACATGTTTCAGGTTCTACTTGCTTGAAGGTTTGAATTGATGCTTGAAGATGTTTGCATAGTTTTATTCAAATTGATGTACAAATTCTTAGAACAATTGTATGTAATTTATTTAAATCATTTAATGAAACTTATTTTTCACCATGAGCTACTGAACAATCATCAATGCGTGACATCCCGATGTTTCCGCCATCGGTTGGGGTGTTACAACCTCCGCCAGTCCCCTTGCAATACCTCGGAACTCAGCTTCAGCGCTAGATAGAGCAACTACCTTTTGTTTCTTACTCCTCCAAGTAACCAAGTTCACTCCAACTAACGTGAAGTATCCTGATGTAGATCTTCGGTCTTGTTGATCTCCTGCCCAATCAGCGTCTGTGTAGGCTTGAATCCTCGAATGTTTGTTCGGTTGAAAGAGAATACCATAGCTAACCGTCCTTTTAAGGTATCTGATAATTCCTCTAACAACATCCATGTGGTTGACTTGGGGTTGGTGCATAAATTGACTAACCACTCCCACTGCATATGCAATGTCTGGGCGAGTGTGTGAGAGATATATGAGTTTGCCCACTAAACGTTGGTATTTCCCTTTATCTGCCAATTTTGCTCCTTCTTCCATGTAGAGTTTTTGATTGGTCATCAGCGGTGTATCAGCTGGTTTGCAGTCAATCATTCCTGTTTCAGCAAGAAGATCAAGAATGTACTTCTTTTGACATATGAATATCCCTTGCTTTGATCTTAGGACTTCAATTCGAAGAAGTACTTTAGTCTTCCTAAATTTTTCATCTCGAACTCCTTGAATAGATTTGCCTTTAGCTTTTCCATTTCTTCTCTATCGTTTCCTGTAATAATCATATCATCAACATATAAAATTATACAAGTTACGAGTTTACCTTTTCATTTGAGGAACAAGGTATGGTCAGAATTGCTTTGTTTGAACCCGTATTTCTTCATAGCCAATGTAAATCTACCAAACCAGGCTCGAGGCGATTGTTTTAGACCGTAAAGGGTCCTTTTCAATCGACACACTTCTTGGTTTTTGAAGTTATTTGTGAATCCGAGAGGTGCCTCCATATACACTTTTTCTTTCAACTCTCCATGAAGGAAGACATTTTTTACATCAAATTGATGAAGAGGCCATCCTTCATTTGCAGCAATAGATAACAGAACACGGATTGTATCGATCTTGGCTACCAGAGAGAATGTCTCAGAATAGTCGATCCCATATGTTTGTGTATATCCCTTGGCAACCAGCCGAGCTTTATATCTTTCTATTGTTCCATCTGGTTTGTGTTTTGTGGTGAAGACCCACCGACATCCAACTGGTCGCTTTCCTGAGGGAAGGGTACACTTTTCCCAAGTCTCATTTTTCATAAGCGCATCCATTTCTGTTTCCCATAGAATCTTTCCATTCCTTGGACTTCAAGGCTTGTTCTACGGAGTTTGGAAGTTGTTCATTAAGGAGGGCCGTAGTGAAGGCTTTAGCTTCTTCAGTCAATTTTCCATTGGCCATATTAGCCATGGGATATCTAGTTGATCTTGTCTCCTTTTCTGGAGAATATCGTTTTGGAGGTACTCCTCTATTGGCTCTGGGAGGTAAAACGTATTTCTTGGTTGTTTCATTTTGTTCTTCCTGTATTGATTCCTCTTGATCTTCCTGCATAACCTGTTCACTTGCTATTTCATTGTTAGATGTATCATTTGGAAATTCATTATTAGTCATACTAGGAGCAGGACTGTGACACCCTAGGAAAATCCCACATCGGTCGTGGCCAGGAGAGATCCTTGGTTCATAAGTAATATTCTGCCTCTTAAATCACCAACGCGTTTTGGGCTTAATGCTAGTGGATGAGAGGAGAACTCCACAGTTAAGCGTGCTTAGGTGGGAGAAATTTCAGGATGGGTGACCTCCTGGTAAGTCTCCACTTGGGCAACCAAAAACAAATCCGTGAGCTCTGGATGGGCAAAGCGGACAATATTGGTGATGAGAGGGGCAGGGTGTTACAAGGACTCTGTGGTTCCTCGTTTTGAGTGGTTTGAAGGTCACTTTGGGGTGCAGGTGTAGGTGTAGGACAAGTAGATTCTTGGTCAGTGGCACGGGGATGTAGGGAAGCAGGTGGGTCTCGTTGGGTATTGTGATGATCTCTGCTTATTGATGAGGGAGCCCATGTTAGCCAATCTAGTGGGTCAATATGCTTCTTCTCCCCCTGACCACTGTATTGGCAGGTGTAGAAAAATTCGGTTTCAAGGAAGTCACAATCAAGAGTAGTGTACACATGTCGACGTTTTGGACTGTAACACCGATATCCCTTTTGATTGATTCCATAGCCTACAAACACGCATTTTTCTGCGCATGGGCCTAGTTTTCCTCGATCATGTTTAGGGATATGAGGATAGACAGTGCATCCAAAGACTCGTGGTTGCAAAGTGAGAGGAGGAGGAATGTTGGTAAACTCAGAAAGGACTTGAATAGGGGTTTTAAGATTGAGGGCTTTTGTAGGAAGACGATTAAGTAAGTATGTGGCAGTCGCAGCTACTTCTGGCCAAAAAGATGTGGGAACTTGAGACTCAATTAGGAAGGCCCGTGTGATTTCTAAAAGAATACGGTTTTTTCGTTCAACGGTGCCATTTTGTTCAGGAGTGTAGGGGCACGTCTTTTGATAAATTATTCCTTTGTTTTGACAGAATTGTTTCATAGGCTCATTTATGTATTCTCCGCCATTGTCAGATCTAATAATTTGGATATTAGTTTTAAATTGAGTTTGTATCATAGTATAAAAAATAGTAAATTTTTCAAAGACCTCGGATTTATGTTTCAAAAAATAGATCCATGTCATACGAGTGCAATCATCAATAAATAAAACAAATAAACGAAAGTTTTGTCCCCCATTAACCTCTGCGGGACCCCACGCATCAGAATGTATTAAAGAAAAAGGAGTCTCAACCCTAGTATTATTTAAAGGATACGTATGTCTGTGACTTTTAGCTAGGACACACGTCTCACAATTTAGGGTTTTATCGGAAGGAAAGAATTTTGGAAATAAAATATGTAGATAGCTACTAGACGGGTGTCCTAATCTCCTATTCCAATGCCAAGCTTCTCTATTTGTAGTCCCATGAGCAAGCATCACATTTCCCCGTTGAGTCACTTCGTCCACATAATACAATCCTGACCGTTCAGTGCCACGCTCAATAATCATTCCCGTCCTGATATCTTGAAGGATACAAAATGTTGGATGCATCAAGACGGTGCGATTTAACTCTTTTGTAATGTGGCTAATGGATAACAGTTTATGTGACAGAGATGGAACATAGAGACAATTTTTTAGTTTTAAAGTTGAAGATATTTCAATAGTTCCTCCTCCTTTCACAGGAACATCCCCCCCGTTAGCAGTTTTGATATTGTTGATTCTAGATGTACCTTTAGAAATAATATCAGATTTATCATAGGTCATGGTGTCAGTGGCACCACAGTCAAAAATCCATGATTCGTCTGTTTTAGTGCAGTTTTGAGCTATATTAGCCTGCCGAACACTTAATTTTTTATTTTTTAAAAAAACTTTATTTTTATTTCTGAAAAACGAAAGTTTAATTTTATGAAACCCTCTAAAAATGTTATGGGATTTTATTCTATTTCCTTTATACCACCTTCTATGAACCAAGGCCTTTTTATGTTTAAAAAAGTGATCTTGTCCTACAATACCTTTTTGTTTAAAAAAATTGCTTCCCTTGTTTTTTCAAGATGCCACAATTACCGATGGGCAATGATCTCAAGTCATCATCAAGCTTCATCTTAACTATACCTTTTTTATTTTAAAAATATTGTTTTCTTTTTTCACTGTGCAACAATTCCTTGCCTATATCACATACCTTCTTTCTTTGATCCATATAACTTTGTTCTTCTTTATTTAACAAATCAAAATAAATTGGAGAAAAGAATTTAGCGTTAAATATCAGATTTGAGGTTAAACCCTCAACCCGGTTACCTCCATCCATAGCGTCTTCTTTCTCGGAGAAAGCTATCCTACCGAAGTCCGGTTCTTTCTGGTCGCCGCCGCTGGTTTCGCCGGCGTCGCTGGTGGCGACAGATCCGTTCTTTCTTCCTATTATTTCTGACCGGCAGTGACCCTTGGTAACAAGTCCGAGTCGGCTTGATTCGGTGGCTGCAAGACCTACTGCAATTCCTTGTGATTTTGAATCACTAGGGTCGGTTCTCAGAATGCTTTTGTGAGCCACTTCCGTATTATTACTGTTGTATGTAACCACCAAAGTATCCCATAGCGATTTCGCTGTGGGAAGCTCGGTTAGGTTGCCAGTGATTTGTGGTTCAATGTTTTGTATAAGCCATGAAAACACGACCAAAGCGTCTTGTTCCCACTGCTCGAATCCTTCATCATTTGGATCTGGAGGGTTCGAGGTTAAGTGTGTTAACACGGCTTTCGATTTTCCACCTATGGCGACTCGAATCATTCGGGTCCATAGAGCGTAATTTTGATTATTGAGTTTGAGGTTGATTTGTAGACTATCGGATAATTTCGGTTTTGTGGCTGGGAATTTTTTAATAGGTTTGCGAGTTGTAATAACAAGTTGGAAATCGAGTTGCCGTCTCCGGACATGGTGGCTTGGATAAACAGGGATAGATTACTCGGTAAATGATGAGCAGGTCAGTTTACGAACGCTGCTCTGATACCATGATGAAAATCAGAAAAAATATAGACTGAAAAGATGTATATTGTTCTTGTGTGTTTAGATCGATACAATGGGTCCTATTAATAAGCTTTTGCATATAGTCTAAACAAGGTATAAAGCATAACAGCTATAAAATTGATTTCAATTAGCTGCCATAATCTTCTATTCCGGGAAATGATGACATTGCTCTGATCCCCCTTGATTCACTTTCCAACATTGTTAATTAAATCCTAAAACTAACAATTAAATCGAAGGCAACTTTAGTAAACTAAAGTGTGGTGTTTAGTGTTCTACTCATATTACGGACCTATGATGCATGTTTAGAAGTGCACAATATCAACCTCATATATGCAATGATTGTAATTTTGACACTACAAATGATATGTGTCATGCATTCCTAATGTCACATGTTATACTACATCATTGTCCGATACACATTATAGGCCAATGTGTGCACCTTATAAATGAATTTGTAAGCGTTGATTCTCAGTTTAAGCTATCTTCGTTCCATTTATTGTACTCTATATGTTTTTATGGAAATTACATAATTCAAATGGAACTCCTATCACAACAAGTTTGTTAGATATTATATAGTTAACATGACTCAAAAAGTATTCTTTATAAAGATTAAACTTATGAATTGAAAATGTGGATAGTCGGTATACAAAGTACTTGGAAAAACCCACTAAATTAATAGGGTTTTAAATATAATATTTAAAGTTTTAACCTAACTCGGTTCTAGCGGTTCTTTAAATAGAACCGCGGTTCTGAACCGAACCAAACCGGGGACCGTTTTCACCAAAATTTAAGAACCGGAACCGAACCCTAAATACAAGAATACGGTTCGGATCTAGCGGTTCTGCGTCGGTTCCTCGGTTCTAGCGGTTCCGACCCGTAAATTGCTCAGCCCTACTTCCGTCGTTGCGTCCCCACAGTCAAACCCACCGACACCACAATTTTACTTTGTCAAACCATGCAAACGAGCCGAGTCGAGCTTGAGCACGTTTAAGTTATGAAAGTTTAAGCTCAAGCTTGGCTCGATTTAAACTTTGTTTCTAAAGTTCGAGCTCATCTCGTAGGTAGTTTTTCAAACTTGAGCTTTGTTTAGGCTTAACTCTTTTGTTATTTATTTGTTAACTTATATTAATTGCAAATATCTCTCTTTCTCTCTCTCTCTCTCTATATATATATATAGAGAGAGAGATAAATTGAAAACCCACTCGAGTTAAGAAAACTAAAAAAACCCTTGAAAAAACCATCTAAAAAAATTATTATTTTTTTTGAAAAAATACACAAGGTAACATACATGTATTAAAGCGTTTTGGGCCAAAAAAAAATAAAAAAGCGCCGATTGGATATTTAAAAAAAATAAACAAAATTTGCGCTGTTACATATGTAACAGAACAAACTTTGTTTATTTTTTTTTTAAATATTCTATCGGCGCTTTTTTTTATTTTTTTTGCCCAAAACGCTTTAATACATGTATGTTACCTTGTGTATTTTTTTCAAAAAAAAAAAAAATTAGATGGTTTTTACAAGGGTTTTCTTAGTTTTCTTAACTTAAGTGGGTTTTCAGTTTATAATTTCCATATATATATATATATATATATATATATATAATAAACGAAAAGGGGTATGCCATATGGATTGAGAATTCTCCATCACTAATGGATAATCAGAAAACTGTTAATATAAGAATATGTTTAAATTTGTTAGAAATCTTATAGTGAATTCGAAAAAGGAGACTGGAATCAAAATAAACCGAATTGAAATCAGTAAAGTGAATCGGGCTTGTGTTTGACACAACTCCATTAAGCAGATTCGCGGTTTGTTCCCAGGGTACACCGGTTTTTAACAGTGGTTGTAACACCCCGCCCCTCTCACCACCAATATTGTCCGCTTTGCCCATCTAGAGCTCACGGATTTGTTTTTGGTTGCCCAAGTGGAGACTTCCCAGGAGGTCACCCATCCTGGTAGTGCTCCCACCTGAGCACGCTTAACTGTGGAGTTCTCCTCTCATCAACTAACATTAAGACCCAAAACGCGTTGGTGATTTAAGAGGCAAGATATTACTTATGAACCAAGGATCTCTCCTGGCCACGGCCGATGTGGGATTTTCCTGGGGTGTCACATTTACCCCCTGTTAGAGTATCATCGTCCCTGATGAGGTGTGTACCCACCATCCCGAACGGCACAGGAGTGGCTCTGATACCATCTGTAACACCCCGCCCCTCTCACCACCAATATTGTCTGCTTTGCCCATCTAGAGCTCACGGATTTGTTTTTGGTTGCCCAAGTGGAGACTTCCCAGGAGGTCACCCATCCTGGTAGTGCTCTCACCTGAGCACGCTTAACTGTGGAGTTCTCCTCTCATCCACTAACATTAAGCCCCAAAACGCGTTGGTGATTTAAGAGGCAAGATATTACTTATGAACCAAGGATCTCTCCTGGCCACAGACGATGTGGGATTTTCCTGGGGTGTCACAGTGGTGGTGCACTGTCGGACTTGCACCATTGCCTAAAAGATAATCGAGAACTTGGCTGCTGCGTTTGATACTATCATGTATGTGTGTATTGCGAGTATTTGGTGTGTTTTCTGCACAGAATAGTGCAGGCTCTTGTAGACTCAAAAAGGTTGAGTCTGAAACTGGTGCTGCAATGATGATATTAATGTCGATTTACCTCGCTTAATTGCCCACTTAACAACGGAAGACCAAGAAACTCTAAACAGTCTTCTGGAAGCTTCTTCTAGTCACAAAGATTAAAAACTAAACCTGGTAGCAAAACCTAGTGTCACGCGCACCCGGGTTTTTGGAACAACATTCCGCAGGTTCTAAAATTTTTCTGAATCAGAACCTGTTTTTGCACACCCCCCCCCGTGCGCGCAGGTATGTTCCCAAGTATAATATAACAAGAAGAATTTAATATCTTCCTTTTGGTTTCCACTTATAAACCAATCCACTTTTCATTCTCACACCAATGTTCCCAAGTCAGTATGCCACGTCAGCAACTGGTGCCACGTCAGCAACCTACTAACGGCGTCAGTTAATTGGGTGTTAGATTCCAATAAGTTAATAGTTCATGTTATATGTGGCTATTTTTTTAGTTGGGGGTGCCAATGACCAATTTCAAATAGTTTAAATTATTAGAATCCAATTTTTCAATCTTCAATGATAGTTGGTGAGCAATATCATTACCCACTCAACCATGACTTGTGTATCACGCATTTTTATCGCGCAATAGTATTGATCAATAAAGCGTCATGATTGGCTTGTTATGTTTGAATCAACTACTATGTGGCTAACATGGGATTTTCAGCCATGGAGTGTATGAGTTTGATTGAAGATTAAAAGCAAACATATTTTTCTTGATGGTGCCAGTAATCAGTGATTATTTTGCATTTACAAGTACTCAAGTTAATTCGTACGTTGATGAACTTATTCTGTATTTCGTTGAAATTTAAGAATTATGTTGCATTTGCTTGAACTTGATTTTAGTTTGTAATATATTAGGTTGAACTTATTTTAAATGTGTTATTTTTAACTATTGAATAATATTTTAGACTATTGAATTGTGACAGACATTTTTCTTTTTTCTTTTTATATTCGAGCCAAACCAAGCCGAGCTCGAGCTTTGATTTTCAGCTCGGTTTTAAATCCGAGCCAAGCCGAGCCGACTCGATTTATAACCAAGCCGAGCGCGAGCTTGACCTGGCTTGGCTTGGTTCGGCTCATGGATAGGCCTATTAATACCCAACCATCGATATAATTTTGACCATAAGACTATCCGTAGCATAAGGTTTTCACCCATGGACGATGAAAGGATATTGGAAGGACAAAGCCCAATAGACAATCTCTTGTGCAGCTCGTCTATGGATACTTTTTAGCGAGAAGTCCGTGATGAAGGATACCCACAAAGTTGGAATTTAACAAGCCCAACTTGTTATGGGTTTTATTTTATTGTACCAAAACTAATTGCGGTTAATTTTTAACAGGCTCGGTTAGTTTTCTAACTAAAAATGTAACTTTTTAAAAGATCAAGGACCATTTCTGCCTATTAGTCAAACTTTTTAAACAAACTCATCTTCCCCCGAGCTTTGTCACCGGAGGGTAACCAACTCCGGTGGCCGGTGCTCTCCTTCTCCGGCGACCACCCCTCCTTCTACGGCGACCATCCCTCCGATGACCCCCTCCAACGACCGGTCTTCCAGCTTTTTTCTTCCCAAAACTGAAACTTAATCCTTGTTGATTTATGTTTGTTTTGTAAAACTGAATCTAGTTTGTATCAATAATCGTTCGGACTAAAGTTTTAATTCCGAAAACAGGGTATCACAATTGACTTGATTTCTTGAAATGGATTAAGGTTTTATGTATTCGATTTGTTATAATATGTAAGGGCATGGATGTATAACCGTTTGTGAATTTCCGTTGACTTGCCAGAATCTTCTTAACTTGCCGGAATCCTTTGTTCCGGTCTGTTTCTTTCAAAATAATAGCTATGGCTTTTAAGAAGTTTGACTAATGGGCAGAAAAAACGGGGGAAGAGCTCGGGAGAAGGAGGGGTGGTCACCGGAGAAGGAGTGGTGGTGTGGTCGTCGGAGAATGAAAGCACCGGTCACCGGAGTTGGTGACCCTCCGGTGACAAGTTGGGTCTGTTAAATTCTAACTTTCAAGTTGGAATTATTGCCTTTCAACCCCACAAAGTTGAGATTATTTAATTCCATTTCCCCTATTTTATTTATTGAAATATCATTGGAAATATTTTTTTATTTATCTTGCCATCCAACTATATTTCCCATAATATAAATAGTTTAAAATTTAGAAAATACTTTTATTAAAGATCTTAAATAAAAATGATATCATTTTATAAACTTTCAAAATTTATATAAAAATAAATAAATAAATTCTGGAAGTATAAAAAGTTCATAAAGTTCATTAAAGATTTTATAAAAATCAAATTATAAAAGCTTTAAAAGTATAAAAAACTATTTTTAATGAAGTGCTACAAAATTTTATTTCATAAAGTTTAAGCTTTATTCTTTCATAGAGATTATACTTATTTGCAAAAAATATGCTATTTAACAATTAAATTTGACTTAGAAAAAGGAGTGGTTTGGAAGTGGTTGTGGTTCGAAATCGCCAGTTTTGCTCTCTTTGTTAAAATCCATGGTCTCAACTGTGTCCTACTGTCAAGGTTGTAAAAATCTCGATTAATCATCGATTAATCGATGATTAATCGCTAGTCCTCTCTTTACTGATTAATTTTGGGCTAATCATTCAATTAATCGGTATCCCGATTAATCCTCGATTAGTCGGACCTAAAAACTCAAAATTAGGTAAAAATTGAATTCGAACGGGTCAAATTGGAACAAATCAATCAAATAAAACAAGTTTTTACCCCAAAATTGGATGATAATCCATGATTTAGAAGCAAAATCGATGAAACTCCATGAACCATAGTTGCGTCTAATGGTTCCGTATGATGAAAAAAGGAATGGGGAAGAAAAAATGGGATATGGTGAACGATGGAGGTGATTAGGGTTATTTAAGTTTAGGTATTTTAATATTTAACTCCCCTCCATATTTACTAGTTTATATTTGGTGCCTAAACTCCTAAATTTATACATATAAGGTATAAAATTAGCATTATATATGTATAAATTTAGAAAAATATATATAAAAATCCAATCCGATTAATCCCTAGTCAGTACACCACCGACCAACTAACGCCTAGTGAGTACTACAACACTGCCTACTGGGTCTTGGTGGTGGTTATCATTCAAATCCATGTATTTATTATTATTATTATTATTATTATTATTATTATTATTATTATTATTATTATTATTATTATTATTATTACAAATCTCTGCTCTATCCACTTTGTCACCCCAATATTATATGGATTTCACCCGTGCTTGAGAGTTACCCGGGATCGGCTCGGTAAAAAGCCCGAACGAGCTGAGCCTTAACGAGCCCGAGCCCGAGCCTAAAATATGGCTCGTTTAGTTATCGAGCCCGAGCTCGAGCCCTAAATACAAAGCTCGATTGGGCTCGCGAGCCTAAACGAGCCCAAACATTATTATAAGTTATTTATATATCTCTTATAATTTATAGCCCACATCTCCAAAGCCCAAGTCCTTATTTCATAGGCCCATTTAATAACATTCGTGAGCCGAGCCCAGCTCGAGCTTAAGATTTTAGGCTCGAACCGAGCCGAGCTCGAGCTCGAGCTTCATAAAACCATAACGAGCCGAGCCCGAGCCCAGTCAGGCTCGGGCTCGGCTCGGCTCGTTTACACCCCTACCTTCCACTCCACTGTTCCTATCCAATTAATGGAACCACAAACCCTAACCTACAATAATAATAATAATAATAATAATAATAATAATAATAATAATAATAATAAACACATGGATTTGAATGATAACCACCACCAGGACACAGTTGAGACCATAAATTTGAACAAAGAGAGCAAAACTAGCGATGAGGAAGACGAGGAGTTTCGAACCACAACCACTTCCACACCAAGTTAGACATCCGTTAGTTTGGGGGTGTTGAAACAAAATAAGTTGCAAGTTGGAAGTGCTATTGGCTAAAGTGAAAGTTGAGAGTATTATCCGCCAATAGACGTTAGTTGAAAGTATTTAAATCTATTTCCCCAATTCTAAATTAGCTTAGTGTTCTCTTAAAATCCCTGCCATTAAAATATCGACGGTTAATATTATCATAAAAAGTTTATATATTATCCAATGAATAATCTTTTTTAATAGCAAATTATTACATCAATCCGTCTTGGACAAGACTCGAATCTTCGCCATTTGATTAATTTTTTTTATTTGAAAACAATAATCTTGACCATAATATTCAGTGCATGAGGCAGCTAACATGGGAGGGTGTTCTTGTCAATCTTTTCTTCTTTTGGTTACGTATTGCAGGTCCCAAAATTTACCATTATTGCAACTTTGAAAAGCAAAAGATTTTTTAAATAGTTATGTTTTTTTGTCATAAAAAGTATTATATTAATTTTCTTTAAATAAATTACAACACGTTCACTAGCATACCCACACTATACCCCCTTATAAAGTTAGTATAATTTGTAGGCAAAAATCCCGATCGTCCTCATTAAAAGTTCGGTTAAACCCCTCGATCGACTCCTATAGAATACAAAATTACAAATCCTAGGCCCCCCTAAAAAAACCTATTTTGCCCCAATCCGATTCGACAATTTGGTACAAGTTTGGATTTTTGTGTTAAGAATCTTCCAACCCAAACCGGTTTGTGCCACCCTAAAAAATGATAAAAGAAACCAGTTTAAACGCTAAAACCGGTTTTAAACCATATCTAAATTAGTTTCGGTGAGTTGTAGTTTTCAACCCTGATACCGGTAGAGCTGGTTTGGCCAAACTGGTCTGAGGCCAAACTAATAAAAACTTATTCGGTTTGGGCTTAAACCGGTATTTGTATACCTCTAACGCGGGGCGAGAGCTTGGAGCAAATTTGTTTAATTTTTATCACTAACCTTTATACAACTCAATTACTTAGAGTTAAGTTAACCCATCATTATATATCACATTCACATTTTAACGAGGGTGAAAGATAAAAACCCCTCATCACCTACCTAGCACACTGTTTGTTTGTTTTGTTTTTTTGTTTTTTTGTTTTTTTCACATTTCACGTCTACCTAAGTGAAATTGAATTATTTGGTGCATCTGTATTAGCGTATTCGTACCATAATTTTGAATGGGGTCATACCTGAATAATAATTTATTCTGTCTCCCACCACCTAAAGTGAAAATCTACATGTCTTCATTCGATGTGTTCGAATATTTTTTTTTTTGGTTTCTAGAAACAAATCCAAATCCAGAAACTCGTAGGCTTTTACATGACGTGAAGGTTTAAGGTTAACTTGATTCAGTAACTTTTTTATTTCAGGTCACGTCAGTTCAATAATTTTTTTTATATTAAATTGGTGTCACTATATATTACATATCTATGTAACAATTTTTTTATCCCTCTTTATCTCATTAATAAAAACCATAACAAATTACAAGTGAATGACTGGTAAACGAGTAACAAGCTGCGTTGCTAACCCATTTTGAATATCAAAACTTACTCTATTAAAGATGAAGCTTTGCCCCTTGGCTGGCGAGCAATTACTATGCACCACCTTTTGCACCCGATCTATAAAACGGATCGCTTCAGGGGCAAGGGCCCAAAATGTATCAAATGCAAAAGGCACGAAGACATGCTGGTTCTCCATGTAGGCGGTTTCATGTTTAGCAACTTTCTTAGATTCAGCTTTCGAGACTGCTTGTCCTGCCACAAACCCCGAATCCCGAAGTCCCACCAGAGGGGACACTCCAGTGAGGTCGATGCACGCATGTTTTCCTTGTGCCCATCTGAACACAGGTACATCTGTTGGCCATAAGGTAGACCGTCCGTCTAACGGGTCCATTAAAAAGTTAACTGGGGCTTCTTTCTTGGCTGAGATCTCATCCTTTCGCAAAACATCACATAAGATATCTCTAACTAAATCATGTCGGTATTTAAATCCCGGCATTTCCTTGCAATGCAAGGCATGTTACACAAATAAAACAAGAGTTTTTATTAAAAATGAGTCAAGCATAATGGGTTGTGTGAAAAGAAAAAAAAGACAAAGAAAAGTATAATGCGTTGCTTGAAAAAACTAAAAAAAATAAAACAGAGTGTAATGCATTTGTTAAAAATTAAGAAAAGAACTATATAGGTTGATTGAAGAAAAAACTAGAAAAAAGAAGCATAATAGGTTGGTTAAACTTCTAAAACATAAATAAAAATATATATTGAAAGAAAAAAAGAATAAAGAGAATTCTGAAAAGTTGGGAAGACACACAAGTCTAATGTCCGATTAGAGATGCTAGACCAATGGTTCCACAAGCTTAATCCTTCGTTAGACACTTAGGACCGAGAGAAGAGTAACAACCTCAAAACTCCGTGAAACCAATTAAGCATTTAAACAATCCAACTAGTGGTTTCAATTGGATGGTTCGATCGAAACAAATCCAATTTGGGGAAGCCAACTTGTTTTAGTTATGAAAATATGAAATTAAACTGTTTCTTAAAAGTCAAACCAAACCAAATTAATTAGTTTTCTTCTTGTAACTGTATTGGACCAAGCCTAGGACGTGTCAGAGCCAACTCGGAAAGATACCTCACGTCACACAAAACGCCCTTTCATGTGTGGTTAGAACCACGCCTTTCCCTCCACACCCCACTGGCGCTGTGTTCACGCCCATTTCCTGCAAAAGTTGTGCCACCTGAGCGCTACGGATAGCATAAGGGGTACCAAAGGAGGTAAAGGAATAATACATGAAAAATGAGGTTGGGTAATTTATAAGTTATATCGTTTATGTCATCACACTTGACTTTCTCACCCAATCTTTGGTGAGAACCAAAGCTTCAACTATGATGGTTTACAGCCTTTCTCTATAAAGGCCTAGTACACAAACGCTCATACTAAACGTCGATTCAGATCAACGTTAGATATTTGAGTTGCTAAGATATCTAGCAAATATACAAGGTCAACAAACAATAACAATGTAACAAATAATGTTAAGGCTTGAAAATTTTCGGCTGCTTTCAAGGTTTAAAAGTACGGAAACGTGCCTCGAGGCGTTTTCCTTTCGCCTCACGAGGCGTACGCCTCGAGGCGAACCGAGGCATAAGCGCGAGGCGGAATGAAAAAATATATATAAATGTTATATATCTTATAAAAAATGAAATACTAACTAATTTCAACATCAAATTCATCAAAAACATCAAAAACACACATTAAAAGGGCATGACATGCTTGAAATTGAAATGAAAAGTCTAAAACATCAAAAATAAACTTAAAAAACCCCTGAGGCGCACATGAGGCGCAGTTTTTATTACTGCCTCAGCCCTGTGAGGCGCATCTACAAAATAGCACCCTGAGGCGCAGCCTCAGACTCGTTTTCCTCCCGATTCGCCTTGAGGCGCGCCTCGAGGCGCACGCCTCAGCCGTTTTTTTAAACCATGGCTGCTTTAACTCAGTTTTTCCTACAACCGAGTTTCTTTCTTCCACATTTAGAAATTCTGCGCAAAAAGTCATTTCCATCATCACATTCAACGTCTTCCATTACGTACTTTTTGAGAAGCCGAATTATACCCAACCTTGTCAAACCTTTCTTTGTATGTATAACCAATCATGTAACCTATTCTCAACCTCTAGAAACATACCTGACACCTTTTCAATGAGTTGTTTAGATGGAGGATTTTCCTTGGTTACGTCTTACCAAAATCCGAATTTGCAGGCACTCTTTCTAAATAAGAGAAATAAGTATTGTCTTTAAGTTCATAAGCAAAAAATACATCCCTTAATCCACACAATATTTAACATCTCTTAGATGGTATTCCATCTAATAGTAGCAGGACAATCATCACATGAAAGCTTTCTGATGTAACTATTAAATCTTCAATACACTTTTTAAACTTTTTCACCAAATAGTTAATCGTCTTATCATTACTAGACGCGTTATCAACCGTCATGGTCATAACATTCTTCATCACCCAAGCCCAACCATGAATACAACTTTACAATTCATGACCCATATAATCCTCCTAAATATAGTCCTCCTTATTTAATAACTTGTGTATGTGTTACCAAATCATACTTGGTTGGGGCGAATACCGCTATTGTACCATACCCATCCGACCGAACACCTACAAGCTCCCAAAACAAAGTGAGACTCAGTACGACAAGACCTAATAAACACAACTCTACTTGTGATCTGGATCCCAAAGTTGTTGCTAAGAATAATTAAACTAATTTAGTGTTTAAAAAGAGATTAACAGTGAAGGTATTGTCAATGTATGGATACATGATAAGGTGTTAGAAAAATTCAGTCAGGTGTCAGATATGGTGTTACATGAATTGTTTAAAACATACAATAAAAAGGTTTGACAAGGTTGAATATAATTCGGTATCTCAAAAAGCACATAATGAAGATGTCGAATGTGATGATGGGAATGGCCTTTTCGCGAAATTTCTACACGTGGAAGAAATTAACTCGGTTGCAAAAGAAACCAAGTTAAAAAGGTACCTAAAAGAGCCAAAACAACTGAAATTTACTACCAAGTTTAACACACTTAGGTGGTGGAAACAAAATGCTATTAGGTTTCCAATCATATAACAAATGGCTTGAGGCAAACTGTGTTACCTTTTTCAAGCTTTTTTGACATTATTATTGTTTGCTAACTGTGTGTGTTTATTATATATCTTGGTAATTCAAGTTTCCACCACCGCATCTGAGTCGGCTTTTGTATGGCCGATCGTGCACTAAACGTGTTGTCAACCAACATAGTTGAAGTTTTGGTTTGCACCAAGATTGAGTGCGAATATGATATTGTAAAGGATGACGATATTGCCATGGATAACAATACTTCTAAATTGGTTAATTTGTACCATATAAACGTTATATGAACTTTCTTTGTTTCTTGTTTGATCATAGGGGATGAAGATGCAATAAACAAACAAAACCGGAAAAAAAAATCGATGATGCATAGTGACGATTAAGTATATTGTAGTTTTATTTTTTATACATTTTTGGGACAATTTGAATGTTTGTAACTTATTATTATTCTGGTATAATGGTTTTATAATTAAGTATGTTGCAGTACCAAAATGATAAAATCCCAAAAGGAACTCGGACCCGAAATCGATACTGTACAAATACTGACCGGCCATTAAGGTACGGTATATGGTACCGTTTTGGTCGTATCGATCTCATCCCTAATGGCTAATAACATACATAAAATATTTCAGTTATGTCTTTTGATGTAATATTACATGCTTTTGCCAAGAACATAACTGTTTGGTACCAAACATTCAAAAACATTTTCCTTTACCCTGCAGAAGCTATAAATAATAACTAGGGCTACTCGTGCAAAATAACATATCTTTATGCTTTTACCAGTAACAACATACTTCCATTTTCTTTAACAATCATAACATAGTTTCATTTTTTCTTTTAACAAATTAGCTGCATAATTTATATTTACCAAATGTGAAAATATGCTGCAATTTAAAGTAATTATCCTAATAAACAAGAAGATTTAACCAACATGTCATTAAGATTCCTAGAAAAGATAATTGATAATTACCCGGTGTGGTTATTCATCCAAGCCAGAGACTCCGGACTTCCTAAGCCGGCAAACTCTTTTGCGATGACTCCTCCCTTGTTTATGCTGTTCCCACTCATATGCCCCTCTAAGCACCTTATTTCCACATGCCTGCAAGTAAAAGTGGTTATTATTTATTAACTGCAAATCGCCAACAAATTTAAAAAACAAAAACAATCTGATTTTGGTCCATCTATTTATGAATGAGGTCACTCGGGTTATGTGTTATATCTAATGGGTCAAAAGTGTATAACAGGGAATATTAGCCCAAGGTAAACAAAATTAAAAGGGTTTTAAAAACAGAACCTACTAAATCATTTTATTCGAGAAGGTTGTTTTTTATACAAAAAAAAAAGTAAAAAATATTTAATGTCATGTTTGGCACACTAACTATACATGGAAAAAGTGAGTATTGGAAAAACCGTTTAACTCGCCATTTTGCCAGTTATATAGGACACCCTTTCCAAACATGTAATTGAAAACTCTTTCACATGCAAAGTTACAGGATTGGGAGGTGATTAACGGACTATAAACACCATACGGCTTATAACACAAGTAACACAGTTACACAGCAGCATGGAACTAACCTTGCATATATGCTGTGTCCATAAATCCCTTTCCATCAGTTTTAATCCTTTAATATCATTTCTTGCATCAAAATCACACTTCAGATCTTTTTCAAGATGAAATTTGATTATTTGGATTGATGGTTCAACCACATTTGCAGTCCATGACTCTTCGGTGAAACCTGAAAATAAAACAAACCGGAAATTACTGAAGTTACCATTCCTACGTCAAATAAATTACACAATATGTCCATGTTGTGGATCGAGACACTGAGTCATTACTTTTGAAAAATACGGATTTGGTCACAAAAGTTGGCCACTTTGTAATGTGATTGGTCTTTATCATTAACAAACGGTGACATCCTTCCCCCTTCCAGCCCCTCCCTCTCTCTCTCTCTCTCTCTCTCTCTCACGCCCTCTCCCTCCCCCCTCCACTCCTACAAGTTGTCTGATCCGCCACATTATCATCACGATACCCGCTGAAAGAATCTAGAACTGGCGCCTCCACATCATCCTCTGTGGTGGCTCCCTTCTTTCTCGCCTTCTTCACACCTCCATCAAAACAACTCATCTGCCTCTATATTATTAGTTGTATAAACTCAAAACTGTAATCGGTTCTTTGTGGACAACCATTCATGTCGTCGCGTCACCACTTTTGTATTCAACAACCTCTTCTCCTTCACAAAGGTGCTCACCAATCTGTTGCCAGATCTGGGCATTCCAATTGAACTATAAACCGCAATACCGTGGTTTATAAAATCCAATTTTAACTTTTTTTCCATCAATGACAATTCAATTTGTGTTCTTAAACCTACAGATCCTATCTAATATCTATGTATGTCATTTTTGTTTGGTTTTCGTTTGTTTCGGTCTACGAATCCGAGAGGTGTTAACGGTTTAAGTTTCTGTCTTTGATGTTTTATTTCTGCAAATCTGGTTTCCAAAAATTTCAGCGGGGAGGAGGTTTGGGGCTGTGTATTATTTGATTGTTATTTTTTGTTTTAATTTAGAAGGGGTAAATGGTCATTTCACATCCATTTAAAAGCTATTCGTAACGTCTGTTAGTGACAAAAACCAACCGCATTACAGTGGCAAAAGGCTGGGGCTGAATCCGTAAAATTTTACAAGCAAGGACCGAATCCATAATATGAACATACCACATGAACCATCCGAGTAATTAACTCTTCCTACATCCCATGAAACGGCAACAATTTCATTCTCAGGAAAGCTTTAAAGTTAAAATTACATATTTGCTCATCATCATTAAAATATACGAGTTTTCATGTAAAAAGAAGATAATCACATATAAGTTGATGATATTGCTCAGTCCATAAAAAAAATTGATTCTTATATTTGAAGTTTATTTTAGACATTTGACAAATAGTAAAGCACTTCACCTAAACTATAATACTAGACTGCAAGTATGCAACGGGAAAAATACTATGATACCATATACTACTTTATAACAAGGGGTATGAGAAAAAGACATACATGAGAGACATTCTGTTGCATCAACATAATGTATGCTCCACCGAAACAATGTTTGTAGCCGATTAAGCCTTCTTCTCTGAGAAATAACATGATTAGAAGTTCTAAATTATAAACAATGATCAGGAGAGGAGGACAATATATGTAAATCATTTAAATCAATAGATTCTATAGTGCCATGCCTAATAATAATAATAAGAGGCTAAGAGCTGATAAGAGTTGGAGAATGGGTCAAAACAATTTCAGCTTGAAACTAGTCATTTAAAATTCATATGAACCGCACAGAGTCATGGTTCAAACACTTCTTTTTGTCTTTGAAAAAAGTATGCATAATTAATGTGTTAATTTTATAAAAACAATATTGTTACACTAACTGTCTAAATCTTTGAATAAATTTTTTTTAGGGGAATGTATGCGTTAATAAAACAATGAACTTTGGACGAATCACAACCCGTTTGGCCAATTTGACTCATTCACCTTTTTAGCTATTCCTTTATTTTAACTGTTTTGTATAACACATGACATAAGAAAACAGGTCATAATCGCAACTCTATAACTATTAATCACGATTACTAAAAAGAGGTGGTTGAAAACAATTCACCTGACGACGAACAAGCCTTCTGGTATTCAGTTTAACTTTGTCAATAGCATCTTGAAGAAGCTGTTTTAGTGGGTTCTCACCGGATGTACTCAAAATTCTGTTCATATTTTCTTTTAACTTCTCAACAGATGTAACTGCCAACCCTTGAGAAAGATAAACTCTTAAAAAGTCCTCAAACTCCCTGACACCAATGGCTTGCCTTAAACCTCGAGTGTAAACAGCCTCAGGGTTAAAAATATCACAAACTTCTTGAAGTAAACCAGAATCGATCATCTGATCCACCCTTTGATCTACAAATTTGTCTATAACAGGGAGAGAAGCGTTCACACATATAAAACAACAATTGTATCTCAAATTATCAGCATCTCCCCAGTTCTGCTCAGCCGCAAGCGAGATTAAATTAAAACTCAGTAAGATAGGTAAGGCTAAGTTTACATCAAAAACTGGGGTTTCATCCAGTTAGTCGAGGAAGGCAATTCCAATTATTCATGGTATGTAGAGCTACCAGTTTCAACCTGATTCCTTATATATAAATCAATTTTATATTATGTTTAAATTTTAATCTCTTTCAGATTAAACATGTAATAGAAAAAAAAACATAAAAACAAAGGGGTAAAATGGGTCAAAAGTCACCCACATTGTACTTCTACTGCGTAAACCTCCTAAATCATTTTATCAAAAAAAATAACAATAATTCAATATTCGGATATATAAGCATATAAATTATGATAATTATTCAAAGAAAACAAAAACTTAAAGAGTTAGGACAAAGTGCTTCAACTTTCGAGTTAAGCCTACCCATACAAAAACCATTCCCTTTGACAGACTCATTACCCATACCAGCCAACCTTCTCATTTTGTCCTCTATAAATATATGTTTCAGAAGGATATGCAGTACCAACCTCCAAAGTCTTCTCTTGAAGATATTTGCTAGGAAGAACACCAGAGGAAGTATATAAATGAAGGTATTGACTTATCTGCAGAATTTAAATCACAATTAATGTGTAAGCCTGATTTGCAATACTACAGATGAGCGAGTGCATATCATTCATACAGAGATCATCAGCTACAGTAATTAAATCATTTTAAAACATGACTTCACTTACCTTTCTATGGTCATTTGGATGAATTCTATTAGCAGCAACTGGGTCAATAGCCTTGAGACTTTCATAACTATAACTAAAATTTTCTTCGCCTGGCACAAGTTGAATACGTGGTTCTTTATCTCCTGTTCACAACAAGGGTGAGAAACAATTCATGCCCACCTGTTAAAATAAGCACAAGAAGTACTAGTCAAAGAATGTTGTTGACCATTATTTTCATCTAAGCAGCTATCATCTGTATCTCCAAGTGATTCGTCTAAAAGGAATCGGCTCACAAGTGCCTAAAACCGCAAGAAGAAACAAGGGACACAATTGAAGGTCAGGAAAATGCAAATCAAACTAAACCATAAATTGAAGTCGCAAAAACAAATACCTACCTGAATATAGTAATTTGTGCCTCCAACAATGACAGGTAAGTGATTCCTGGATGTTATATCACGGATAAGCTGAAAATCAAAATAAGAAAGTTTTAATTGAAGTCAAATCGATCGCAAAACATTAACAAAACAGGAACAAGAAGAAAAATAGTCGGCCCGCTTACTTCTTATTGCTATAACATTATTCAAGAGCGTACAAAAAAAAAATATTAAGATGCTATCCTTATTTAAAATAATCTAAGTTAACCCCTAAGCTAAATTAAATAAGGAAAAACCAAAATTAGGAAACAATCTTATAGCATCTTTCTTCTAGAATAATAAAATAACCAACCATTTAATTCTAAACCTTAACTATATACTGAAATCGACATGGCAACAACATTACTACGCAATGGACCAAGTATATCCACCCATAGCAGAGCTGCTGGTAGCGTTTGGGCAGGGGTGTAATTGTTACGGTAATATTAGTGTAAGGACGAAAATGTATAACAAACAATGTACTTGAGTGGTTCAATGAATGATAACAGGATATCGATGATTTGAGTAAAAACCTTCTTCTCACTTAGTTTCTTTCTATTTGTCTAAATCGACCAACAGTTCAGGTTTTTTCCCCTTACCTCTATCCCAGGGGATAGAGAGGCTACTCCCGGTAAGACTCCCGACTCCAAAATCCTTTCTTCACTTGTACAGTTCAGAATAAATGCAAGCAACGACAGTTATAGAATCTCAATAAAGGGCAAACCCAATGCAAAAGGACCCCCCCCCCCCCCACCCCACCCACCCAAGCGGCCTATCCTTGCCCTGCATTGCTTCCCTACCTCCATCAAACTACTAACTGGACAATCAGTTGATAAATACATGCCTTATGTGTATATATACTGAACAGAAGAACTCACAGGAATAGCATAATCTCTAAAATCCTTTGCAGTAAACTCGACCATATGACTGATTGTACCTAAGAGATGGTGTGGCACTCCTACATAGACATAGAATCCCAAAATGAATAACAAATCATTTAGGTGAGAACAAACTGAAGAGTGTCAGTTTAATAGATAGAAACCTTACTAGTTCAATCAGTTAGTTAGCTTAACAGAATGTGCATAAGTCAGTTAGTGAGTCAATTGTTCAACTGTGTCAGCTTTCAATAATGCATATAGCACACGTGAAAACGCTCAGAATTGATAACAAACTATCTATTCCATTTTATCTCTTCTCCTTTACATATGTGTTAGTGTGAAATTTACTAGTTAAACCACGCAACTGACCACTAATAATCAGTGTTGTAAAAATCAGGATTAATCGCTGAATGCTGCTCCTAGTCTGACACTATCGATACGCAGTCAATATCTTTGAAGCATTTGAAAAATTATACATCCGATCTTAGTTGTCAAAAGCGCGCCTAGGCGCAAGGCGCAACCACGCGCACCAAGTGCGCTGCGCCCTGTGAGGCGCCGCCTAGGACTGAGGCGCACTATCGGGGCTGGTTTCAGGCTGATTTTCACCCAAATTCATGCTAAAAGTTAC
Source organism: Ambrosia trifida (assembly GCA_028751855.1). NCBI lineage: Eukaryota > Viridiplantae > Streptophyta > Magnoliopsida > Asterales > Asteraceae > Ambrosia > Ambrosia trifida. The sequence continues at coordinate 32,484,994 of CM054126.1, forward strand.
CTAAACCTCTAAAACATCCTAAATGAGTTATGAACAAGTCCTAAACAACCCTAAAACATCCTAATGTAGCCCTAAACAAGCCCTAAACATCTCTAAAATCCCTAAAAAAATGTATTTTATACTATGCGCCTAATTATAAAAAGCCCTCGTTTTTTATGCGCCTTGCGCCTAGGCTCCGGGCTCGGCCTATGCGCCTTGAGTGCGCCTAGGCGCTTTGACAACTATGCATCCGATTAATAAGTTTGAAAAATTATACATAAACTTTTACAAAAATTTTGTACAGTAACGTAACTATCCCACCGCCCAACCAACGCCTAGCGATTTATACATCCATGCTGATAACTGATAATCAGTGTCAACAATCCAGAATAAAAAATTAAACAAAATGACATCAAATTGTACTCAGATATAAATAATATCATCAAAATTAATCAAACCTTTCTGATCGTGAACCGGAACTTTATTAGTCAAAACATCCAGTCCTTCATACACCTGATGATTCAAACACTCACAATACAGATAACAAATGCTTCAATATGATGTGTGTGTGTATATAATCAGAGTAATAATGCATGAAATTGTGCAAACCTGCATAGAATCAGAGTTAATGATTTCAATAGGGAAGTGTGAAGCTAGGTCAATTGCGAGACGTGATTTTCCTGAACCTGTTGCTCCCATTATCACCACTACTTTAGGGTTTGTATTATAAATTTTAGGGTTTTGTTGTTCTTCTTCGTTAGGGTTTATGACACTGTTATTCTCCATGTGTGAGAACTTTGAAAGCTGCATTCGCTAAGGTGTGTATTTGAAATTGAACGTTTTGGTTGCTAAGAGCATGTTTGAACTTTGTAACTACTTTTGAGTCCAAACCCAAACTTGTCTAGACTACTACTAGGTGCGGAGGAGGCCCATCTTCATGTCTTGCCTTCATCTCAGCTACCACGTCAGCATGGGGTAGGAGCATCCATGAAATGATGATCCTATTTAATGCTATTTTTTTTATTTTATTAAATAATATTATCATATTAATATAAAAAGTATAGATGTATTTAAATAAAAAACAAACACTTAAATAAATAAAAAAAGCGTACAATAAAAATAAAAAAAAACAAACATTTAAATAAAAAAAACGTACAATTTTTAATTAAAAAAACACAAACTACGGATTATATTTTTTTGCGATGCTCTCCTTCATCTTGAGCAACACGGGACGGTCTTCTTCGGGGTAGTCGTTGATGTTTGCTGTCATTATTCGCCATTCTTCTATTTGCCTATCTTCATTCTTTTGGCGAATGTTTTCCCCCACCCTCTTTTGCTTTAAGCGAAGCTTTTCTTCGACTTCGCGTTCCTTCAATTTCTTCTTCTCTGCTTGACTTTCACTAAAGGTATTTTTGAAGGATGCCAATTCAGCGACCAAACCGTCCAGCATTGACCCGCTCCCACTCCCTGACGCGGCTTGTTTTTTTGCAGCTGCTTGTTTTTTTTCTCTGTCCCTCCCTATGGGTCGTGGCTCCTCTTAAACGGGAGTATCCTCGAACTCTGGGTCTGGGTCATCGTTTATATTTATTTGACAATGACCGGTCGACCCGCCTCCCACGCTATAATCACCCGACTCCGAAGTTTTGGTTCGTTTGGCGCTTGCAACCTCGTTTGGAACCGGTGCCCATTTACGAGATGTCTTCAACACCGTCCATGCTCGAACATGAGGAAAAACATGGTCATACTTGTCTTCATATTTACGCATCGCCTCCTTGAAAATCATTTCCTCGTTAAACCCACTTGGAGGTTTCACATACAACGGATTATAAAAGGCGATGAACTTCCCGATTGTAGTAGTCATTTTCCTCCATTTAGAACGTATGGCCTACTGCTTGCGATAAACTCCTTGCTCCATCAATTGGTGAAATTTATTTTGTACTTCGGCGTATAAACTATCTCCCGTTTGATTAGTCCCTACATTTTTAAATAAAACATATATTAGAGAATAAAAAAATATTTTTTTTATTGTATACTACTAAAAAAAATAAACTTTTTTTACCAACTACGGGATCTTTCGAACTAGCCAAATACGCCTTCGCTAACGCTTCTTCTTCCAATTTCGTCCATGGGGTTTTTTTGGACGACCCTTCTTCTTTATCTTGACCTTGCTTTTTTTTCCCCTTCCCCTTCGAACGTTCGATTTGTGTTTCAGGCACAACCTCCTCCACCTCATCTTCTTCTTCATCTTCGGGTTCAAAAATGGGTTGTCGTTGTGGTTGTAGAGATGGACGGAATGACGGAGTTTGCAAAAGTTGGGTAAATGATTGAGGGTTATGATGCATTTGCATATGATGGAATTGGTTAAAAGAGTGGGGCTTTGGTGCATTTGGGGATGTTGGGTGAAAGGGTTGGGAGTTTGTTGGAAACCCGAAAATGTAGCCCAAGATGGATCCATTGGCATCGTGAACGGGTTTGGATTCGGGTTGTTTTGATTATGTTGTGGTGTTTGATTCGGGTTTGGGTTGTTTTGGTATGGATCCATTGCAAAATATATAAAGTATTTTTATAAAAAGTGGTGTTTGATATATGGTGAAAAATGGTAGAGGTGTTTGGTTTAAATAGGATTTTAAAAAAGTTTTTTTTTTTTATTAACTGTCAAATTGGCCAACGGTACCATTTCAAACGTCCATATTCTCGCTTCCCAATACAAAAGGAGGGCCGGCTTCAACGGCAACCACTTGCCTCTCATGCCGTTGCCGCCCCTAGGGGGCGGTGTAGCGAGGCCCGGCAAGACGAAGATGGTCCTATGCCGCCCCCCACACCTACCAGTCTAAGAGTCCCATTGGTTTCTAATTTTAACTACCTGAACCCAAATAACAAACGTCATCCAAATAATTAGTAAAATCTCACCACGTGCATAGCACGTGAGGGGTATTTTTGTCCAATCACCCATATCCTCCAACATCCTTTGTACGCATATTTATGTCATCTTCCTTACACTCTGTTCCAGAGTTTCATTAAAGGATGGAAGGGGAAGGATTGGGAAGGAAGTGGGGAAAAAACGTGTTCCAGAGTTTTTTGTAGGAGGGAAAGGGAGGGAATGAGAGGGATAATAGAGAGGTTTTTAGAGTGATTTTCAATCTTTCCAATTTGGAAGGAAGAGGAGGGAAGGGAAGGGGAGGAAGATCCTTTCTCTTTTATCCTTTAATGAAACTCTGGAACAGAGTGTTAAAGTTAAAAATCCTATATTTTCATCACAAAGAAATCGTTCAATGGCTTTGATTGAACGGGTCCTCTATTGTGTAAACGGGCTACTGAAATAACTCACAAGACTACTTAGATCCATCGATGATCACGAAGAGACGAGTAGGAGAAGTTCAATTGAGATCATGAGACTGAAATGTGTTTTACTTTTACTTGAGTTTCTATGTAATTTACTTTGTGACAAATGAGATGATTTTGGTATTTTTTGTATCCAACTGACCTAATTTTGGCTAAAATTTGTAAAGGTGAAATTGGAAACATGTATAAACCTATTATAAATGAAATGCACCTTATTTGCTTCTGTTGTATATGACATTTGTAATTATGGAATGATTTGCAATTGGTGTTGTCTGGAGAGGTTAGGACATCACTTAAGAAGATGGGAAAGGGTAAGGTTGTTGGTCTAGACAACATACCGATTGAGGTGTGGAAGTGCTTAGGAGATGAAGGAGTTCAGTGGTTAACTACTTTGTTCAATGTTATTTTCAAATCGGGAAAAATGCCAGATCAGTGGAGGCGTAGTGTTGTAGTGCCTCTATATAAAAATAAAGGAGACGCCCAATGCTGTGAGAATTATAGAGGGATTAAGCTTCTTAGTCATACTATGAAACTATGGGAGAGGGTCATTGATGCTAGAATTAGAAGAGAAACTCAGGTAACAGTAAACCAGTTTGGTTTTATGCCTGGAAGGTCAACCACGGAAGCAATACATATTCTAATGAGATTGATAGAAAAGTATAGGGAGAAGAAGCGAGATCTTCATATGGTATTCATTGACCTTGAAAAAGCTTATGATAGTGTGCCCCGTAGACTAATTTGGGATACTTTGGAGAGTAGAGGGGTTCCAAGGAAGTATATAGACATGATCAGAGATATGTATGGAACTACTGAAACGAGTGTTCGTGCACCCGTAGGGGACACTGATTTCTTCCCGGTGGAGGTTGGACTACACCAGGGGTCTGCATTGAGTCCTTTTCTCTTTGCGGTTGTCATGGATGAGCTATCAAAGTCGATTCAGGAGTCGGTGCCATGGTGCATGCTTTTTGCAGATGATATTGTGCTGGTCGCAGAGACTAGGCAAAGCCTGAACGAGAGGTTAGAGGAATGGCGGGTGGGTTTAGAGAGCAAAGGTGTAAGGATTAGTCGTTCAAAGACCGAGTACCTTTATTGTAATTTTAGTGGGACAGGAAGCCACGAGGACACTCAGATCACCATTGACGGCCAAGTGGTTCCGCAAGTGACTAGGTTCAAATATTTAGGATCATTTGTACTGCAGGATGGGGAGATAGATAGTGATGTATCCCATCGCATCCAGGTTGGCTGGAATAGATGGAGAGCAGCCACTGGGGTTTTGTGCGATAGGAGGTTTCCAGCAAAATTAAAAGGTAAATTCTATAGGGTTGCAGTTAGACCTGCGATGTTATATGGTTCAGATTGTTGGGCTATCAAGAAGACGCAAGCACGAAAGATGGAGGTGGCAGAGATGAGGATGCTGAGGTGGATGTGTGGGCACACAAGGTTAGATCGGATAAGAAATGAGGTTTTTAGGGAAAGACTAGGGGTGGTTAGTATAGCGGGTAAAATGAAGGAGAGGAGATTGAGATGGTTTGGTCACGTGAAGAGGAGGTTGACGTCGGACCCAGTTAGAGCAGTGGAGACCCTCATTGTGGAGGTGAAAAGAGGTAGGGGAAGACCTAATTTGACCTGGGATGAGCGAATTAGGCAGGATATGCTAGATCTGCACCTTTCTGAGGACATGGTCCATGATAGGAGTTCGTGGAGACGTAGGATTAAGGTTAAAGACTTTTAAGGAGGACATAATTGGGTCCTTGCTTTGTGTTAAGTGTAGTTTACTACACTCTAGGGGGACTTTGCTTAGGAAAACCCTATAACAGCTAGATAAATGTTTATGATGGTAAACTTGTGTATATATTACTATGTCTCACGATGCATATCTATATTTTACTATGCTTTCCTGCCACCACCTGTTATGTTAGTATGCCGTTGTATTTCTAGTCTAGTTTGTTTCTTATTGTTTGTTTTGAGCCGAGGGTCTCTCTGGAAGCAGCCTCTCTGCCCTTTCGGGTAGAGGTAAGGTTTGCCTACATCCCACCCTCCACAGACCCTACGAATAGCTATGCCATTTATGGGATGTACTGGGTATGGTGGTTGTTGTTGTTGTTTAAGTGTATAAAATAATGATAATTGGAAGCATCTTGTTTTTTGTTCCTCATTTGCAAACAATGTATCACTTGCAGGTTACATGACCAACCAAAACACAAAATGCATAACCAAAACATTCAAGCATACTGACCAAAACAATGATAATTACCAAACAAATGCATGTGGTGGGACTTAACAGATTATTTGGATGGCGTTGTGATTTGGACTCGTGTAGTTAAAATTAGAAACAATTGGGACTCGGACAAGTTTAGGTTTTGTTGGGCTCGCATTTTAGTCGACCTTAAAATGCTTAAATTATGACATTTTAGGTGAGTTTATGTTGACTAAAACCATACAGGGATTTTACTTGAACGGGCTCATGTTGTAAAACTCTACTCAAACTTTATAAGTCAATCGGCTTGCCCAATTTAACATGAGCAAGTTACGATTTAAGAACCGACATTATACACAAACCAACCGCATAAAAGTATATAAACTCTAAAACCAAGAACAAAACAAGAAACTTCAATTATAAATAATCATACTAGCATAATCAACGGTAACTTGGAAACATTATTTCCTTTTTCGACCAAATCAGCGCCATCAGCAGAGCTACGTTTTCTACAAATGTTTCCTAGCCACACAAGTTTTTTCTGTGATCTTGTGACTGAGCTAAGAAAGCAATTGATGATTATGGTGATGAAGGCAGTTATTAAACTTTGTTTAAATTTTAGTTTTAATAAAAAGTTATAAACTAAAAAAAATAGGTACAGATTTTAGAGAAAGAAATGTGAAACACTTCAATAGTGTTCAATTGCTAACTTGCATCCCCGTATGCTAACTTTGCTCCCCTCTATGCTAATATGCACAGCACAACCTATATCTACTAACACTACTCGGAGTGGTGTGTGTGTGGGGGGGGAAGTGACATGTGACATTTTTTTTTATAAAAAACTTTAACATATTAATAATCATAATAATAATAATAATTTAAACCGCAAATATATTAAATTAATAAAATAATTAAAAAATAATATAAAAAAATTATATTCAAAATTTGAAATTCAAACGGTTACTATTCCAAACAGTTTGAATTCTAATCCCCCCCCCCCCCAACGTTTAAATTTCAAAGTTTTCCCCCCAAACGGTAATATTTCTAACCCTATAAATACAACACCTAGCCCAATTCTCAGTCACACCTATTCCTCCTCCTCAAAGCAATGAATAATATGGGTGACGGTTTTGCACCATCTGTTAGAAGATACCCGTACTTATATTCTACCGACTGAATTACAAGTTTTGTCCTTTAGCTTTATACCCGATTGCAAAGAATGTCCTTTAAGTTTAAAATTGATTGGTTTTGTACTTTATCTATCAAAATCATGCACGTTATGTCCATTATGCCTAACTCAGTTAGTTTTCTCCGTTAAATCTGATCACGTGAGCTGCACATGAGGGTAATATTGTAATTTTACCCTCCTTCTTTTTTTGTCACTTCTCTCGCTTCTCTCTCTCTGTAAGCACCACCTCTTCTTTCCACCACCTTACAGCACCACCCTCATCATTACTTCCACCACCTGCCGCCACCAGCCTGACCACCATACCATCACCTGCCACCACCCACTCCTACACCATCACAATATTCCTTCTCCCTCAACCCCACTACAACTCAAACCACCACTACCAACCTATAACCCACCTTTTCTCTCTCACTTGAAACACATGCCGCCTTCACTTGCCACCACCAATAATCACTCTGTACCCGCAACAAAAACCCCAAACCCTAGAGTTAGAAATCGATTAAATTTGTAGGAGATGGTTTTAGGGCTAATTAAGTTAATCTCTTCTTCTTCACTAAAATCCCTAAACCCTAGATTTAGTCTGTCCACTTTCATTTTATTGTTATGAATTTGCTATTCAAACAATTTATTGGGGGTTAGGGTTCAATGGAATGGAAGGGATTAGTGGTGGTAATAATAATAATAATCCACCTTTTTCAATTAATGGAAACAACGACTCCTGAGGCATCTGTAAGTGGTGGTGGTGATTCGTCATCGCAATAGCGGTATGATATGCAGCAGGTTTCGCAACAGAGGTGGATTGAGCAGATTCTTCCGTTTTCGTTGTCGTTGCTGATCGTGTTTATTTGGCAGAATTTGCATATTGTTGCATATATTGGGCTTTCTCTATGCAGGCTTGTTGTGTTCAGCCCAGCTGCTTTATATGTGGCCCAGCTTATGTGGTCTCTGGCCCAGCTTTGTACGGTGTGTTTGTTTATATCTAATCATGGCCGTTGGTTTATGATTGATCCGTGTGATCTTGATCGTGTAGTTCACAATGTGTACGTCTGTTCGTTTCTCTCGAAGCTTCTACTGGCACTATAAAAGGGGCTTTTCTCTCTCATTCAAGGGTTTAGCTCAGATATTCTTTCTTGTGTCATATTATTGTATCCTTCGTCTGTCTATTACGTCTAGGGTTTCTGTATTCTGTTCTTTGTAAGATTTCCCTGTTTTTTCCTTAGTTAGATGCTCAACTGATCTTGATAATCAGTTGATCTCTAACCTTGTATTGTATTTTCAGATCTCTATAATTTTAGAGATCTAGGGTTTGGGTCTGGGCACTTTTGGGTTGGTAAATAATATATTTGTCACCTGGTTTTGTCGCTATATCTGTGTGTTGATATTGTTCTTGTTTGGTTATGTTCATAACAAGTTTATTAGAGTAGATCTGTACTTTTTTACATGGTATCAGAGCCATTGGCTCTCTTATTGTGTCTTGTTTTTTGATTCTGGTGTCTTCCGCTGTATATCTGAGCTGTCTAGGTCTAGTTCTCACATTAAAAGTCTGGTGTAAAAGGATCTGATCTTGGTTGTAGATCTGGTTCTTGTTTGTGTCTTGAAGTCTTAGATCTGATCTTCTTAATAGATCTGGTCTATTATCTTGTATTAGTTTGGTATTGTTGTTTGTGTTGCAGGTGGTGACGTGGTCAACCATTGTTGGCTGTGACAGTTGATTCTGGTATTGGATTGGAGTAATAATAGCTTCAATTGCTCTCACAAGTCTATACCCTAAGTGAAGGTATAGCTTGTGAGGTTGGCGAAACCCTAACTTGGGTTCCCCCTATTGTGAGATCGTTCTTTCTCTGTTTTTGTATTCTTGTTGTGTCTAGGGCAACTGACCGGGTTAGGTGGACCGGTATTGTGCCAACTACTTGGTGTCTTGAGTGTTTCTTGTCTGTTCTTACTTGTCTGATTTTGTTTCTTTTGTATTACTGTTTTTTTCTATAGTGGTAAAGGTCTCCTGTGTTAAGATCTGGGTGGGCACCTTTTGAGTGATGAACCCACTATCTGACCCCTGACACAGCTTCGACCTCTTAGGGTTTCATTTGATCTTGTATTGTGTATTTGGTTAGCTTCTGCTAATCTGTTTGTCTGTTGTCTTGTTTGTCTTGGTTCTGTGATTGTCTGATTGTTCTGTCATGGGTGATGTTGTGTAACACCCCAACCGATGGCGGAATCATCGAGGTGCCACGTAGTGACGATTGTTCAAAAGCTCATGGTACTAAAATGTAAATATTATTGAATAAACCAAAATTGTCTTACAAGGAAATGGAAAATACATTGTCTAAATGAAATGTAAATATTGAAATAACTGAATTAAAATAAAGCACTAAATGTCTCTTGTTAGAGCACTAGATCAAACTGCACCTGAAACATGTACAAAATAGATTTGGTCAACATATGAAATGTTGGTGAGCATTCCTAGTTTTGATATATATAGTAGGTTAAAAAGTTATACAATTCAAGTGCAAGCTACAGTGCAATTATGTAAACTATGTATCATACAAATGAGCGAAATCAACCCTGTGACTGTATAATGTACTGTATGAACTGTAGTGTACTTATCCAATAAATGGATAAAAGGCTTAACACTGGCCACGGATTCTCCGATGAAAAAGGGGGAGAATCAATCTAGGCGGGTTGTCAATCCAAATAGCGCTATCCAATGTTAAGGTCGGCTTGTACCATGTTAATGATTTCACTAAGTACAAATGTAATCCACATGTATTGTCTAAGCATAAAGCACGTTGTAAGCAATGCACATAGTACTAGAATTGTATTGTGAAAATGTAAATTTGTATTTGAATTTGTAATAGTGTACATGTAACACCCCAAAAATGTATAAAAGCAAAAAGGGGATAGGAATACTCACTGTGCACGTAATAACTTGAAATTGAACTTGGACAACGGAATATGTGTTGGAAATTATCTCAAATGATCAACCTAAAGAATTTGATAATGTGTAAGGGAATAACTCTAGAATACATGTACTTCTAGGGTTTCGAATTGGGGATAAACATTTATTTGATTAATAACAATTTGTTTATTAAATATAAGAAATTTAATGAATAAATAAATAAAAGTCTCTTTGTAAAATTTTAAGTTGAATATAGTCACAACATAAGGTTTTAAGCATGAAAATAATTTTTATAAAATTATTTTCTTGAAAATAGAATATTTTAATCTAATTATTTCAAATCGTCAAAATACGACTTTAATACTTAAAAATATTAAAATCAAAGAATTTCTGGATTAAAAATTGTATTTCAGTTCTAGATAGTTAGAAATAGTTTATGTAAAATTTTGGTGCAAAAATATTGTAAAATGAATTTATTATGAATTATTTATGATTAAAACTAACAGAAATTAATTAAAAATATAAAATAAACGATTTCTCTGAAATAAAAATATTTTCTGGAATGTTTAGGAATATACAAGTTTAGGATAATTTTTGTGAGATTTAATAAAATCGTTTAGATATTTTTATAGTATTTAATAAATATAAATGAATAAACTTGTATTATTAATAATATATATTAAATAAATTATTTTTGAAAAACTAAAAGTTGGGTGATGAACTTTATCATTTGAAGATCGTATAATAATTTTTATAGAATTTATAAAACACGTTTAGTATTTTAAAACGATTTTTAAAAGAAAATAACTAAATATAAAGAATAGAGTTGTTAAAAAAAAGGGTTGTTGTTGGTGGGGATCGAACTCGGCACCACAGCTCTGTAATGCAGCGATCCAACCACTGGACCATGTGTGCGTTTTGTTTTAAGAACTGATTAAAAGTTTAAATCTATTACTCTGCAATATCCCCAATTTGGTATAAACCCTAGAATTCAAGATCGCCCAAATTAAACATCTAAACGATCTCGATACTATACAAAAGTATAGGGCTTTTAATCTGAGATGAAAAACGATTCAAAATTATGTAAAATTAGAGGTTAAGGTGTACCGAGAGATTGTGAAACTCGAGCACCTAATCGCGGCCAAAGAAACTTCAAATTCGAGAAATTTAGAGCGTGAAAGGGAATGGTTTCAGTTGGGTTTTCTTAATCGGTACAGTATGTGTGTATGTATGTTTTCAATCGCAGAGATAATCCCCTTTATATACGAATTGAAATTGTTGTTCATCAATGGCTACCAATCGCTATTATTGACGGAATTGACGCGTTAATCGTGCATGAATTGATGATTAGTCATTATTCGGTCAAAAGAAGTATTAAAGAGTGTTCCTTGATCTCAGCTTGTTGACTGTTTTCTCGTGTTGCTGCTGCGTTGAATCAGCAGAGAAGGAAGGAAAAGGAAGTCAGCGAAAAAAGGTTTATATATAATATTGGCTGGGATTGTAACAAAGACTAGCCATAGCTCAGATGGTTCGAGGTGTTGGTGTTGTGTTCTGAACCGGCTCCTGCCCGGGTTCGATTCCTGGGAGGAGCAGGTTTTATTTTTTTTTTGTTAAACTGATAAGGGGCAAGGGTAATGGGCCTGTTTGTTGGGCTTTGCGTGGGCTGGGCCCAAGAGTGGGAAAGAAGGAGGATTAATGGGTTTGTTTTGGATAATGGTTTGGTTATGGTTTGGGTTATGTATTGGGTATGGTTTGGTTAAATAAATTTTTTTTTAACTAACTAAAAAAAAAAAAAAAAAAAAAAAGTGACGGATGTCACAGCATCCCCTACTTTTAGAAACTTCGTCCCGAAGTTATTAGAAACATAGGGTTATGGATGCTTGGGTAAAAATTAAGATAACTGTGGTTTGGAAAATTCGAATGATCTGGATAAGGGAGTTTGATAGGTGTGAGTTAAGGATTGGATTAGGTTCGTCTCGAATAATAAGGAGGATAAGAATCTAGTAAATCACTGAACTTAGAATTTCTAAAATAATTGTATGAGTTGATTGATTAAAAAAAAAAAAAATCAGATGAACTACCAAATAACCAGAGTTCGTTCCTGGTCCGACTTCCAGTCTCACTTCCAATGCATCATTAGTGTTTGTATACAGGGTGTACCGCAGCTAACCCACCACACCTTTGATACCTTGAAAACGTACTGGACGTCTACCAAAAACTCTAATAGAATTTCACATTACCCTAATGTACCTGTAAATTCATGATTACGTTCCGGACCGGAATCATCAATTTACCTTACATTAGGGTTTTATGTCCTTCTATGATCCCACCGATTGTTGAGCAGGTTCGATAGCCTCCACCAGCCGTGGAGTAGGTTGTAGGGCCTCTCCCGACTGTTTGAAAAGGCATAGTGACCTCTACCAATCGTTGAGTATGTTCGATAGCCTCCACCAGTCGTGGAGCAGGTTGTAGGGCCTCTCCCGACTGTTGAAAAAAGCATGATGACCTCTATTAAGTGCAGCAATTATTATTCACATAGATTGCAAATTGATAGCATGTTTATGCAAGCAAGTTTGTAAGTACTACAACCATTAAGTGTAAGTGTTATCATGAATAATTAAATGTTTACGAGTATCGTGAATAATTAGATGTTCAATGCGTAGTCAAATTAAGGGAAAAATCTAGTTTCAATCAAGCAATGATGCTTTTCTTAGATAAGTTCTGTAAGATCAAGTGTCAAGTCCAAACGTTTCAAATGAATGTAAGGTAGAGTCTTGTATGATTAAAATAAACGTAATCATTATGATAAATTTCCAATTTGTGTTAATACACAATAGTATGCAAGGAAATTTCTAGATGTTGTATGCAAATGAGTGCGGCAAAATTGGGTACAAAATGATAATAGGATCAAGAAAATGAAAACACGAGTATTGGATTCTCGCGTCTTGGGGAGATTTTGTCCATGGCTTAACCAGTGGGATTAACGTCATCCTGCTCGTCTGCTTCGTTGACATCGATATTGAAAGCTTGTCCATGTGCCACCAGGTTTACATTGTTCAACTTGGGACATTGTGGTAGCATGTGGTTAGGGTCTCTACAATGATAACATGCCCGACCGTTAGTAATCCGTAGTGGTTTCTGGGCAACTGTTTGATGATTACTCTGTGTCCCAACCATTACTCGACAAGTGGTGACAAAGTGTCCAAACCTTCCACATCTAGTGCATTGACGACATGGGAGATTTGCAGGGTGATGATACTTGCATGTGTTGCATTGAGGATGGATTCCCGTGTAGGCTTTCTTGATAGGGGGTTGAGTTACAGGATCCACAACGGCATGATTCTGATTATCGCCCATTCGTCTCTTAGAGTTCGAAGCAGTAGTGGCGGCCTTTGCTAAAACAGTCTTATATTGTTCAACAGCACTGGTAGTTTTCTCAGCAGACGTCTTGGTGCCCTTCCTAACTAGGTTTCCTTTTCTTACATGTTTGTCTGTTAAAGTGGCCGCAAGCTGGATGGCTTCCTCCACCGTAGTAGATTTGCTCCCAGTGACTACGTCTTGTATCAGGTCAGGTAATCCCTCGATATATTTCTCGATTGCTCGAGAGACCGGGGTGACCATGTGTGGAACCAATATGCTAAGCTCATGATATCGGGTGTTATACGCAAGATTCTCTCCACTGTCTTGTTTGAGCTCACGAAACTCATCCTCCAGTTTTCTGATTTCGTTCCTCGGGCAGAATTTGGCGATCATGAGTTCCTTAACTTCAGCCCAAGATAACGATAAAGCAACATCAGCTCCTCGATTGCGCTTTTCGCCATTCCACCAGGTTAGCGCCCCTTTTTGTAGGACACTAGTAGCATAGCGAACGCGGAGTTCATCAGGACATTCACCGTTCACAAAAGTACTCTCCATGCTTTCAAACCATTGGAGGAGGCCAGTAGCACCCTCCTCACCAGTGAATTTTGTAGGGTTGCAGGAGTTAAAGTGTTTGAAAGTGCACCGAAATTGAGTTGTACTCCCTGTGTTGGCACTGTTACTATTCTGGCTTATCTTACTGACAAGGTTTGGGATTACTGCAGCAATTTGCTCAGCGACTAAAGATGCGAGGCGACGGTCAGAACGTTGTCCAGAAGCATGAATAGGGCGTCGGCGGACATCACGGAGCATGCGGCGAGCAGACATCTATGAGGTAATCAATGAATAATCATGAGATTTAGAAAATGTGAGTGTATAACTGTACAAATGATTATGAAAGTATGAACTTGTAAGCAATATATGAAAATCATGATATATAGGATATTGTATACGAAACGAGAGAGTATTATTGTAAAACTTGCATAAATGCTTGGAGTGTCCTTGTCTAGCCGTAAAGCCCAACAAGAACGTTGACTTTTCAAAGGAGTTGAACCCAATGGTGATCAAAGAAGACATGCTTTAGCCTATAAGTGGACACTCACTCCAGGAATCCCCAGGTAAGCATAACAGGTCCGTCAATGGATTTATGCGCTATGCTTGCCTATGCCAGAAAACCCAGTGTACAGGCATCCACCCTTCCAGATTGCACGTGTCCTTATTACACTCATTAAAGTTCAACGACTTTGAAGGAGCAAAAATAAGAGTAGGCATTATGCCTAAGAGTGTCTTCATGAAAGGTACTACTCCCGTTCCATGGTGATGTAGGCTTTCCACTCCTTGTAGGACACCATCTTTATGCACCAGGATGAAAGATGAGGAGAAATGGAGAAGAAGGGAGAGATAGAAGAAGGAAAGTAGAGGGAAGTGAGGATAAGGTAATTTAGGAAATATAATGCATGAAAGTTGAAATTCGGTTATAGTCTAGGCCTATTTTATCTAGTAACCTAGTTCCCTATAACCATGGCTCTGATACCAATCTGTAACACCCCAACCGATGGCGGAATCATCGAGGTGCCACGTAGTGACGATTGTTCAAAAGCTCATGGTACTAAAATGTAAATATTATTGAATAAACCAAAATTGTCTTACAAGGAAATGGAAAATACATTGTCTAAATGAAATGTAAATATTGAAATAACTGAATTAAAATAAAGCACTAAATGTCTCTTGTTAGAGCACTAGATCAAACTGCACCTGAAACATGTACAAAATAGATTTGGTCAACATATGAAATGTTGGTGAGCATTCCTAGTTTTGATATATATAGTAGGTTAAAAAGTTATACAATTCAAGTGCAAGCTACAGTGCAATTATGTAAACTATGTATCATACAAATGAGCGAAATCAACCCTGTGACTGTATAATGTACTGTATGAACTGTAGTGTACTTATCCAATAAATGGATAAAAGGCTTAACACTGGCCACGGATTCTCCGATGAAAAAGGGGGAGAATCAATCTAGGCGGGTTGTCAATCCAAATAGCGCTATCCAATGTTAAGGTCGGCTTGTACCATGTTAATGATTTCACTAAGTACAAATGTAATCCACATGTATTGTCTAAGCATAAAGCACGTTGTAAGCAATGCACATAGTACTAGAATTGTATTGTGAAAATGTAAATTTGTATTTGAATTTGTAATAGTGTACATGTAACACCCCAAAAATGTATAAAAGCAAAAAGGGGATAGGAATACTCACTGTGCACGTAATAACTTGAAATTGAACTTGGACAACGGAATATGTGTTGGAAATTATCTCAAATGATCAACCTAAAGAATTTGATAATGTGTAAGGGAATAACTCTAGAATACATGTACTTCTAGGGTTTCGAATTGGGGATAAACATTTATTTGATTAATAACAATTTGTTTATTAAATATAAGAAATTTAATGAATAAATAAATAAAAGTCTCTTTGTAAAATTTTAAGTTGAATATAGTCACAACATAAGGTTTTAAGCATGAAAATAATTTTTATAAAATTATTTTCTTGAAAATAGAATATTTTAATCTAATTATTTCAAATCGTCAAAATACGACTTTAATACTTAAAAATATTAAAATCAAAGAATTTCTGGATTAAAAATTGTATTTCAGTTCTAGATAGTTAGAAATAGTTTATGTAAAATTTTGGTGCAAAAATATTGTAAAATGAATTTATTATGAATTATTTATGATTAAAACTAACAGAAATTAATTAAAAATATAAAATAAACGATTTCTCTGAAATAAAAATATTTTCTGGAATGTTTAGGAATATACAAGTTTAGGATAATTTTTGTGAGATTTAATAAAATCGTTTAGATATTTTTATAGTATTTAATAAATATAAATGAATAAACTTGTATTATTAATAATATATATTAAATAAATTATTTTTGAAAAACTAAAAGTTGGGTGATGAACTTTATCATTTGAAGATCGTATAATAATTTTTATAGAATTTATAAAACACGTTTAGTATTTTAAAACGATTTTTAAAAGAAAATAACTAAATATAAAGAATAGAGTTGTTAAAAAAAAGGGTTGTTGTTGGTGGGGATCGAACTCGGCACCACAGCTCTGTAATGCAGCGATCCAACCACTGGACCATGTGTGCGTTTTGTTTTAAGAACTGATTAAAAGTTTAAATCTATTACTCTGCAATATCCCCAATTTGGTATAAACCCTAGAATTCAAGATCGCCCAAATTAAACATCTAAACGATCTCGATACTATACAAAAGTATAGGGCTTTTAATCTGAGATGAAAAACGATTCAAAATTATGTAAAATTAGAGGTTAAGGTGTACCGAGAGATTGTGAAACTCGAGCACCTAATCGCGGCCAAAGAAACTTCAAATTCGAGAAATTTAGAGCGTGAAAGGGAATGGTTTCAGTTGGGTTTTCTTAATCGGTACAGTATGTGTGTATGTATGTTTTCAATCGCAGAGATAATCCCCTTTATATACGAATTGAAATTGTTGTTCATCAATGGCTACCAATCGCTATTATTGACGGAATTGACGCGTTAATCGTGCATGAATTGATGATTAGTCATTATTCGGTCAAAAGAAGTATTAAAGAGTGTTCCTTGATCTCAGCTTGTTGACTGTTTTCTCGTGTTGCTGCTGCGTTGAATCAGCAGAGAAGGAAGGAAAAGGAAGTCAGCGAAAAAAGGTTTATATATAATATTGGCTGGGATTGTAACAAAGACTAGCCATAGCTCAGATGGTTCGAGGTGTTGGTGTTGTGTTCTGAACCGGCTCCTGCCCGGGTTCGATTCCTGGGAGGAGCAGGTTTTATTTTTTTTTTGTTAAACTGATAAGGGGCAAGGGTAATGGGCCTGTTTGTTGGGCTTTGCGTGGGCTGGGCCCAAGAGTGGGAAAGAAGGAGGATTAATGGGTTTGTTTTGGATAATGGTTTGGTTATGGTTTGGGTTATGTATTGGGTATGGTTTGGTTAAATAAAATTTTTTTTAACTAACTAAAAAAAAAAAAATAAATAAAAAGTGACGGATGTCACATGTTGTGAACCCCGGCGGTGGGGGTGCCAACAATGGAGGTGCTGATGCCACACTCATCAGTAAATTGGATATAAGTGACCCTTTATACTTACATCCGAGTGACACCTCTAGTCTGTCTATAATAAGTATGAAGTTAAAAGGAACTGAAAATTACTCTGTCTGGTCTAACTCTATGAAACTTGCTTTAGAAACAAAAAATAAGGCTGGATTTTTAGATGGTACATGTATTAGACCCATTGATGATGAGGTGTTAGGAAAACAATGGGATAGATGTAATTTTGTGGTCTTAAATTGGTTGTTAAACTCTGTTAGTGAAGAGTTGTATCTTGGTCAGGTCTTTTCTAAGCTTGCCACAGAAGTGTGGACAGACTTAAAAGAGACCTATGACAAAGTAGATGGGTCTGTTGTGTTTAATCTTTATCAGAAGATTAACTCTGTGAGTCAAAATGGTAGTTCAGTTGCTGAGTACTACCATAAACTGAACACCATGTGGAAGCAGTTTGATGCTACAGTGCAGTTGCCTTCCTGCACTTGCCAAGCATCAAAAGACTTTAATGACTTCAATAGTCTAATAAAGTTAATGCAATTCCTCATGGGTTTAGATGATGTATACCAACCAGTCAGAACTAATATGTTAATGCAGGATCCATTACCATCTATTAAAAATGCCTTTGCTATTGTTTCCAGAGAAGAATCTCATAGAGGTTCAGGAACAACAGCAAAAGGGCAGAATGTTGCCTTCTTTTCTAAAACTAATCAAACTGTTGAAAGAAAGAAAGTTACTAATAGGGGTCATAATCCAAACTTAAAATGTAGTCACTGTAACATGTTAGGTCATACCATTGACAGATGTTATGAGTTGGTTGGTTATCCCCCTGGGTTCAAAAAGAAACCAGGAGGACAGATACCTAGGTCTAATATGTCTTGTAATATGTCTAACCCTAAGCAAGCTAGTACCTCTACTGCCTTGCCTAGTAGCTCTTCTTCTGTTTTTCCTTTCTCACCTGAACAGATATCAAAGCTTATGAATCTGATCAGTGATAAAGGAGTTAGTGAAGCACAAAACTCCAACACAGGAGGTAAAAGTGTTTTCATTAATGGTTTTTCATGTCTTACTAAGATTTCAAACTTGGCAAAAGTGTTAGAAAACTTCAGTAGTTGTTCTACTTTTGTCAAGTATGCTCTTAGTAAAGGATGGATAACTGATTCAGGAGCAAATCAACACATGACCAGTAATGAAAAGGAAATGGTCAATTGTGTTGATGTCTCTGAATACAATATTCAGGTTAAACATCCAAATGGGACAAGTGCCAAGGTAACTAAGATAGGAGATATCAAGTTGGTTGATGGTGTTGTTCTGTACGATGTCTTCTTAGTCCCTGATTATTGTGTGAATCTGTTATCTGTTCATAAGTTGTCTAGAGATAATAAACTTAGTGTATTATTTGATGAAGAGCATTGTTATATCCAGGATTCCAAATCCAAGAGAGTCCTGGTGACTGGTAATCAAAGTGATGGTCTCTATTTTGTTGGCACAACTGTGAGTGCTAATATTTCTTGTTTTAATAGTATTAATGATGCCAATTTGTGGCATAGTAGGTTGGGGCATCCCTCTGACCAAGTTCTGTCTGTCTTAAGAAAGAACTTAAACATTGGTCATAGGAACTCTCAGCCTTGTGAGATATGTCACAAAGCTAAACAAGTAAGAGTTCCATTTCCCATTAGTGACCATAAGTCCAAACACATTGGGGATCTTGTTCACCTTGATGTTTGGGGACCTTATAAGGTCACTAGTAGGGAAGGGTTTAAGTACTTTCTTACAGTTGTGGATGATTTTTCTAGGTCTGTTTGGTGTTACATGTTAAAGAATAAGATTGATGTTTTTGAAAACATCACTGTGTTCTATGAGTTAATATTAACTCAGTTCAAGTCTAAAATAAAACTGGTTAGGAGTGATAATGGAACAGAATTTGTAAACAAACAAATGGAACAGTTTTGTAAATCAAAAGGTATTATACACCAAACTTCATGTGCCTATACTCCTCAGCAAAATGGAATTGCTGAAAGGAAACATAGGCACTTACTGAACACTGCTAGAGCTTTGTTATTTCAGAGTGGATTGCCTCTTAGGTTTTGGGATGATTGTATTCTAACTGCAACCTATTTGATTAACAGGATCCCTTCTTCAGTCCTTCTAGGTAAAAGTCCCTATGAGTTGTATATGGATTCCCCCCTAAACTTGATCACATTAAGAATTTTGGTTGCTTATGTTTCAACACTATCTTAAACAATTCTGATAAACTGTCTTTTAAGTCTGAAAAATGTGTCTTGATTGGGTATTCAAATTTCAAAAAGGGGTATAAATTGTGGTGTTTAGAGTCTAAACAAGTTATATTTTCCAGAGATGTTAGATGTTATGAGGAATTTTTTCCTTTTAAACAATCTTTTGTTGTTGATAAAGAGTTAAATGTTTTTGATAAAACTTTAAATCACTTAAACTTCTTTGATAGTGTTGAATCTAGTAGTCAAGAGTCTAATGGGATTGAGAGTCCAGATCTTCCCAATGATGAAGGGGATCCAAACTTGTCTAATCCTGAAACTTCTAGTTTGCAACTAGGGTCTCCTCCCAGGGCTGCTGGGGGGTAGACAGCAGTTAGCAGCCTGGCAGCCCAGGTTGTAGGGACTGTAGTATGGCAAACAATGATGAGGGTCCAGGAAATGGTGAACAACTCCAATCTGAGGGAAATCTTAGAAGATCTGATAGAGTGTCTGGTCTACCAAGACACTTCAATGACTATGTCATTGAAGGTAAAGTCAAATATGGTCTTGAAAAGGTTGTCAACTATTCAAAGTTGACTTCTGAAAATTTTTCTTTTGTATCTGTCTTAAATAGAACAGTAGAGCCTAGTTCCTATATTGAAGCTGCCAAAGACCCTAGGTGGGTTGAGGCAATGAATTCAGAAATGGAAGCTTTGTATAGGAACAACACTTGGACTCTAACTGATCTTCCTATAGGCAGAAAACCTATAGGTTGTAAGTGGATTTATAAGGTAAAATATAAATCAAATGGGGAGGTTGAGAGATACAAGGCCAGATTGGTTGCTAAAGGTTACAACCAAAGGGAAGGCCTTGATTTTGGAGAGACATTCTCTCCAGTTGTCAAAATGGTGTCTGTTAGATGTGTCATTAGTATTGCTGTTCAAAACAATTGGCCTTTATATCAACTTGATATAAACAATGCCTTCTTGTATGGGTCTATTTCTGAAGATGTCTATATGACATTGCCAGAAGGGTATTATTCCAAAGATGAGACCAAAGTTTGTAAACTGGTCAAGTCTCTCTATGGGCTTAAACAAGCCCCTAGAAAGTGGAATGAAAAGTTAGTTAATGTGTTAGTTAACATAGGTTTTGTACAAAGCTTATGTGATTATTCTATGTTTGTTAAGTCTTGTGATGGGAAGTTTATTGTTTGTTAGTTTATGTAGATGACATAATTATCACAGGAAATAATGAGGTTGAGATAACTAATGTCAAACAGCTTCTCAAATCTAATTTTCAAATTAAAGATTTGGGCAAGCTGAAATATTTCTTAGGGATAGAGGTGCTTTATTCAGAACAAAGCATATGTTTGTCCCAAAGAAAGTATTGTCTTGAGTTACTAAGTGAGTTTGGATATCTTGGATGCAAACCTATTAGTACTCCCATTGAACAAAGCTTTATTGTAACTGCAAAAAACTCTAAAGAGTTTGAGCTATTAGATAATATTACTGGCTTTCAAAAACTGATTGGAAAACTTATATACTTGTCTTTGACAAGGCCTGATATAAGTTATGCAGTTCAGTTTCTAAGCCAATTTATGCATAAACCTTCAAAGTTTCATTTGAAGGTTGCTCTTAGATTGTTAAGATACTTAAAATTGTCTCCTGGAAAAGGAATAGTGTTTAAGCCTTCAGATCAGTTTGAGTTACGTTCATATGTAGATTGAGATTGGGCTAAGTGTCTTGACTCCAGGAAGTCAGTCACTGGATATTGTGTTTTCTTGGGTCAATCTTTAGTTTCCTGGAAATCCAAGAAACAGAGTATTGTTTCTAGGTCCAGTGCAGAGGCTGAGTATAGAGCAATGTGCTCAGCCTCATGTGAAGTTATTTGGTTAATAAATTTGTTGAAAGAGTTAAATGTCCATGTTAAACTTCCTGTTAAGTTATATAGTGATAGCAAAGCTGCTTTGTCAATTGCAGCTAACCCAGTCTTTCATGATAAGACTAAACACTTTGAGGTGGATCTTCATTTTGTTAGAGAGAAAATCTCTAATGGTACTATACAGGCTTTGAAAGTCAGTTCTGAAAACCAGATTGCTGATGTGTTCACAAAAGGGTTAGGTGTAAAGCAACATCAAATCCTTTGTGAAAATTTGGGACTGGAAAATCTGTTTAGCATTTGATTTATGGGGGCGTGTTAAAATGAATAAATCAAATGTGTTGGGCTAATGTTGGTTTTATTATTGTTGCATATATTGGGCTTTCTCTATGCAGGCTTGTTGTGTTCAGCCCAGCTGCTTTATATGTGGCCCAGCTTATGTGGTCTCTGGCCCAGCTTTGTACGGTATGTTTGTTTATATCTAATCATGGCCGTTGGTTTATGATTGATCCGTGTGATCTTGATCGTGTGGTTCACAATGTGTACGTCTGTTCGTTTCTCTCGAAGCTTCTACTGGCACTATAAAAGGGGCTTTTCTCTCTCATTCAAGGGTTTAGCTCAGATATTCTTTCTTGTGTCATATTATTGTATCCTTCGTCTGTCTATTACGTCTAGGGTTTCTGTATTCTGTTCTTTGTAAGATTTCCCTGTTTTTTTCTTAGTTAGATGCTCAACTGATCTTGATAATCAGTTGATCTCTAACCTTGTATTGTATTTTCAGATCTCTATAATTTTAGAGATCTAGGGTTTGGGTCTGGGCACTTTTGGGTTGGTAAATAATATATTTGTCACCTGGTTTTGTCGTTATATCTGTGTGTTGATATTGTTCTTGTTTGGTTATGTTCATAACAAGTTTATTAGAGTAGATCTGTACTTTTTTACAGGTAATAATAATAATCCACCTTTTTCAATTAATGGAAACAACGACTCCTGAGGCATCTGTAAGTGGTGGTGGTGATTCGTCATCGCAACAGCGGTATGATATGCAGCAGGTTTCGCAACAGAGGTGGATTGAGCAGATTCTTCCGTTTTCGTTGTCGTTGCTGATCGTGTTTATTTGGCAGAATTTGCAAGGTAATTGGGATTTGAGGATTGAGGGTTTGAAATTATATTTGTGTTGTTTGATCATGCATTAGAATTTGATGGTGGGAGATGGGTTTAGAGTAGACTTGAGATGTTTATTGTATGAGTTGCTTTCCTTAGGGGTGAGCATTTAAGAAAAACCGACCCGACCCAAAAACCGAAACATATACAAATCTAGAACCGAAAAACATAACCTATATCACGGGTCGGTCTCGGTCCGAATCTTAGCGGTTCCTCGGTCCATTACTTAAAAAACCGACCCGACTCTCAATGATTCAAATTCATATAAAATGGGATTACTCATTTTGGGATAGCTTATAACTAGGATGCTTAAAAAACCTATAAAACTTGAACCGACCAAATCATATTCATCATTTTGGGATTCAGATTTTTTTGCTCAGGTTAATCATTTTGCTGAAGTCCATTGTTGCTGCAGCCCAATTCTATCCACTAATTTCTACACAAGGTACCATTGTTGCTGCAGCCCTCATATTTCTTTATGAAATAACTCCAATTTATACAAGGTTGGTTGTTATTAGAGCTTAATAGTTTGGTGTTGTTTTGTTAATTGCAATTTTTTTAGTTAATATATATGTATCAACTTGTCCACTAATTTCTACACAAGGTACTTCGATTTAAGCTTAGAATGTATATGTTTCAGTTTCTCTGTAAATGTAGTATTTAAGCTTAGAATGTTTGTACACCAAATGTTTGATATAATGTATGAGTGAAATGCATCGTTTTTGAAGAACCAATTTGTTACAGATCCAAACAGCTTCAATTAGAGATGTTTTATATAAATCAGGAAAATGAATTTTCGGTCCAGATATTATTTCGGTTTTTTCCCCTTACCCGGACCGGAACCGACCCGAGACCGAAACACCCCAAAACCCAGAACCGACATTTTACCCATATGTGACTTTTCGGGTCGGGTACGGTCCATTATCGGTACGGTTCTCGGTTTTTTCGGTTCGAGTCTTGTATGCTCACCCCTAGCTTTCCTTGACTTTAAGTTGTTGAAATTTGCATTGTTTTAATGTTTGATTGTGCGTATGGTTTGATGAATGTTTTGGATATTTGTCATGTGTTGAAAAGACCTGTTAACAAAGACAGAATAAAGAAGCCTTGTGGGCCAAATTAACGTGGGGGTGGAGGGTGGTGGTGGGTGGTTGGTGGTGGTGGTTCAGTATAAAGAGAGGTAAAGAAGGCTAGAGAGAGGCTGAGGATAAAGACTAAAAATAAAGAGGTGAAAAGACTAAAATACCCTTGAATGACTAGATTTAACGAAAAAAATTAACTGAGTTAGCGTTAAAGGACATAACGTGCATGATTTTGATAAATAAAGTACAAAACCAATCAATTTTAAACTTAAAGGACATTCTTTGCAATCGAGTATAAAGCTAAAGGACAAAACTTGTAATTCAGTCTATTCTACCCCGTTTAAGAAAAAAGTTCCTTTGGTGCAACATTGTTTACAAGATCGCTGAAGATTGGGGATTGATTAAGAATATTTCTATCGTTCAACGAACGGGCACACCAAAAAACGCATGCCAAATCCAAAGATCTTGTGACGTAACCGCTTCAAGCATCATACACGGCTTTTTATGAAAACCGCTCGCGTGTTGGCCTTGCCACTTTGTTGGACAAAGTTCCCACTCCCATTTCATACAATCTAAACTCCCGAGCATACCGGGAAAACCATGTTTTTCTTCGTGAAACTCTAAAAGTTGGTGCACGTCACTAAATGTAGGTTTTCTCAAATATCTTTTTAAATATAATTCAACGACGCCCGCACAAAAAAACTGAGAACTTTCTCTAGCCGTTCGCTCGGCCATCTTTAGATAGTCATCCATTATGTGGGAACTGGTTCCGTAAGCCAAGTGTCTAAGCACGGCTGTGACCTTTTGCATCGTGGTAAATCCCATCTGACCACGTGCATCGGGCCTTTGTTTGAAATATTCATAATTATTTTCTAAATCATTTGTTATTCTTAAAAATAAATTACGACTCATACGAAAACGCCGCCTAAAACTTTTTTCATCGTATGTTGATACAGGTGAGAAGTAATCACGTACCAATAACTCATTTGCGGTTTGTCGTTCACGAACTATATACTTTTCCTGCCCCTTCCACGCCACCATGGCGGTGGTTCCCCCCCCCCCCCCCCCCCTTCCCGCCCCCACTCCGAGCACTCTAACCATGCACCACCCGTCCACCCACTAAATTTGCTAACATGCATCGCCCTTCTTTGCTAACGTCTAACGCCACTATTTTGCTAATGTGCATCAATATTTTAAAACTTTTTTTTTTTTTTTTTTTGGTAAAAGCCTTCTTGTTAGGTTCCAGATATTGTTTTTTTTAGGGATGAGCATTTGGTACCGGACTACCGGGTACTCATACCAAAACAGTACTTTCGGTACCGTATATCGATATTTTTCTTTATCGAGAACCAAACCACCACTTTCTTAATACCAGTACCGATTCCGTATCTGTTTTAAAGTTTTTTAAACGTTAGTTTTCTCAATTTGAAAGTATAAAATTCATCAAAAATGGAGTTAGATTAGCAACAAATTATTTACTAAGTAACATTATCCTCTCTGTTTCGATACTAAGGAAGTTCATCTAGACTTCATTGTCCAAAAAAACACATTAGAAGCATGTGTATCATAATATTTTTAACTAATAAAAGTTAGAACTCCAAAATTGTTGCAAAGTATAAAAAACACTAATAACTTATTAGAACTCCAAAATTGTTGCAAAGTCTAAAAAACACTAATAACTTATGACAAAAAAGTGAAAGAACATAACAAAATGAAAGTATGCCTCTCACAAAGGGGCCGAATCCCTTAATCGAATAAACTGAATCCCAAGTCCTGAAAAAATAAATAAAAATGTAAGCGAACGATTCAAAAAAACCAATTAAAACCGAATAATGCAGATGATTTGTTAAAGAAGCTTACATCATCAGAGTCCTCTTTCTCTTCAACCTTCTCCTCTTTCTTTGCCTCAGCTGCGGCGGCAGCAGGTGCATCACCGCCACCAGCTGCAGCCGCAACTGCAACACCGCCACCACCAGATGGAACTGAAGCCAACTTCTCCCTGCCTGAAGCAATTAGTTCTGTGATATCTTTACCGTTGACTTCCTTCAATAACAATTCCATTTTATCTTCATCTGCATCAGCTCCAACTGCAGTTTACAAGTTAAAGGTTTACTTCAAGCTTTTGTACAGATCACATACACAAATTACTAGTTACTACTAGGGGTGTAAAAAAGCCAAGCCCGAGCCTAACTGGGCTTGAGCTCGGCTTGTCATCCTTTCATGAAGCTCGAGCTCGGCTTGTCATCCTTTTATGAAGCTCGAGCTCGGCTTGGTTCGAGCCAAATACTTTGAGCTCGAGCTCGGCTCGAAAGTAAAACCCAAAAACTCGAGTTCGAGATAAAATAATTTTAGAACAATTTTAAAGGAGCTAAAAGCTTGGCTCGCCAATGTTAAATAGTAGGTATACTATAAATAAGATAATAATAATATAATTTTTTTTGGGCTCGTGTAGTCTTGCGAGCCTAAACGGACTTTGTATGAAAAGCTCAAGCTTGGGCTCGATAACTAAACGAGTCATTTTCAAGCTCGGGCTCGAGCTCGTTAATGATCAGCTCGTTCCGCTCGGGCTCGTTAAGGATCAACTCGTTCCAATCCCGAGTCGCTCTCGAGCAATTGCGCATCATTTACACCGCTACAAATTGGTTTAAGTAAAATTTGTCACCCCTACCTCAAACAAATAACATAACACATGTTTTTCAAAAAATTAAGAATCTAAACCGAAAACAAAAACGTCATACTCATTACATCAACAGAAACTCAAACTAACAAAATTGTCTGGCGGCGGTGGGGTACCGACAAGCGATTAAGTTGGAATTGTCAGGCAGGAATAAGTTGGAATTTTATACGTAGTATTTCAAATTATATATATACACAGAGAAAAATTTTCTAAATTTTATATATAAATTTTCAAACTTGCCAATCAGATGGGATTAATAAGTATAATTTCTTAAGTACTTTAAAGAATATGACACATAAATAATAATTTTGTCTCTGTGTTCCCAATTCTCATTAAAAAAAATGTTATTAGTATCTTTTAAACAATAACAATCAATCCATTTAATTAAAAAAAATTAAAAAAAATGAAATTCAAGATGACACATAAATATATATATTTTTTTGTAAATAATACCTGAACCAAGAATGCTCTTCAAATCATCAGCAGATGGAGAGGTGTTACCACCCAACAAAGCCAACAAATAAGCAGCAACAACCTTCATTATGCTGCATTAAACAACACAAATTCAATCAAAAATGGTCCTTAATGTTGTTACAATGGCATTCTGATTTATACATAATGTAATTGGGTATACTTATTATAGCAATTGATTGAAGAATACGATACCTGTAATGTGTTATTTGTTGAAGAAGACGACGATCCGTATGTATCTCTTGCGTCCTTTGTGTTCGGTTGAAACCCTAATTGACTATTTATAGGTTTGTTAAGACCTTTAAGTGGGCCATTATTTTGTTCTAGTCCATTTCGAACTTATGGGTTTTTTTTTATTTTAGTTTTCGATTTGGTCCAAATTGATTCGGGTTAAGAATCGGTTTTAGGGTTGAAAACCTGAACCCGCTCAGCTCAGTTTGGACCAGGTTCAAAACCGGTTTTAGCGTTTAAACCAATTTTTTTAATCAATTTATTTAGGCGGGCTCACCCTCGTTCTGTTTGAAACCGATTCTCAACGCAAAAATATCAAACCTGTATCAAACTGTCGGGTCGGGTTGGACCCAAACCGGTTTTTGTGTTGGGTCGGTTCTTGATTCGCCCGGGCCAAATCTGATTTTTTGTACACCCTATCGTATAATCACGTCTCTCAAAATATTTTAGAGATAAATGTAACTCTTAGCTAAATTAGGGGCATTCACATCACCTTTCACGTCTCTGTATACCGGCTTGATTGTTCTGTTTCGAGAAAACGATTGACGACACAATATAAATACAAAAATCACTTCGGACCTAAAATACCACCCTCTCTTTACAATGTATTTTCATAAAGTGACATCAAGTATTTATTTTCACAAAAATAGTGTGAGTTCGAGTCTCACAAAATGGACAATATAATATGTACATTCTAGAATGTGTAATCTCACTTAAAACATTATTAATTTGTTTAACTCTTATTTTGTTTTATAGATTCCACATGGAAATTAAAAAAAAAAATGTTGAAAAGGGATGGATCCCCCCATTTTCAGCAGACTTAAATCTTTGCCAGTTTTGGTTGGAGATTAACAAACAGTTACATTCATAACCATCTGCTTTCCACCCTCTTTCCAATTCTTCTCTTTATTATTGGGTATTCAAATAATCATCCAAATTTTGCTTAATTTCATGATGTTTTAACCCAATTTCACATAAGGGTTTATACCCATTTCAAGAACTTTAACACCCCATGAAATCACAACATTTTGATCCAAAAATGTTGTCATTCACAACTTTAATCTTGTTAGGTTAATGGGTCTGATTTTTTTTTAATACCCAATCCATTAAAAATTTAAAACCGTCCAAATTCATCATGGAATAACATTACATGTTATTGCACACCACCTGTTCGACGAAATGGCTGACAGAAATGGAGGTTCATTTTATTCAAGTGGGTTACTATCTTGGAAATCTTTGATTGCTTTATTGTCACTTGGGTTAACCGTGTTCATGTTATCTTGGTCATTAGTGTTGAACTCGGGTCGGTATGAATTCATTGATCAGAATATGTTTCCTCATTTGAAACATTATGATCCACTAGTAACTGGTTATGGACAAGAAGCAGCTCTTAAAGTGTTTATGTATGATTTACCCTCTGAGTTTCATTTTAAGCTGTTGTATTGGAAGCCGGATGGTTACACTCCGTGGCCAGATATTCGTTCGAAAGTACCTGAATATCCCGGTGTGTTGAATGTGCAACATAGCGTGGCGTATTGGCTTACGTTAGATCTTTTAGCCTCGGAATTTGACAATGTAGGTGGACGAAGCGCGATTAGAGTGCATAACTCAAGTGAAGCTGATGTGATATTTGTTCCCTTTTTCTCTTCCATATGTTTTAATCGGTTTTCGAGGTCGAATACGCAACAGAAAACCAACAGGAACAAAGAACTGCAGGAGAAGTTAGTTAAGTACTTAACGGTTCAGCCCGAATGGAAACGGTCAGGTGGGATAGACCATGTGGTTGTGGCGCACCATCCGAATAGCTTACTCGATGCAAGAATGCAACTTTGGCCAGCCATGTTTATTCTTTCTGATTTTGGAAGGTACCCACCAACTGTTGCAAACATAGACAAAGATGTGATTGCACCTTACAAGCATGTCATCAAAAGCTATGTCAATGACTCATCCGGTTTTGATTCCCGTCCGATCTTGCTGTTTTTCCAGGGAACGGTTTACAGGAAAGACGGCGGCTTTGTCCGTCAAGAGATCTTTTATCTTTTAAAGAAAGAAAAAGACGTTCATTTCGCATTTGGCAGTGTTCAAAACGAAGGGATTCATTCGGCGACAAAAGGAATGCAGTCATCAAAATTCTGTCTTAATATTGCAGGAGACACCCCTTCATCGAATCGGTTGTTTGATGCCATTGTTAGCCACTGTGTTCCTGTGATCATCAGTGATGACATTGAGCTACCCTTTGAAGATGTACTTGATTACTCTGAGTTCTGTATATTCATTCGAACATCGGACGCTTTAAAAGACAAGTTTCTTATAAACTTTATACGAAGCATCGGTAGAGACGAGTGGACTCGGAAATGGGAAAAGCTTAAAGAAGTTGAGCACTTTTTTGAGTACCAGTATCCGTCTAAGAAGAACGATGCTGTGCAGATGATATGGCGATCTGTGGCGAAAAAGGTTCCTGTTATAAAGAGGAAATTACACGCAGGTAGACGGTTTTCGCAGTTTGAAAAAGCTGCTAGTAAGTCAAGTTTTCCATTGCCAAGAAACTTAATATCTTGACAAAAGAAGAAATTGATGGTAGAGGATAGAATGTACAAGGAAATAGGATTGTTAGATGAAAATTTGTTCATTATTACTTGGATCATCAACAGTTTTGTAATGTGATTTGATTTTTGGTAGCAAAATGAGTGGGTCAGATCCAGTGGCGAATTCAGGAATGATTTCCAGGGGGTTCGTTTCGTAGATTCTCACTTATTTTCACTAATTTTTCAACTTTTTCCACGAAGGTTTTTTTTTTTTTTTTTTTTCAAATCGAGGGGTTCCCACCCCCTTTGGATCCATCACTGGTCAGATCAAACTGGGTAATTTTTAAGGATGTATTCGAATAAGTAGAACTGAACCAGACTGCAAATCATCTACACAACTGGTCCGGTTAAGTACTCTTAAACCGCCTTCACTTGGCCAACCAGATCGGTAGTTAGACTGAATTTTCGCTTTTTATTTTATTTATTTTTTGTTCTATTTCTTGATCAAACAAACAAGAACAAATGTAACAAGCAATACAAAATCAAACCTTGTTACGATTCAAAAGTCGATTAGAAAGATTTAGATCGAAACCGAACTAATAAAAATCGAAACGAGAGCAAACAGAAGTGACATCCAAATAAATCAAAGATATGTCACAACCAAACATATCAGCGGTAACTTATCACCAATGTGACATCTACACGCGTTTATCAGGTAACATCTACACACGTATATCATATTAATATTGTAAAAGAATAGTGACAGTGTAATTACCGTTGCGTACATCAACATTTCAGCGGTAACTTATCACCGATGCAACAGTAACGCATGTAATGCAGGTAACAATGCATACATTAATACATTATCGGTAACACATAATATCTCATACAGTAGACCAAGAACTTAAGTAGTGTATGTGACATTGCATACATTAGTATCTTTAGTTTGTAATGTATGCAACAATGATTACACAAAAGTATAATTAGTAACAATATAATGTAATCAAGAACACATGGTTCTCATTTTAGGTCGCCCCACATACCTGTTTGATATACTTACATGTTTAAAATAGTAGAAATTTATGTGTTACATACTTATAATAATTATCATATTAGGTAGTGTTAAAAGGAATAACAATTTTACATGCGAGGCTTATTACATGGTCAAGACAAAATATAAAAAGTAAAAAAGTTAATTACAGTTTCATTGGTGCAGAAGAAAACCATGGTATTTTTGTAGAATAATCTTATATAATAATAATAACAATAATAAAAAAATCCAAGGAACAAAGTAGCAAGATACATTTGACAATAATTGGTGCAACTCACCATTCTTTTTAGCCTTCTTCCCCAAACTCTTTTGTGAATCGCTCATGAACCTCAAGGTCACTTTTGCTCACTGTCGGCCTCTGCCTCGCGAGAACCTTGTCAAAATCTGTTCGCATGATCGGTGGTGGACTAATCTGCAATATATCTCATATTAGCTATTTTAGTATTTTTACCAATTTGACCTGTACTAAAATCATAAACTCTACTTTTTTTTATTAGGTATTAGAAAATTACATGATTAGTCAAACCAATTGACCCGGAAGAAATTTCATTACCTTTTCCGCCAATCCTTTTGCTGCAAGCTCCTGCATGGTTGTTTGGACAGCCCCAGGTTGTTTTGGACCACATGGTACCCACAAACCATCATTTGTGTTAATGAAAAACATGGCGTCCTGAGTTTTACGTACGGGTTCAAATAGAACATCCTTAACCTACAAAAGCCATATATGTTATTAGACTTGGCAGATATGATACGCATTCCAAAATGTTATATTTGAATCATGAAAGTAAATGGAAGAGCTGCACTTACACAAACAGCAATATCAGAACCAGAAAATCCTTCGGTTTTACGAGCCAAGGCCTCAAAGTCGCTTTCAGTTAAGTTATTTGGTGTATCTCCTAAATGCACCTGTATACCAAGCCACATTTTACAAATTTTTTTTCATAAACATGCAAATACACTAAGGCAGGTGGCACATTGGCTGGGTATAGTGTTATACGAGTCGAAAATTCCCAAAATGTATTTTTAATTCATAGTTGCATACAAAAATCACATTATTATTACAATAAAATAATATAGTCGGAGTCATTACATTACATACAAGTTATTTCAAAAAATTATATCATAAACAGACAAAAATAAAGCCAACCAGACCCGTTCAACACAGTCACACACAAAAGATGATTCGATTTGACCCAAACCCACGTTGACTTGTTACCCTTACTTGCAACTGAATATTAGAACCCAAATTTGAAGAAACGTCATATTTTATATCAGAAAAAATACATGAAATAGAAAGAGCTGCAAAAATAGTAAATATTTGTAAAGGGCCGTCATTACCTTGAACATGTGTTGTCGTGCCTTCATATCTGGGAGTGGAATGTATATACGCTTGTCAAAACGCCGGCGGATAGCCTTCAACAATTATTTAAAAATAATAACATAGCTGGCTAGAGTTTTAGTATTTAACAAAAAATATTATTAATTTGCTAAAAGACCTGATCCAGAGAGTAGGGCGTATTTGTTGCTGCAAGTACTAGAACTTTATCATCATTGTGTCCTACGCCCTGAAAGAATTAAATGTTCATAGCGGTGCTGGCTAATTAGTAACAAATTATTTTTCTTTTTTTGGGTTTTTATAATCACCTGCATCTGAACAAGAATTTCAGTTTTAATACGCCTTGAAGCTTCACTCTCATTGCCTTCTCCACGTTGACCACTCAAAGAGTCAATCTCATCAATAAAAATAATGGAGGGTGCGCTTTCACGAGCCATTTCAAAAAGATTTGACACGAGCTTTTCACTTTCTCCCATCCACTTTGAAACAAGATCTGAAGATGAAACACTGCACCAAACCACCAGTTGGCACTTGCCAACGCATTGGCCTAAGTCCATGAATGTAAAAAAGAAACCAAAATACATGGAAACCATAATTGAAAGTTCTTTTTGGTTCAGATATATGAATATCGTTAGCTTTAAGTCAAGACAGGTGGCCTACATCCTTATATGGTTGAATAGTGTCAGTTGTAGTTCTAGTAACTAGAGATGGCATGATGGGCGGGCTGGGAGGGTTTGTAACTGGTCAAAATGGGTGTGGATTAAAATTTAAAACGGACAGTTCTTTAGTACAGGTCGAAAATGAGCCATGCCAAGTTGATCCGCATATTTTTTGTCCATTTCAACAATTTAATCAGATAGATATCAATTAATTACAAAAACAAAATAATAAACTTTGGATGGCTTTTGATACATTTCACTTGTATGCATTTTAGTTAGAAAAAACACTTAACTTAACCCGTTTGATTCAATAAAGATAAAAACAAATAAACAAAATCTACCAAGTTATCGACTAATGGAACAAAATTTCACCTTTAGCAGACATAGATTCGACTTCCCTTAGTGTTGTTTTAGGCCATTTTATTCAATTCAGTATCACCCCTAAGCAACATTTGTGCAAGTCTTCGGCTCTAAGCTTTGGAAAAATGCATTACTAAGAAACCTAAATTGTCGCTAAATTCCATGTGCTTGGCATGATTAATTCTTCAATTTCTTATGATACTTCATCTTGATTTACTTTTAAGTCATACCATACCATGGTGGTAATTAAGTGTCACGTGTGCTTGTGTCAATCGTATAAAATACGCCATTTTGTTTGATTAAAGTTAAATACTTAAATACCTAATATGAGACAATCACCAGCACCATGGAGGTTGTATGAAGTGTGGTTTTGATTCTAATGTTATATCCACCTAATGCTCAATCTATATCCTTTCTTCTAAGACTTGTACTAATATAAAGTCTAAAAAAGTAGATGGTTATAATCAAAAGAATAAAACTTTTTCATAGACTTAAGCTTGCTGCATGCATACTAGAGAAACTATGAACCTGGATTTAACCTTAGGAATCCATAGTTGCAACACTATGATACTGAAGTACTGAATAACAATTAAAATAATATGTAATGAAGAGAGGAAAAAATGTTAGGGGCATCATGCATACGTACTCATAGATATACACATGCATATATACATATGTTCATATATGCATAGATGTGTTTCTCCATACATACCTATGTATGCGAAGTGTGAACCATAGTCACATAAATCGCTGATGTTGCC
This sequence comes from Ambrosia trifida, assembly GCA_028751855.1. Lineage (NCBI taxonomy): Eukaryota > Viridiplantae > Streptophyta > Magnoliopsida > Asterales > Asteraceae > Ambrosia > Ambrosia trifida. The sequence goes on from CM054126.1 coordinate 32,518,470, forward strand.
ACGATTTTCGATCTGGTTCGTTCGTACCAGTTCGCGGTACGTTCGTGTTCCTGGTTCGTACGGGTTCGCGTTTTCAAGCATAAAATTGATGTTCCCAAATGAAAGAAAAACAGAAACGAGAAGATACCTGACGAGGATCTAATTCTCCGATTGATGTGGCTGCTACTTTGCTTCAAACTTTTATTAGGGTTTTTTAGATGATGAAGATGAAGAGGGACATAAAGATGTGGGCGATGGGTTTGTTAATTTTTAAAGAGTGAAGGGCTATTAATTTTCTTACTTACCTGGGCTATTGTTTTTTAGAGTTTTGTAGGTGGCCCAATTCAAAAGCAAACAAACTAATATTTATTGCAAATTATGCTATGAACTTATTTAATAAAACCAAATAAAAAAAAATACTCATATTATTAATAAATTGAAATTTGTAAAGTCCTTCCAAATTCAGAAGACGTATTCAAGCATTTATTAAGCTTCTCTCCATTCTCAATTTCTAATACATTATCTATTCTTGATTTTATATAGTACCCAATTTCAAATTCTGAATACGTATCTAAGTTAAACGGGTATATCGTACCACATTATATGTTACATCGTACCAGAGCGATCCGAAATGAGCCTACCCCCTCTCGTACCGAATTTTAGGAACCTAGCGAATTGCGATCCCGTTCCACGTTTCCGTACCGGGCGTACCGCGAACCATGTGACTATGGTGTGAACTAGTCTAGAGTCCGATATCACTAACCACAGTTGTTAGCATTTTGTAAGTAAAAACAAACGTAATGAAGAGGATTCCATTGTACATAGGGTTAAAATAAGAAAACACTGAATTAATCTATGTTTATTAAGATTTAACACCTGAAAAATGTAGAGTCTGCTTCAGTGGCAACAGCCTTCGCTAAGTATGACTTTCCTGTCCCAGGTGGACCATATAAAAGAAAAGCTCTCCAAGGTCGCCTTTTACCTAACACAAAACGAAGTATCAAGTTGTCAACAAAGACACAATATATATCCATGAAACATGAGTATGTCGAGCTACTTATTCCCTCTACAAGTTAATTCCCTCTATACCAAATAAAGAGTTTTTTGAACGAAACTCAAATTAAGAATGCATGTTACTAGGCCATGTGGGTTACATTACATCACCTCATAAAACATTCCTACAAGTTGTATAGTAACATATTTGTTTCATTTAAACCTTCATTCTATCAATCCAGCAGATTCCATAATAAGTAGTACATTTAATGTCAAACTTTAGTGACCAAAAAAAAAACATTCTTTAAACTTGTTAAGAACTGATGATCATATCATTCTGGCAACAAAACACTAAACTGTTCAGAGCTTTTATTAGTATCACAAGCTACAAAAACACAATGGTATGTCATGTTGACTCTGTGTTTTAAAAAGCACGCTCTAGCGCGAGGTGCACCTAGGCGCCAGTCCTGCGCCTCATGTAACACAAGGCGAGCACCGTACATAAAGCACAAGAAAAGCGCGATTTTTTGGCCAAAAAAGCTCCTGAGGCGCACGCTTTTTGTACGGGGGCTGTTTTATGCTTAAAATTGTTATACATGTAGCTAAAAAGGTTGTACATTTAAGTTAAATCATATATAAACCTTATTTGTATCTATATTTTGGGTAAATCATAAATGATGCTGAAAACCTATAGCATATATAAAAAAAATATATAATCGTCTAGCGTCTCGCGTACGAAAATCCCACCGCTTTTGCGCTTTGCGCCTCGGTTTTAGACCATGTCGCTTTTGTGCGCTTCGCGCTTTTTAAAACCAAGTGTTGACTTCTTTATTTGACATAAACCTAAAATTCATTTACTTCATTTACCTCATTAACTAGTAATGCTCAAAAACTAACACCTTTAAACTAGTTAATCCCACAAATATAATCTTATCTTATACCTAATAAATAAGTAATTGACGATGCCACCTCACTTATTTCACCAATTCGTATTCTATTTCCTAACCACTTACTACTTAAAGTAAGAAATCCCAATCATATATAATCATATCTTCATCACCAACTATCCAACATTTTGTTTATTCAACCCGCGCAATACACCAATATGGCCGTATCAACTTTCTAACCTACTTACCTAACAAACAATAACACTATAAAACTATATCAATTATCAAACTATAAACAATCAAGCAACACAAACCAGTAAAAAACTGCGGAAATTTAACCGGCAGAATAACCGCCTCCTGCAACGCTTGTTTCGCACTCTCAAGCCCCGCCACATCATTCCACTTCACATTCGGCTTCTCCCGAACAATCGCCGAGTTCAATCCCGCCCTAAGTTTCGAATTCTCCTCATTATCTCCCCCACCCCCACCCCCTTCCCCATCCTTAGGTTTCGTCTTCGGCCGTGCAGCCACCGCCGCATCACCGCCGTTAGCCGCCGGTCCAGCGCCACCGTCATCCAACACCGCCCTAATCTCCTCAGCACGACGCAAATACTCAGTGAATTTCTGTGTAATTGCTTCTCGAATCTTAGGGTTTTTTTCGTACTTTAAGTGGGTTTTGAAATACTCTAAAGCGTTCATGTATAAAGGGAAGGCTTTGGAGTAGTTTCCTGCGTTGTCTTCTTGTACGGCTTGCTTTACGTACTCGATTGCTTGTTCTTTGAAGTTGCTGTACATGGTTGTTGGTTGGATCGAAGGATTGGATTGGGATTATTGATTGGGTTTTTATAAAAATAATAATAATAATAATAAAATTAGGGTTTGGTATTTGGGGGAAAAGGGTTGAAGAAGATGGTGGTGATCAGGTGACGACGCAGGGATGAAGAAATGTGTTTCAAATTGTTTGTGCTCACGCCATTGGGATTATTATGTCTTTTGGGACAATATAATTTGATGTTCGTTAATTAATTTCTATCTCCCGGACTTTTATATTGGCGGTTTTTCTAATAAGGACACCGTCCCTTCAAAGTCACAAAAAACTTTGGCGAATGTTCTGTTTAGCAAAACTGCTCAGAGCCTGGAAGAAGTTTTTGAGTTGTCCTCCCGTCAGAAGGCGGTGATTGAATGCCTAAAGAGCCCTCATGCTCAGGATTTTTTTACCGTTATCTCGATTGAGGAGTTGGGTCAATGCATGTCTGCAGTGGAATACAGGGCTATACTCAAATACCGGTTGATGATCCCTATGTACCCGGAAGACGAAACATGCCCCATCTGCCGTAAAGCTTGCATGGATAAATACGGGGAGCACGCAATTCATTGCAAAGAGCTCCCTGGATTCAAATACCGGCACGACTGGGTGAGGGACGTTTTGTGGGACATCTTGAGAAGAGCTGGGATTTCTGCCAAAAAGGAGGCCCCTGTAAATTTTCTCACAGACCCTGCGGAAGGGAGATCCACCCTGCGACCTGCAGATCTGCTTGTCTTTGGTTGGGAAAAGGGGAAACATGCTTGCGTGGACCTCACAGGGGTATCTCCTTTGGTTGGGTTAAGGGAAACAGGGTTTGTAGCTGGGCTAGCATCGAGAAAAGCGGAATCGAAGAAAGTAGATAAGCATGCTAAAGCTTGTGCAGAGAACCAACATGTCTTTATCCCTTTGGCCTTTGATACCTTTGGCTCCCTAACGCCAGAAGCTGTTCGTTTCTTGACCAGGGTCCAACAGGTCGTCCACAGCAATAGTTCATCTCCAGAGGGGCAAGGATTTGTCTTTGGTAGACTAGGGTTCGCAATTCAGAAAGGGGTGGCAGCGCAGCTTGTTGCCCGTCTACCTTCTATTGTGATGTAAGTTTCGTATTTTGTTTTAATGAAAAGAAAATTCTCAGAAAAAAAAAATTGAGAAAAAAATTAATTAATTAATATTTAATAATAATAATAATCTATACTATATTATAATGCACTAGTAGGAAACCCGCGCGATACAGATCTCACTAATCTTCAAATAAAAGTCTTGTACTTTGTTGAATGCCCGTAAAATATGTAAACCATTAATAGGATGTTTTCCATATACACACAAATAGTCTTTTGTATGTTGCTTAGTGAGTTAAAGAGCGCATAATCCATTTAAAAAATAGGGTTGGGTTATTCTACAAAGGCTACATAAAATCGAGCGTCTTTTTATCTTTGATATGAGTACCATATTGTTATACTTTCGAAAAAAAAGTCAAAAACCCATTTGCGTAAGACACAATGAGCACCAATTAAATATAGGGTATAAAACATAATCAACATCTAATAAAACACAATGGACGATATACTAAAGACACAATGAATAAAGACTAAAACACAATGAATACTTTTGAAAAAAAAAAGTTGAAAACACAGTTGCGTAAGACACAATGGATGACATACTAAAGACACAAAGAACAGAAGACTAAAACACAATGAATACTTTTTAAAAAAAAGTCAAAAACCCAGTTGTGTAAGACACAATGGATGACATAATAAGGACACAATGAATAGAAGACTAAAACACAATAAATACTTTTGAAAAAAAAAAGTTGAAAAGACACAATGGACGGCATACTAAAGACCCAAAGAACAGAAGACTAAAACACAATGAATACTGAAGAAACAAATAGCCTAACCTCCTTATAAGGATGATAGTCTAGATGAAACCACAAGATTGATCCTTCACTAGCACTTCCTGGATTGGAGTAACCTGCAATAAAGATTAAGTGGGTAGGGAGACGACTACACAAGGTAGTAGTTTATAACAAAAACGGGGGTGAATGGGGATACTATCAAGTTTGATAGCTCTTAGGGTTAGCCAAAAGTGTCCTTTCTATTAGGGAGATGATCCCTTATATAGAGGTGGACGTATGCCACCATTACCCAAAACCCTAATCGTAATGGGCCAGGCCCGATTAGGGTTGTCTCCACTACCCAAGGATTATATTAGTAAAGTGGTTAATGAATAGCTATAAATAAGGAAACATGGAACAATTACCGCCTTTACAGTTGCCATTTGCGGATATCACTCCGTAATTGTAGGAAAGTAGTTAATGCTCTTAAATGACGGAGGAACCTCTTTTGTGCGCGAGAAACTATTCCGCGGGGCTGAATTCCGGGTTTGGGTATACTCTGCGCAGTTATGAGCACCCAATCCCATCAAGTCCCCCCAGTCCAGCGTGTACCCTTTTTTCGAGTGTATGAGGGAAGAGGGTGGATGGTGGACTTAAACGTGGTGGCCCCTGGATGATAGCTCAGCCTTCCTTGGTGGTGAAAACATGGTAATCGGTGGATTGTTGTTGCAAAATAATGAAGACTCGGAGTGTTTGTCATACGGAGAGCGGAGTGCCTGTCATACGGAGAGCGGAGAACGGTACTTGAATTTGACGTTGAATCTTCGTGGTCGCGTCACGTGCCACTTTAGTAAAGGACAGCTGTCAGGTAATGAGCAAAGGATGGTGGGTAGCGTCTGTCACAAGCTATGCTTGTGTCAGTGAGCATCCCATCGGTTATGGCGGACAACTGTCTCAGGCGCGTGCTTAGCGCGTGGTGCGCGCGTGTGCCGCCGAATTAGCTGTTCACAGCCACGTGTCGTGTGGAAAACCGTTTCCACTTACCCAGGCTGACGTCATTGGCAGTTATAGCCCACATTATAAAAAGATTACAAAATTTTTCAAACTTCACCGTTCTCACACCTTTCATTGCAAACCTTCAAACTTCCCTTTTCTCTCTCATTCTGATTAGCCGTTGCTTTTACTCAATCATCAAAAATGTCTCAAGAAACATCTGGTGCTGCTGATCTGACAAAGACGACTGAGAAAACAGAGAAGGGCATTATCACAACCGTTGTTAAGTGGGATGCCTCTTCTTTTTCCTCATTCCTCGATCACTATGGAATTGAGGCTGATTGGGAGCCTGAACTACCTGCTGCTGGTAAGACGGCGTTGGACGCTTCTCGTGGTAAAATCACTCTATATGAAGCGTTCTTTACCCGATGTTGCTTTCGTCTTCCCATTACAAAGTTCCTGGTGAGCACCTTTATGAAATATGGGGTGCATCCTACCCAAATGACTCCGTTTGGGCTGTCTAGACTCGTGCATTTTGAAGCAACCTGTCGGTCTCTCGACCTAGAGCCGACCTTTGATATGTTGAATGTTTTTTACGTTCTTGAAGAGGCCCGCGGTGGGCCCGGGTGGTACAATGTAGCTCCCCGGAGGAATCGGACTCAGATTGTCTCAGAGAGTCCCAAATCAATGTATGATTGGAAGGAAAAATTTTTCTACATCCACCGAGGGGTGATTCCCGCTGCCTTGCAGTGGATGAGCATTGGAGTGAAGGAAAGGATTGCGGAGTTCCCGCCCATGAAAGATTACAAAAACCAACCGTGGTATGATACCCTGTGTGCGCATTCCACTCCACTGTCTATGGAGAAGTGCCCAGAGGGCGTGCTTGTGATGCTAGGGCTCAGCCGTTTGGGGAACCCGGAGGGTCATGAGCCCACCGCGGCTGATGCCAGTAAGTACATGTGTGTTTCTTCATTTTATTTCTTCTTTTATTTTTGTGCTTTCTCTTTATGTCATTAACCTTGCAGGAATGACAAAGTTTGATCTTTTCGATGCCCGAGGGGCCGCTAAGCTGAAGTATGCTGCTTTGCCCCAAGGAACTCCCACAGTGATTGAGCGAATGGCTCGCAATTTTTTGATGCCACAACTCAAGAATGCCCCGCAGCATTACACGCGTACAGGTTACATCCTATACTACCTCTCGATATTCAATATATTGTTTCTTGTGTTACTGCGGAGGATTCCTGCGCCGAAAAAGGGTGCGTCGCGTTCCGCGTATTGCAGACTCTGATCCCGCGTACCCTTTGTTTCAGGCGCAGGGATTTGCCCAGCGAAGAAGACCGGGGTTGACTCGGGTGAGACTTCCCCGGGTCGTAAGAAGATGTCATGTACAGGTAAATCGTGTCTTATGTTATCGTGGTATTTATGACGCTTGAACCCTGTTTTATGCCTGTCCGTAGGTGCTGGTCCTAAACGTCAGCGGAAAGAATCTCAGAAAGGGAAGAAGGTGGCCTCCAGCTCTACTGTTTCTAGAGACGATGACGAGGCAATGGAATCAGACGATGACGCCAAGCGTCAGCGTACACGCGGACCTACACCCATTGATGATTCCGTTGAGATATCTAACGAGCTATATCAGAAGCGTCTTGAAGATCTTGCCCAGAAGCAGGTTCAAATCTCAAGGCCATCTACGGAGGTCGTGAATGCAACTTCTTCCAATGTGGTTGAGGATTTGACCCTTAACAAAGGGACAAATGTCATGCCTGCTGGCCTGAAAATAATTGTGAAGCCTCCGCCTAAACGGAAACCTGTGTTAGTCAAATCTGTCAAGCAGATCCCTGGTAAGTTTCTGTGCCAGATCTTGTGTTCAACTTCTGAATATGGAACACAAAGTGATTATTTTCTCCTTGGTATTCTCAGGTAAAAGTTCTGCTCCGCAAGGGGCACTGAAGAAACCCATTTCAAATGTGGAGAAAGTGAATGAGCCTGTCCCGGAAGATGTTCAAAGCTCAAATCCATCTGAGTTGGAGACCCGGAGACCTTCTCAAGTGGAAGGGGTCATGGTGTCTCCGAAAGCAAGTGAAGGCACTGGTAAAGGCCCTTTGGTTGAGTCATCCACTGTGAATGTTGATCCAACAATCGTGGAGGCGGATGCCTCCCGAGGAGAAAAAGGTAGCCAGCTGGATCCACCCTCTGAAACGGATAAGTCTGCTTCCACGGGTGTTCATGCGGATAAGGTATCCGCGGAAGGTGTGCTGACCTCCTCGACTCCGAAGGGGAATATAACCAAGACTGCCCGGGGGTCAGGAAAAGCGAGTGGAAGCGGAGGAAGGCTAGCTCCTCGTGATTTTGACCCGAACAAACCTTATCAGCCCCGGTGGGATATAAGGCAGACAACCCGCTTTACCAATCCGTTGAGTGCGGAGGAGTTTATCTCCTATGCTGTTCCGCCCAGTGAACGTGACTATCAAGATGGTATTGACCGTCGCTCATTGTTTTCTGACATGAGCTTGAATCTAGCTTTATGCTTTAGTAACTTCGGGTCGATGATGCGGCGAGAAGAGGAATTCCAGCGTTCCTGGCAAGCTCTCAATAGTGCGGAAGAAGCACAAAGGAAAAGGGAGGAGGAATTCCAACGATTCCGTGCAGATTCTCGTTCTGAAGTTGAGCAATTGAGGGGTCAACTTCGGTCTGCTGAGGGTGAGATTCAAAAGATGAAGACTGAGAAAGTTGAAGCTGCCAAGGGGTGGAAGGAGTCTTGTGAGCGCACCAACTTGGACCTAGAGCGTGGTCGGAAAACAATTGAGAAGTTGAAGAATGAGATGGCCCGCGTGGCTCGCGAGGCAGAAGAGAAACAGAAAGCTTTGGATGCCAAACAAGCTGAACTGTCTGACACGGTCATTAAGTTGAAAGAGCAACATGAGAACTTAGTGACCGCCACCACGCGGGTTTCAGAGTTAGAAGCACAAGTGAAAAGTCTTGATGAGGAAAAGGCACGACTAGATGAAGCGAATGCCTTATTGGATTCCTCTCGTGTTCAGCTGGAAGTGAGCCTCCAACAAACGCAAAATGAGCTCCGTACTGCTGCGCAAACCTCGCAGGCTGCTCGGGAGCGTTTAACTTGGATGATGCAGCACGGTCTTCAAGGGGTTCGATTTCCCTTCACATCTGTTTAAGTATTTATATGTTGTTATACACTTTATTGCCTTATCTTGTTCATGTTTGATCCATAGGTTTTTAAACGCATATGGAACGAGCCGAAGTTTGGCGATGCGGTGGCGAAGATCGGTGCGGCGTCCATGCGGAGTGGCTTACAGGAAGGGTTTGTGGAGGGCTATCATCACCATGCGGCTGGCTTAGCCCTTGAAGATGGAGAGCATTTTGGGAAACCGTATGAAGATGAAACCGTTGCTGCGCAGCAGGAATTCGAAACCCTCACCTTTGATGTCTTCGACGTGGTTGATCATTGCCTGAAGACGGATGATCCAATAGGTTAGCTGCGCGAGTATTTTGAAGAATCTGATCGTCTTGGCGCAGAGATCGAAGAGAACGAGCGGAGAGAAGAAGAAGCGCGGAAAGCCGCTGCACAATGTAACACCCCAACCGATGGCGGAAACATCGGGATGTCACGTATTGATGATTGTTCAGTAGCACATGGTGAATAATAAATTTCATTAAATAATTTAGATAAATTACATACAATAGTTCTAGAATTTGTACATCAAATTGAATAAAACTATACACATATCTTCAAGCATCAATTCAAATCTTCAAGCAAATAGAACCTGAAACATGTTAAGTTGAAAATGTTTTGGGTCAACAAAAGTTGGTGAGAATTACATAGGTTTTTGATAATTGAGTAAAAATGATGTGCAATTCATGTGTCATGTCAATCTAGTCCATATGTGAGAACATACTAGAAATAAATCGAGTGCATAATCAACCCTGATGACTGTTATAAAATGATACATACCATACGCTCATGGTCCAATTGAATATGTTATACGATAACAAACACCCACGCTACCTTTGTAGGAGGCACGTATCCGGGTGGGATTGTCAGTCCAATAGATCTATCAATGTATACCGTCGGCTTGATCAATGTTAATGATTATGCTAGAATGGTGCTTACTCTAATCATGCTCAAGACATAATGCAACATAGAAAACACATAGACACATTGATGATTGAATTGCAATGATGATGTTATAAACATGTTTCACCCCAAAAATGGTGATAAATAGAAAAGGGGCTATGTAAAACTCACCTTGGTAAAATGTTATATCCGTTGAGAAATGTGTTGACCAAATGTATCAAGTATCATCCTAAAATGAGGTAATAAATATGTCTAAGTCTATCAAGTCTACAAATGTATAAGTTCTAGGGCTTCGAATTGGGGATAATTGCTCGTTTGATTAATATTAAAAATATTCGCCAATTGAGAGAAATTTAGTAAATAAATAACCAAAAATCTTTTTATGAAATTTAAACTTAAGATGGTTACAAGAATGTGTTTAAAGTGTAAAAATAATTTTTATGAAATTATTTTCTTTAAAATAGATTATTAAGTCTATTTATAACAAATTGTCAAACTTTAACTTTAATAATTAAAAATATTAAAATTAAATAATTTTTAGTTTAAAATTCATATTTCTGTTCTAAATGATCAGAAATAATTTGTATAAAATTTTGGTGCAAAAATAACAAAAATTGAATTTATTATGATTTAATTATGATTAAAACTAACAAAAATTGATTAAAAATATTAAATAAATGATTTTACTGAATTAAAAATTATTTCAGTAAAGTTTAACATTGTATAAACATTGGGTAATTTTTGTAGAATTTAATAAAGTTGTTTTGATATTTTAATGGATTTTTATAAATATAATAGTATAAAATTGATTTAATTATTATAAATATTAAATAAATGAATTTTTGAAAAATAAAAATTGTGAATAACACTTTTAACTCAGATTTAGTAAATATAATTTTTTTAGAATTTATAAAATAGTTTTAATATTTAAAAACGAATTTATAAGATTAAAATGTTCTATATATATATATATATATTAATTGATTTGTTTGTTTGAAAATGAAAAAGAGAAAAAAAGAATGTCACGTCCGGGACTCGAACCCGCGTGACTCGGCTGTGGGACACCAGACACAACCATCTGGTCCAAGCCAGTGGTTGTGTTTGGTTGTTGTTAATATAAAATAAATACAGAAAGGTGTTCTTCCCCAAAACCCCAATTACGAGCCCTAGATCTACAATCAGGCAATTATCACAACATTAACCCAATTAAACATAGGGCTAATGTTGTTCAGACGCCGATTAACAAAACCCACCATAAAAATTACACTTACAAACACTTTATGATCTCGATTTGATCGGTCAACTTGAAAACTTAAACATACGATCGTGCACCGTAAACAGAGGATAATTAAGAGGATTTGGAGGTGGAGAAAGGTGTAATGGCGAGTTGTGAATACTCGTGGATGATCAATTTATAGTATGAAGTCCTGGTTGATTGAATTGGTATGCGTTGACTCGTCATTGAATACATACGCGTATAGAGTTTAATTGGGTATCAATAGATTGTCAATAAACGTGTATTATGGTCTTAGATGGCCGATAATTAAGTAAATCTTCCAAAACTGGATCAATCACGCGTTGAATGTTGATGATTAAGATGGCCGAGCATCACAGTTGACTTTTCGAAGTCAACTGTCACCGTCCAATACACTATATAATTATAAGTGGCATGTTATAAATCAGATGAGAGTGCCAGACCAACTGGTTGTGAGGGTGTGTTTGTGTGGGTTTGACTCGGGTTCGAAACCCGTATGAAGCAAATCCCCTTTTTTTTTTTATAACAGACACCAGGGGAGGGGGGTTGGGCCTTGGTGTTGGATTGGGCCTGCTGGGTTAGTGGGCTTAAGGATAAGGGGTTGGGTTTGTTTGTAGTTTTAGTTCAATCCAACCATTATGTTGGTTATTATCACTACTATTATTATTATTATTATTATTATAAAAAAAAAAACTTATATAATATATATATATATATATATGTTGTGAATTAGGAGAATAAAAACTTGGGTACAAAAATGAGGGGTTTTTATAATTAAAATTTGGGGAAAAATTTTGCGATGTTACACACAAGGAGGAGGCGAATCGTCCAATGCTGGTGCGGGGTCTGGCACGTAGAACGAAGGGGCGGAAGATGACGCGTACATAGATCTTATAGACTATAATTGATTTTCTTTGTAATTTGTCGTCTTCCCTTTCCTTGTGACTCTTGTAACTGAACAATTGCATGCTTCCTTATGCTTTATTATTTCAAGTCTAGTTAATGAATTTGTGCTTAACATGACTGTTGAACTACCATGATGATTGGATGACGTCAGCCTTGGAAAAGGGGTGCCACTTGTCCTGCTGATGTCATCTGACAGTTTTGGCGGCGCTGCAGCTGATTGATGTGACGGTTGACGTCCACACTTGAGTATTAACCATTAATGGTAATTAATGGCCTTCCTTGTCTTTCCTATAAAAGGTTAACCATGGATTAAAATTTTCCCATAACTCTTGATTTTTCTATCCATTGCTTCCATGGCCTCTCCCTTGAGAATTACCGAAGCTGAAGTTGAAGCATTGCAAGGGATGTTGTCACTATCTGATCATCCCCCTGTGATCAAGGTACCTCCAACTCCCATGCATCAATTAGCCACTTATTGTGGTTATCTTTTATTGACTGAAAATCAACAAGTGGACCAACCAGTAAAGCATGACTCGCTTGGTGCTCCTGTGAAGATGAAGCGGCTAGGTGAGCTCCAGGATCATCCCAAGATTCCCAAGTTAAGGCTTCGTCGAACTTCCACCGGTTGGCAGCATGCCACTTGATGTCTTTTTTCTTTTTGTTGCTTTTTTGCTACATAGCCCTAGGTGCATGTATTGTGTTGGCTTAATCACCTCTTTTGTATGTTTCTTTTGAATCTGGTGATGATATGTAAGTACGCCAATGTTTTGTTTAATGAAATGTGTTTCTTGACCGTAGTTGTCATTGCATGTAGACCAAAGTTAAAGAAAATAAAATAAACTAAAATTCCTTTTATTGAAATCGAAATGGTCATAGCCACTGTTTATTACAAACTTAATAAAATACTTCATAAGTAACACATGCGCAGTTGGGCTGCGTTCCATGTGCGTGGGACTGGGGTGCCATCCAAACGCTCCAGGGCATAAGCACCCTTCCCCAATACTTCTTGAACTTTGTATGGCCCTTCCCAGTTTGGTGCCAACTTGCCTGGCTTTTCCGCGTTTGATGCCTCGTTGTTGCGGAAGACGTAATCTCCCGCGCGGAAAGCCTCTGCCTTCACCTTTGCATTGTAGTATCATTCAAGCTGTCTTTTATAGTTGGCTTCTCTGACGGCGGCCATGTCTCTGCGCTCATCTAGTAGGTCTAGGTTGAGCTTTAGCTCCGTATCGTTAACCTGATGGTTTGCCAGTAAGATTCTTGGAGACGCACAATACATTTCCGCAGGAATGACAGCCTCTGTTCCGTACGTAAGGCTAAACAGGGTTTCTCCATTACTTGTCTTGGATAACGTGCGGTGAGCCCATAAAACATGAGGGAGCTCGTCAACCCAACCAGTGCGTTTCGTTCCAAGTCTAGTCTTGATACCCTCTACCACGCTTCTGTTCGCGCGTTCGACCTGCCCATTACCTTGCGGATGTGCTACCGAGGTGAATATCTGCTTAACATTCATGGAGGTTAACCATTCTTGTAAGTGTTGGTCCGCGAACTGCGTACCGTTATCACTTACAATTTCCATGGGTAAACCGAAACGACATATGATAAATTCCCAAATGAATTTCTTTATGCTCTTTCCATCAATGGAGGCCAAAGGCTTGGCTTCCACCCACTTGGTGAAGTAATCAATTGCGACCACCAGATACTTTACGTTTCCTGGAGCTGTGGGAAATGGGCCTACGAGGTCGATGGCCCACTTTTGAAATGGCCATGCCGCGGTCACAGGTATCAGATTGTTCTTGGGTCGCAGCGTTCCTGGAGCATGACGTTGACAAGACTTGCATTTGCGCAGTTCCGCCACAGCGTCCTTATGCATTCCGGGCCAATAATAACCCGCATTCATTAGCTTTGCTATCACCATCCTAGGGCCAGCGTGCAGCCCGCACGACCCCTCATGTATGTCTTTGATAAGGTAAGTAGCCTCTGCAGAGTCAACACAACGTAGCAATGGCCCTAAGTAAGAGCGCCGGTACAATATACCATCAATGACTTGGTAATGCAGTGCCTTGTTTTGGAGCTTTCAAGCTTCTGCCTTGTTGTCTGGGAGTGTCCCGTTTATGAGATAAGCCTGAATAGGAGTTATCCAAGATGTTTTTCCAATTTGGATAACGTTAACCTGTTTCTGAGGCACGGATGGATTATCCAGGACTTCCACTCTCACATCTTTTGCTAGATGTTCAAAAACCGTGGATGTCATCTTGCTTAATGCATCTGCTGGCTTGTTTTGACTCCGCTTGATGTGGTGAACCTTGCAGTATGCGAAATCGCGCATGAGGGTTTTGGCTTGCTCCAAATATAGAATCATGGATGCTTCACGTGCTTCGTAAGAACCGTCGATATGATTAGCTACGAGCTGGGAGTCGACGTGGGCGTCTAAGTGTTGCACACCCATCTTTTTCGCAATGCGCAATCCCGCGAGCAATGCCTCGTATTCCGCTTCGTTGTTTGTTGTTGGGAAATTGAGGCGGATTGCGTACGTGAAATCCTTCCCTTCCGGTGTAACTAAGCGCAAGCCTGCTCCAGCGCCATCATCATTGCATGCCCCATCGGTGTATAGTTCCCATTTCTCCGCTGGTTCCGAATTGGGAGTGGTGATATGTGCCTGTTGGCACTCAGTGATGCTTTCGGAGGGGACTTCCGCAGCAAAGTCTGCGAGGATCTGCCCTTTGAAGGATGTTCTTGACTTATACTCGATCGTGTGTTCTCCCAGCTCGATGGCCCATTTAGCTAATCGTCCCGACAGCTCTGGCTTGCGTAGGATGTCATTTATGCGAAAATCTGTCAGGACAATAATGGGGTGTCCCTGAAAGTATCTCCGCAACCTCCTTGACGCGTGTACCAATGCTAATACCAGCTTTTCCATCATTGAGTATCGAGTCTCTGGGTCGAGCAGAGTTCTGCTGACGTAATATACTGGGGTTTGGACACCCTTTCGATCAACCAAGAGAACAGCGCCGATTGCCTTTTCCGTTACGGATAAATATAGTGTCAATGGCTCTTTCGGGAGTGGAGCTGTGAGAGTAGGCAAATGGGTCAAACATTCTTTCATTTCTTTAAATGCGGCCTCGGCCTCGTTTGTCCACTTAAAGTTGGATTTCTTGAGGCAGCTTTTCAGTGTGCTTACGAAAGGGAATGACTTGGACGCATAGTTTGAGAGGAAGCGGCTTAGAGCCACTAAGCGTCCCATGAGTGTCTGGACTTCCCGGATAGAAGATGGAGACGGCATACGCTCGATTGCTTGTACTTTGTCTGGGTTTGCGCGGAAACCATCTTTGGTTACAATCACTCCCAAAAACTTGCCCTCCTCCATTCCGAAAGAACATTTGCTCGGATTGAGCTTCATTCGCACTGCACGGAGCTGATCAAAGGTCTTCTGGATGTCCAACAACATTTGATCCTCCTGCGTGCTTTTTATGACCAAATCATCCACATAAACTTCGAGATTGACCCCTATTTGTTTGTTGAACACATTGTCCATTAAACGTTGATACGTGGCTCCCGCGTTCTTTAATCCAAATGGCATTTTGGTATAGCAATAGGTTCCTGTATCTGTGCGGAAAGACGTTTTGTCCTCGTCCTCCTTAGCCATCTGGATTTGATGATACCCTTTATACGCGTCAAGAAAACACTTGAATCTGAATGGTGCCAATGAGTCCACCTTTAAGTCAATCTCCGGGAGCGGGTAGCAGTCTTTTGGACATGCCTTGTTTATGTCTTTGTAGTCCACACACATCCGCCAGCCTCCATTTGAATTTCCAACCATGACTGGGTTAGCGACCCACGTTTGATATCTTGTCTTCCGCAGGATGCCTGCAGCTAATAGCTCTTCCACTTGCTCATTCATGGCCTTTGTTTTCTCTGGCCCCATACTGCGCTTTTTCTGGACGACTGGTTCAACGGACTTGTAGACGTTAAGCCTGTGCTCCGCTATGTGTCGCGGAACGCCAACCATGTCCGCGGGTTGAAATGCAAAGACATCCATATTTTTGATTAGCAACTGCTTCAAGTGCGCACGTATGGTGTCAGAGATTACTGGGCCAATGACAACTGTCTGATCTGGGAATTTAGGGTTAATGACCCATTTTTCCGGATCAGTACGGTCTGCTTGCTTCATTATCTTGGGAGGTTTGTATGTTTCTGTTGCGTGGCAATTTTTGTTTCCGCGTACGAAAGCCACCCCTTCCCGCGTCGGAAAACCGACCATCTGGTGTGGTGTGGACGCATTGCAATTGAACTTAGCCAATCCTTCTCGCCCTATGAGAACGTCATGCGATGAAGTCACTGGCAACACCATGAAATCACATGTCTCAGTGCGGGAGAGTTGTCCGTCTGTCCATGTGACAGGAAGTGTGAGTATACCCAACGAAATAATCACCTCATGGATGAATCCGGATATTGGCTCTGTTGTTGGAACGAGCTTCTCCTTGTCTTCGGCATCTAACTGATCGAAACACTGCCGGTAGATGATGTCGGTACTGCTACCATTATCGAGGAACATATATCTTGTTCGATAATGTCCGATGATTCCCGTGATGATCAATGGCGTTGTGGAAGATGCTCCTCCTTTAACGCGTGGCATGACAACAGGTGCCTCTTTCCAGGAATCATCATGCGCGGCCGAGTAAGATCTTTTCTTCTGACTCCTGTTATGAGTCATGTAGCAGTTATGGCGACCCGAGCGCTGTACGTAATGCGCGTTGAGGTTCTTTATCCTCTTGTTACTAGCGTCCGCATCTCCTTGCGAGTCTCTATGCTTTTTCCTCACATTCTTTACTAAATGTGAGAGTTGGCCCGACTTGATCGCCTTCTCAATCTCCATCTTTAGACTATAACAATTGTCCGTCAGATGGCCATAGTCTTCGTGATACTCGCAATATTTTGACATGTCCACGTTTTTCCGATCTTGACTTAGTTCCCTGGGCTTGGGAAATTGGACTTGTTCGGTTTTCAGTACCTCGGAGGGTGTCTTTGACAGTGGGGTCCAGTCGTAATTCTTCTTGCTTGGCGGTTTCGAATCACGTGAGTGCTTGCTATTGAGGAATTGCCGCGCGTCTTGCCCCGAAGAGTATTTCCCTTCATCTGCGGTACCCGAAATTCTTGACCACACCGATTGTTTTCCCTTTCCTTTGTCATGCATGTGGGTACTATTGTGATGAAAAATTTTCAATCGCGTGAACGAGCGTTCCGACGATGTGTAAACCTTTGCTGCTTCGATGAGTTTGTCCCATGCTTCGGGTACACCTTCTTTCCCAGTCAAACATCTCATGAGATCATCGTTTCGCACTCCGTGAATGAATGCGGCCCTGGTAAGCTCTTCACCACAACCCAATTGTAGAGCTTCCTTATTATATCGAACAATATAATCTTCCAGGCTCTCATTATCTTTCCGGGAGCATAACAGAATCTGAGCCTTGTCTTTCTTGTGTTTCCTCAGGTGGGAGAAGTGATTCTTGAATTTCTTTATCAGATCATCAAAATCGACAAGACTTCCGACCGGTAAACTTTCATACCATACTCTTGCCGCACCTGTTAAGGTTTGAACAAACAGATGGCACCAAGCTTGAACCGGCCATGGCCTAGAACTGCCCGCGCAGTCGAATGCGTGTAAATGATCATCCGGATCACGCAAACCATCATATTTTCCGATCGTGTTCGGCAGCTTACATTCAACTGGCATAGGTGCCAGCGCAATTCTTGCACAGAATTTGGATCTTTCTGCAAATGATTTCGGACGATATGGCTTGTGCAGATCATCGTCCGGGTTAGGCTGGTTGCTAGCCACAGACTTATTACGCGGATTCCAAGTTGGATCGGAATTGATTTCATTCTCAGATTCATAATCGTCAGGTTCCCCAGTCAGGTTGACGTGGTCCTGAACGTGAGTAATCTTACCACGTTCTCCACCACGTACCGCCTGGCGGGGCTTAGCTGTATGACGAAAAGCAGGTTGTTCCTCGTTGTGAGAGTTGTCTTCAGCGTCAAAATTCAAGGTTTTTCTTGCTTCCAACCTGGCTTTTGCTATCAGTCTCTTCTGGTACTCTGCTATAGTTTTAGCATTTTCTTGAGCCAACCATTCTTCCAGGTCTTCGACAGGCTCCTCTGTCGTTTTCTTTTGCGCTGCTACTGCCGACTTTCTTGGTGCAAACATTGGAAAGTTCGTGGTAGCCTGTCTCTGATTCACGTTCTTAGTCACCGTCGTTGGTGCGACTGTGTCTTGATTCGCTTGGACTCCATCATCAACGTTGATGGGGTCTGCACGTTGTTCGGTTCCAGAATCCATTTGCACTAGTTTGAAAGATTGGTAGACCGTAAGGGATGGCGCCAATGAAGAAACAAATAGCCTAACCTCCTTATAAGGATGATAGTCTAGATGAAACCACAAGATTGATCCTTCACTAGCACTTCCTGGATTGGAGTAACCTGCAATAAAGATTAAGTGGGTAGGGAGACGACTACACAAGGTAGTAGTTTATAACAAAAACGGGGGTGAATGGGGATATTATCAAGTTTGATAGCTCTTAGGGTTAGCCAAAAGTGTCCTTTCTATTAGGGAGATGATCCCTTATATAGAGGTGGACGTATGCCACCATTACCCAAAACCCTAATCGTAATGGGCCAGGCCCGATTAGGGTTGTCTCCACTACCCAAGGATTATATTAGTAAAGTGGTTAATGAATAGCAATAAATAAGGAAACATGGAACAATTACCGCCTTTACAGTTGCCATTTGCGGATATCACTCCGTAATTGTAGAAAAGTAGTTAATGCTCTTAAATGACGGAGGAACCTCTTTTGTGCGCGAGAAACTATTCCGCGGGGCTGAATTCCGGGTTTGGGTATACTCTGTGCAGTTATGAGCACCCAATCCCATCAAATACTTTTAAAAAAAAAAAAGTCAAAACCCCAGTTGTGTAAGACACAATGGATGACATAATAAGGACACAATGAATAGAAGACTAAAACACAATGAATACTTTTGAAAAAAAAAGTTGAAAACCCAATTGCGTAAGACACAATGGAGATAACGTAAAACACAATGAGTACCAATTAAATATGCAATGAACAATAGGGTATAAAACACAATGAACAGTCTAATAAAACACAATGGACGACATACTAAAGACACAATGAACAGAAAACTAAAACACAATGAATAATAGACTTAAACACAATGAACAACATAATAAAACACAATGTACACCTAAATACAAAACTTATTTGCGTAAAACACAATGAAAAGCATACTAAAAACACAATGGACAAAGTTAAATCATGTGTAGACTAAAAAAACATCTATCTATATATATAAAAGAAAACGTATATGCTGGCGTGGCGTGCAATGGGGGCCTCAACCTCCCCTTGAAAGTGCCACGTGGCATCATAATTGAAAGATTTTAGTGTTTTTGAACTATTTCATTTTTTAATAAAAAAAAAGATAAACATAAAACCCTAAATTAAATTGAGTTATTTTAGGAAAAAAAGAATTTAAAAATAAATTTAAAATTTTCTCTCTCATGTTTCCTCCCATAATTTTTAAACGTTTATATCTTTTATATACAGGATTTTTTAAAGAAAAAAATTACACCAAATTAACGACGTTTTATTATCTTTCCAACGAGTACCATAGTCCTATATAAAAAACAGAGAAAAATCGACTATTTTTTGTGGGGTTTCGTTCATACAGGAAAAAAACACACAAAGTGTTCATGTTATTCATTAATCATGTTTTTTCTTTTAAACCAGGTTTTTATCTACGATGTTGAAAATCAACCCAATCGTCATGTTATCATTGAAATTTTATTAGGTATACTTCATCAAGAGAAGTTAGGAGAAATGATTCTTTAGATTATTACTGATTAGGTTTTAGATTAGGGAATATGAGTTATTACTGATTAGAATACTATGAACATGCAATGATTGAGAGATTTTGTGGTTAGTTAACTTGAGTCATTTGCAATAGGTTATCACGTAAAATTAGATTTTTCAACCCCGGGACCCTCCCGGGATAATCAGCTAGTAAATAATATATTTATAAAGCACATGTGCATACTATAACACAATAAACGAGCAGAACACACAACGGAGAAGAAAACCCATTTAACAAGATTTTTTTTTTAAATTTTAATGTAGCAATGTGGTACTCATATTAAAGATAAAAAACGCTCGTTAATATGGTGAAATTTTTTTGAAAAAAAAAAATATCGTATGAAAAAGTTATAGACGTTTTAAAATGATGAGGGGAATTGACATGTGCATTGCATGTGGAGAGAGAAAGTCAACAAATGTGGTTTTCCTTTTATGCCCTTCCTCTAATTTATTATTTATTTTTTTCAAACAAATTAATCTCAACCATTCAAATATATAATCAATGGATCACAATCCTTCTCACCCTTCTTAAAAAAAATGTCTTGTGTATTTGATCCTAACCCTTAAAAAACATGCTTTTAAATTAAAGTACTTGTGTTGTGGCAACATATTCGATTTTCTCTTTTGAAAAACAATTGTTAAAATGGGATGCAATTAGAATGATGAAGTGAAATTTAATGGTAGTGAAACATGTTAAAATGGGTGGTAATTAGAATGTGATTGTTATGGTTTAATAGACAATTTCTGGTAATTCTTAAACTTGATTTAAGCTCTTATATTGATTGAATCACTTAAATGTTTAGTTTAAGAAAACAATATCAAACAAATTATTACACAACATAATACAATTTAGTTTCTGTGGAAAAGAAAACATATACAAAAGGGAGCTATAAAATCATATAATTGATTATTACTCCTTAGGTTCTTGATCTTGATTTTCATGTTAGTTCGTGAAACGGAATTAGAAAAGATGTGATATAACAAGTTTATTTTTACATTTATCTTGGATTTTATGATTCCTAATAGGGGTGAGCAAACAACAAGAACCGACCCGACCCGCCCAATACCCGAACCGACCCGATACCCGACCATACTATAAATTTGGAACCAAAATCAAGACCGTGAAGACGGGTCGGTCTTCGGTCTTGTCCCGACGGTTTCTACGGTTCCGACATAAAAAACCGAACCCGACCATTTAGGATGTTCAGATTCTCCAAATTCTTCATCAAACGACACCAATTTCTTACAGGTATAGTAATAGGCTTCAAACAATATGTATATAATATCAATTCTCAAACCACGTGTTTATGATATCACCGGATTACATTGTTGAGAAGCTGTGATGTTAAGGAAGAAAGAATGCTTTACTGCTGTTGTTCTCCTTCGAAGCTTTAGAAAATAGTCTTTCATGAATCATTTTCATCCACTAAAACTTAAAATGTGGTTTACATTTTTTTTTTTAAATTAAAGGTTCTGCAGGTAAAAGCTTTGGGGAATGGAAGACTGCCGGTTAAAACTAGACAGGTGTCGGTTAAAAGAGAGATAAAAATACAGTTTTCACTAAAACCACGTGGCCCCTGGTTTTACACTACTTTTTACCAAAATAAATTAAAGTGAATATACAACCCCTTCAAACAAAAACCAGGTAATGCTACTCATATGCTCTCACCTAATGCAACGACTAGAAGAAACAAAAACCTTTTTAGTTTCACAACTAATTTATGCTTCTTATAAATGGATTCTGAAGCTTAGTTCTAATTTCTAAGTTTACTAGAGAGCCGAAAGTCTCATATCTAAGCTTTGGTTTGTTCTCCTATTTCAATTTTTTAGTTTCAGATGAGTTATTTAGTTATTCATCGGGTCGGTCTTCTTCTTATCGGTTTTCCTCCGTACATACCCGAGAACCGAACCAAAACCGAATTTTGCTTTATCTTAGAACCGAAAACCACCCAATTATGTACAATACGGTTCAGGTTCAGGGTTTTTTCGGGTCGGGTTTCGGTTATTTTCGGGTTAAACCGAAATCTGCTCACCCCTAATTCCTAATTATTGAGAATCACTCTAGTTGATAGAACTCCTTTCAACTAATGGGAATATGTCACCTCACCCTATTATTTTTTCTGGATGAAGGACAATTTAGACATTTCACAACCCTTTTAGAGGGGCGGTTTTGTCAAGATAGACCTAATGACAATTCACTTTTTCTTGTTTAAAATGACATCTCTCTCACTCTCTTTCATTTTTTCTTTAATAACCGGATCCATCTTTTTCTCTCTTTCATTTTCTTAAATTCATCTCTTTCATAAAATGTCTTTTCTTCATCTTAAAAACAAATCGTGGAACAAGATAATTAAGAAGTATCTCGTGGCTAGTGATTTTTTGAGTTGTATGTGTGCACTATGCAGTAATATGTGGTGACTGGTTGTTGTGTTAACATCTATAAAATTCTGTTATAGGTTTTTTTTTTTCAGCAACTTTGTGTCACTAGTAGCATTTTTTTTCTTACATCTATGTAAGTTCGTTGGGCACTTTGATGTTGTGTTTACGACTGTACAGTTGTTTGTACATACATGTTACACTTATGTGAAAACACATGTTACTTTTTTTTTCTTTTGTTTTACATTTGTGTAAAGTTTGTTTGTTTAGTAGTTTCTTGTGTTTTGATGTTCGAATATTTGGAGACCTCCTGGGATTGTTGATAAATTTATAGCCTAAGACTTTTTTATGATGTGATGGTGTGCGTTGGGGCAACTTTATGACAAATGAGAGAAAAGGTTCGTGTAAATTTACATAACAACTCATATTGAACAATTTAAGTAATAAAATAATTCCAATGTAAACCATTCGATGCTAAGAAATCAATGGTCGTAAGGAGTTTTTATGGCTCTCATAACTTATACGAGTTCTCATTTTATCTTAACCCTATGTGTGTATTTATTCATTAAATATATCATTATTGAGAAATGATCATTTTATTAAAAGTTTTGATTCTTATAACTAACTTAACATTATGAACCGTGGATTAAAATATGGTTGAACTTAAATATAATTTTAAAAAGTGAAATTAAGTACTACACATGGAAAACAATGCTATGTAGTTTTTAGATGCGTATATTTTTCCCTCTTTCCTTTTCACCACTATGTGTAGTCTCAGGGGGTGCTCAAAAAATCTAAAATCCAAAAAAAACGAAATTCAATTCAAAATCCAACATGAAAAAACCGATATGAATTCTTATTTGGATATTCGGATGGATCCGATCCGAATCTGAATTACCTATTCGGATATTCGATCGGATTCGGATTTTAGAATTGAAAATTTTGGATTATTTATGTTATTCGGATATCCGAATAAACCGAATAAACTTCAATTGGATTTTAGTAAGGGAATGACACATTGCATGAAATTAGTTCAACCCATGAGCCATGATGCCAATACTATATCATAGTTCTTCAACATTGCCCATTTATATATATGACTAGTTGGTTTCACGTTTCGTGATGCTTGATTTTGTGTTCAAGACTGTGTTTTGAAGTTTGATTTGTGTTTTAAATCTACATTTTGAAGACTATGTTTTGAAGTTTGAACTTTATATTTGTGTTTAAGACTAATTTCTACTTCCACTTTTGTTTGTTTACCAACTTCAAATTAGTAAAATGTTAGGTACTATAAATTAGGAAAAAATATAAAAAAAAAATTGAAAAATATTGTTCAGTTTAATTTGTATTGTTTGGATATCCGTTCGGATTATTCGGATTTATCCAAATCTGATCCGCATTGAATTCGGGTAGATTTGGATCGGATGAGTATACACTATACACCATTTCAGATCGGACCGGATTTCGGATATGTTCCTAAAATTTAAAATTTGAATAATCCGGTCCGAACAACCCAATTAACCCATTATCCAATCCGATGAACACTACCTCCAATGTATGGAGGCCAGGAGTTAGACGCTTCTCTCAAATGGTGGCTACATAGCCTATATATCTATAATCTATATAATCTATAATCTATAATATACATTATAAAGGAGAAGTGATGGCCCCTTTGGTAATTTTCATTTCCGTACAACTTAACAAGCAATATTTACAAGACATTTAAGCAAGAAATTTACGGGTATTATGGGAATGTTGGTGACAATTAAGACAAGGTTATTATAGTAATTTTATGTTTTGTTTTTAGTTAAAAACTAAAATCCTTTTCCCATACTACCCTCCCTCCTTTTTTTTTTGAACGGCCAACGGATCAATTCCGAGTACTCTTGGGCACCCTTTTGGCGAATCAGGTACTCGAGAGTACCCGGGCCACCAATTGCCACCAATTCCCGGGAAAACCCGACCACTCACCCGCCCGAAGGCACGACGGTGAAATAGTCGGTAAAACCGGTCGGGATCAGGACTCGAACCCAAGCCAATGGCCGGGTCATCCCTCATTTCCCATCCACCAATGTCCTCCAAATGTAGCTAGTGGGAATTGAACCCAAGCCTCCCATGGAAAACTTTAGGCCCTCAACCAACTAGGCTACAAGTGTTGGACACTACCCTCCCTCCTTTAACCTTCTCTGATCTCTCTTATCTGTAATTAATTTCTTTTAACTACAAGAATGTGAACAGGCCCTTCTCCTAAGTCTACCTCGCTTTGTATTCTAATTCAAGGTAACAACATTCAATTCTTTATTGTTGTTATAACTACGATTTGTCATCTTCTTCCAATTAGGGTTTTTTGTGTTAGATATTCGTGAAATGACAGACAGTTAAAAAGGGATGAAGGAAGTGGGTTTCCAGTTTCAGCTCTACGATGGAGCTCCGCCCAATCGACGATAATGGAATGAAAAACAGATCATAAGGTGAGTATACGTTCTAATTTCATTTGATAGCGAGTTCTACATCTCAGTTTTGTTGATTTGTGGCTTTTTGTTTATGTCAACGAACCTATAATGATTGGATTCAAATGAGGTAACAGGTTCCCTAAGCAGGAGTTTTTTTTAGTCATGTTGAACCATCCGCAGCGATTACCCCTAGATCGATTACCGTCATTACACGTTTTTAGCCTCCAGGTATGTATTCAAAACAACTTTCCATTTAATGTTATTTTGGCCTTAATACAAGTTTGATTGTTGATTTTAGTGTGAGAATTAATCGATATATCCTGGACATTTGAACCTATAAGTCTATAACATAGATTGCCTCTATCAATTTGAATTAATAATTTTATGTGATGTGAAATGAATTGATGTTCTTTTCATTTGTGAATGCGTAAGTGTTTAATTTTGAATGTTTGGTGGTTGTACACTTGATCAAATCAAGTCAAACATTTTCATCATACTTGAGTTTTGCATCCACTTTTCAACCAAAACCCCAAAATTTTGCTAACATGAGGTATTTGATAACCAATTGATGAACTTGAAGAATTTTAGGTCTTTTCTTTCTATTTTCTTTTTTCTGTCTCTTTTAGCTCCAATCTACGAAATAAGTTAGATGCATTTTCTTTCTACTATTATTTTTTGTGTACTTCATATGTAATGCTAATGGGAAAAAAATTTGTTCGCACACAACTTTAGACACGTGAGTCAAAAGATTTCATCTTTGTATCATCGCCACCATCCATGCTCTGTTTTGATGTTTTATTCAACCAATGCTTCCCTTTCCTTTCCTTTTCCGTTAGGATTGCATATAATCACCTCCCTGTTTGATGATGAGCATCTGAAATATGAATGATGTCTGTGCTACACTTCGTTTTTCTCCTGTAACTGAAAGCTCAAGGGTTGCATTATTTTTAGTGTTCAAAACCCATAAGCTCAAGGCTTTCAGGTGTGAAGAACTTGAATCTCATAATCATTCTTTGTGTTCAAAACCTGGTAACAATCCTATGATATCGTGATTAACTGTTTAATACCCCTGATCAATCTTCTGAAAGAAATCATCCCTTTCACATTTCTTGGTTCTTTAATTGCAGTTATTTATTGGGTCCTGCTTACATATTCATTGTGCAAAATTTGCCTCATTTATTTCTCGCCAATTGATGTTAAACGGTATGTTTTTTGTTGCTTTTACTTGATTTTGTATTCTATTCTGCCAATTAGGGCTCTGTTTTCCTTTTTATTTTTCTTCCCTACCTGGGATTTAGACTTTCAATCTATGGATCTGCTCAAAATTTTGTGTTACAATTAGAGCATAGTTAAAGGGGCAAACCTATTTTTAATGGTTGATGCCTAAAAGCTGGCATATAGTATTAGGACAACTTTTTTATTTTGAACATGGAATTTTAAGTCTTTAAATGAACCATTACTTTGTTAACAGGACTACACAAATTTTTTTTATCTCTTTTAATGGTATTATAAAGCATAAAAGTTATTAAAATTCAAATAATAGGAACAATTCAAAGGTGAGTCTTGAAGTTAAATGTTTAGGGTTTAGACATCTAATAGAGTTTTGGTTAGGTGTCAATAATATGGCATGGGTGTACATTTAGTGGAGACCTTTGGTTATCAATGCTGTCATTTTTTGTTGCCAAATAGAAATTATAGAAAAGATGCATGATCATCATGTCAAAACAGAAAACATTGCATCAAATTATAGGTGCAACTGAGCAGTCATTACCGAAAGAAATTGCACAGTGAAGTACCCTTTTTTGTATGTGTGGCTGAGATAGGTGGTCTTATTCAATTCTCTTATTGGATGAGTGGTGATTATGCTGCTTTCTAAAACATGAACAAGCTTACTCACAACAGGCATTGAAATAACTAATAAGGATTGTTTTGATTGTTGTCATGATTAACATTATTTTAATGACTTTAAAAATGTAACATGAAATGCAAACAGTTACAAGAAACTTTGGCGTTCTTTCAAAAACTCATCTTTAATTTTGTCATATTTCTGAATTTTCTTGTAACCTTGATTGTAGGTAACTCGCGGTTGTAAATTTTTGCTTGACAAGATACTTGGAATTCTTGTTGAAGGCTTAATGGACACATTACTAAGCCTTTTTTTATGAACATAAAGACACCAATATAAGGATATTAGATGCAAATGGTTGATTCCAGCTCATGGTTGACGTAAACTTGATGTTACATGTTACATGGTTGTCTTTTATAACAAATATTTTGGGATTTTAAATAATTTTTGTGTTTTGCATCTTGAATACTTTGAGACCAAATTAAATCGGTATTTTACTCATGCAGTGAGTGAATATCTCATTTTCTTACAGGGGCAATATTGGAAAAAGCCACCAAGAGCATATCTGAAGCCAGTGATACTCCAAAGTACTATCGGCGTGCTACACATGGGCCCGATGATCTGATGGGAGGTGACAAACAGGGATTGTTTCATCTGTGAGTATCTTATGTAAGATGCTCATATTTCTAGAAAAAAATATTGTGCTATACAATGTTCAATTGATTTTTTTCTTTTTGTCCAACATAACTGGACTCGAGTACATTCTCTAATATTATGGTCTTTTGAAGAACAATTAACTTATATTAATGTTGGATGTTAGGAGGATGAAACGGGTCAGTGGGTGGGTAAACAAGTAGCTTTTAGTATAGGCTGAAATGGGTCATGTTGGTTTAGATTCATAGAAAACACTTTTTGCCCGTTTTAGCATATAATTAGTGTTAAATAAGGTTATCAAAACTATATTGTTATATTATATCTATATAATAATCTTCCTATATGGGTCTCTAATTCTTTTACTCGGTCACTGTAATTGATCGATTGGGGTGAACTTTTTCTCAGAAAAGGGTCGGGGTCAAAGTTTTGTTTAATTTTCATTCGCATGGCTTGTTTTTTCTTTTTCTTTCTTTTTTTTTTGATATATTTTCAGGTAATAGATGCTTGTGCTGAAGGTAATATGGGTCGTTTTATGAATCACAACTGTGAACCAAACAAACTGTCGCTCTAAAATGGTTAATTCACTTACAAGCACAATGTTTTTGTCTTGAGTTTTAGAGTAGCTGACATGCTCATTGCTTGATTCCATCTTCTTTGGAATTTATATAAATGAGTGCATTCTTGTAGAATATTTTATTGTAAACAAAACATTCTCATTGATTAACTTGAAGCTTGATACTTCCTATATGTGTTTAAGCTATTAAATTACAACTTTTTTTACGTTCTTTCTCACCAGTGGATGGTGAATGAGGAAGTTTGCATTGGCCTATTTGCAATTAGGGATATTAAGGTCCCTAACACCTAGGAAAAAACTTGATATTATTTACAATTTTATTTTGACACTTCTTTTTTGCCTTTACGTATGGATTTTTTCAGCTCCGTTACCTTCATGGCGGCTCTATTCACACCATCGAGTCCAATGATTCACTCTCCGTTCAGGACAAGGCGAGGAGGCGCCAAGAGTTGTTGAGTGGTGGAGGATCCAATGGTGATAAGGTAACCAATGATGGAAACGAGATCAGAAGCGACAGAGACAATGATGTTTCGAAGCTTATTGGCGACAACTTTAATTGCTCGTTTTGTATGCAGTTACCGGAGAGCCCTGTTACCGGAGAGACCTATTACGGTATTGTTTTCTAGAATTAACATTTTAATGATTGAATTATATACATTTATAAATATCTAAACCCTGAAGCCAATGACTAAAGTGTTGCAGCCCCCTATAAACACAATATTTTTTATATCCATTTGCAGTACAACTATCTGTTTCACTAAATACTTGAACACACATAGAAAGAGGCAACAAAATAACCTTCTTGAGATATTCATCTATTCACCACTTACAGGTATGTTACTTTTTTCTTTCTGAAGATGGTTTAAAAAATAATTTATGAAGATTTGGTAAATGGTGGCCCTTTGTGTCAATACATATCACCAAAATAAGAATACATCAAGTATTCATGGTCTGACTTGAGTACTTTTTTGTAGTGTTTTGTTGTTAGAATCTCCTAAAAACTTCTTGTATATATTCTTTTAGTTCAAGTTGTAACAAAGCTTCTTGTTACATTAGTTTTGTTTTTCTTGTTACATTAGTAATGTTTGGAAGAAATGAACCATTTGTCTATGCATTATATAACATCCCTAATGTGCATTATGTGTGTGTTGGCTTCTCTTCAATTTACAAATTCGAATTAGTGGACTTTGTGTGATTGCCGGTTTAAATTACTAGATTTTGTGTGATTGCCACCCACCACTACCATATACCCATTGCCACCGACAAGACCATGACCACTGTCATCGCCTACACGTCATTGTTGCAACTAGCCACCATAAAAAGAAATGCAGTGGGTGAAACCTATTGTGGATCCTTTTCTTCTAAAACAAAGCATACTGGCCCGACCTTTTTGCCTTTCCTAAGATTGTCCACTTTGTAAAAATTGCACATCTACATGTAGCATGATCACTTCACAAATGACGTTTTATATGCAGATAGAATTAATATTACTATCATGGTTTGAACATTGGAATAATTATAATGGTTTTTTATGTTTATCTACAAGTAATGTAGGACAATAAAAGGACAGAGTATAGCCGAATGAAAATTTTGATGGGCAAAAAGAAGTGCTAACAATGGAAGTGCCTGCACTTTTTCTTGATGAACCGAAAGAGCAAACAAGAATTTTGGATCAAATTTATTGATTAGTGGAGGTTATATTGGAAGGCTTTACCAATGACAGTGATGAAGAGTAGTGTTTTCCTGAAAAGACATCCATGAAATTTTATTCTACTTCATGTACTTGTAAACAATTTTTTTTCTATTGTTTCTCTTGACATAACTTTTATGGTTTCGTACCACTTGACTTGCTAGCTATATTCACTTAAGTGATTTAAGGTTTTGGATTATTTCCATGTCACATGTTTTCACCTATTATGATCAATGTAAGTCGATACTCTATATGATTTGAGATTCATGCGGTGCGGATTTGACAATTTCAATGTTTGGTCAATGGTTTAGAACCTGGATCAGGTTGTGTTAAGTGTAAAACACCTGTTTATTTTCCTATACGTATTCTTTTTCGAATACATTTATGTTTAGAATTCACTCATAAACCCCACACACAAGCCACAAACCCAAACAACTATGAGGTGACAAAATAGATCCGTTGTAACGCGCGGGCACCCCAAAACAAGGCGCTGAAGTGTGGGATGATCACCCAAAACAAGTTTACGATGTTATGGGGTGTTGATCAAGCTCATCAAACTTTTATTCAAACATTGTGCGACAATAAAACATATGTACCCGCTGCAACGCGCGGGCATTCCCGCTAGTCTTCTAAATGTAAATGTCATGTGTGAAAATTTTATTGGTTTTCAGATGTGACTTTACGTGTCTTCGGGTGAAGATCTCTAAACACTCCTATCTACGACGAAGCCCTTAAGTAATAGCCGCAAGTAGGGCTGTAAACGAACCAAACGAACACGAATAAGGCTTTGTTCGTGTTTGTTTGTTAAGGTTTCTTAGACAAACGAACTGTTCACGAACACACTAACTGTGACACCCGGCAAATTCTGGTTAACAACGTTGTCTAGATAAAAGTCTACCTTAGCGAGTCACGCGTATAGTATACTTAACTGGGTTAGTTAAGTCGTGTTATGGTTCGGGAACTATCGGTTTAGTCTAGAAGATCATTGGATGTTGGTCTAGAGGTTCATTAGATGTCAGTCCTTAACCAAGTGTACAAATGGTGACGATTTGTAGGATCGTCAGGTCATACGGAACATACAAGTCTCGAGTCCCGGGAATTGGTGAACGAGTGTGAATATGTCTATTTGCAAGTGTTATGTGTTTACAATCATTATGTGACTTGTCGGTATGTGAATATGTGTTAACATATGTTAAAACGGGGTTTAACGCGCAAAATACCAGGAACCAGCCCCTATAGGCGATTAGGGGTGGCTAATCGCCTATAGGAGGGGCGATTGGGCAGGTTTATAGGCGATTGGGGGCCAAATGCATGAGGTTTCATGCGATTAGGCCCCAAATGCATGAAGTTACATGCGATTAGGACCCCTAATCGCGTGTAAATGCTGCACAATCGCTAGTTACGGGCTGGACGACTAAAAACGACTATAAATACCATACTTGACCTCCTAAACTTCATAATACAAACCCTAGTCGTCCCATAACCCGCCTCAACACACACACAACCTCTGGAACGCGATTTTTGATCAAAACACAAGGTTTCAAGCTTAATCCATCATTCTTTCACAAATCTAAGGTTTGGTTTCCATCCATGCAATCTTTATAAACGTTTTTATTCAATCCCTAATGGTCCAGACCTGTTCTAAAACGAAAAAGCTTTCTGAAAATCGTTAATAAGTGTTGTTAATCGGATTCTAACAATCATACATGTGTTATGTGTGTTTATGATTAATATCTAGGGTTTTTATGATTAAAGATGAGTGATTAACATGTTGTTAGGTTAGTTCAGAATAATATTGATGTCATGATTAATGAAATCTGAGTAATTGATTATTAGGGTTATAGTTATGCATGTTAATGTGGTGTTTCATGCTATGTGTATGGTGTTTGGATTACATGGTTGCATGCAGGGCTGATAATACGAGGTTAAACGAAGGATTTTGGTTTAAACATGTTTAGAATAGTTGTTGGGTTGATATTGGATGGTTACACACGTTCTGGATCTGATTTGGAGCGTTAAACGCGCGAAAAACCGGAACAACAAGGTTACAGGCGATTAGCAACCCTAATCGCCTATGTTAGAGGCGATTAGGAGGCCAATCGCCTATGTTTCATGCGAGTAGCCCTAAATGCTAGTAGTTACATGTGGTATAGCCCTAAATGCTAGTAGTTACATGTGGTATAGCCCTAAATGCTAGTAGTTACATGTGGTATAGCCCTAAATGCTAGTAGTTACATGTGGTATAGCCCTAAATGCTAGTAATTACATGTGGTATAGCCCTAATCGCCTATATTACATGCGATTAGCCTTCCTAAATGCCAGTTGACCAACCTAAATGCTAGTTGACTTTTCCTAATCGCGTGTACTGCTGCTGTAAGTGTAAATTAGCATTCCGAGACCCGATTTGACCTGTAGGAACATGCTAGGAACCCCGTAACATATCTAATAACTTGGTAACATATGTTTGGATGTAATTATGTGATACGTGAGCTATGTGCTATAACTTGTTGTGCGTTAACGTATGTTAAGTGTGATTGCATGATTGTATGTTTGAGAGCGTAAACATAACATGGGGAGTCTCGGGTCACCAATGGGATGTCGAGTCTTGTACTTTGGGTCAGTTAAACAGTCACGGTGTTTTCAAACGAACTTGGTTATGGTCTGGACATCTAGGGACTAACTAACCTGCGGGTTATTAGTCTAAGTGCTTGTAACTGTCATATGTTAGGTCGCCGCTTTACGGGACTAGCATAGCTGCTGAGTTATTCGTATTACGAAGTAACGCAACTTAAGGTGAGTTTACGGCCCCTCTTTTAAACTGGTTTCACATTTTCGGGGGAGAAAACATGTGTTAAAACGATTATTTGGTAACTACTGTCATACTATGGGTTTCTATTGTGTACTACACGATCTTTGGAAGTCCCGGGGGGAACCATGAATGTGCGGGTTTGCACAACGGGGAAATGTGAATAGCGCTATTGGGAGTGACCAACCCCGCTCGTCGACTTGGAGGGTCGGCGGGTGCATATTGTCTCATACAGGAACAACAGGAACAACAGGTTTACTACATCGGGCACACATTTGGTTTACGAGTTAGTAATGGTTTTCCAATCGTGGTAGTAACAAAACATACGCCTAGCTAGCGTACACTGGTTTTCGATTTGTTATAGTATGGACAGGTTGACTTGGTACCTGGATTACAAAACATGTAAACTCACCAGCATTTTTGTGCTGACGTATTCTCTTACATGTTTTCTCAGGTCGCTAAGGTAGCACGACTGGACTAGGGCGCACGCGTCTGCACGGCGTCTAGTTAGGGTTGCATGGTTTTACAAACGTTGAACATTTGGTTTACTATTGGATATTGTTTTGAATAAGCTTCCGCTGTAAACGGGGATTTTAAACATTGTTTTGAAATTGCATTATGTTCATTTTAGACTTGTTTATTGTGATCGTTGGTTTGGATCCTGGTTTGTCATGCGCCTCGCGGTAAAACTCCGCAAGTGGATTTTGAGGGTGTGACACTAACGAACATAATTCTATGTTTGTGTTTGTTTGTTAAGAAATTTAGTTGTTTGCGAACTGTTCGTGAACACGGGTCTTGAACACAAACAAACATTTAATATGCAACTAACTAAAAAAAAACATTGTTAATATTAACCATTAGACAAAGTACATCTACTAAACGATAAGTCAAATTGTACTAACTTAGACATAATTATCTAAAATTATTTAGGCATAAACACATGATATTCATAATTCAAAAGTTCATAATTATCCTAGGTTTTAACTAGTGATTGAACATAAATAAACATACACGAAGAGATATAAACAAACGAACGTAAACAAACACATTGACGAACGTTCACGAACGCAATCGAACGAACGAGACATTTGTTCGTGTTTGTTTGTTTAGTTAATCGAACGAATTTTTTTGTTCGTATTCGTTCATTTATTAAACAAACGAACACAAACGAACTTCCTGCCGAACGGTTTACGAACTGTTCACCGAACGTTTGGTTTGTTTACAGCCCTAGCCGCAAGCGATGTTTATTTTCGCAAATCTCATTACTCAATGTACATTAATGTCCTTTTCACTTTAAAATTAAAAATTATATAAAGATGATTTTATTAGTGTATTGTAGCATGATTTTTGAAATATTATATTACTAGATTATACCCCGGGAGTGTCCTGGGTTGAGAAATTTAATATGATACATCAATTTTATATATGAAATATACTGATGTATAACTCTAATATTAATATCTAACCTAAAACAAATTAACAATGCACAACTCCAATGCTAACACCTAACCTAAAAGAATGTAGAACTTTAATGTAACTCTAATATTAACACCTATCCTAAAGACTAAACAAATGTACAACTCTAACATATACTAATATTGATATCTAACTTAAAACAACGTATAACTTTATTAACCTATTTGGCTCTGGTTGAAAAAAAAAATTCATATTTACTAATTTAAACATAATTAGTGACTTGTCTATTCATGATTAATGATTTACCTGAACACTTTGTGTTTTTTTTCCTGTATGAACAAAACCCCACAAAAAAAATTCTCCGTTTTTTATATAGCACTATGGTACTCGTTAGAGAGATAATAAAACGCTCGTTAATTTGGTGTAATTTTTTTCTTTAAAAAATCTCGTATATTAAAGATATTAACGTTTAAAAATTATGGGAGGTAACATGAGGATGAAAAATTCAATTTTGTTTTTAAATTATTTTTTTCCTAAAATATCTCAATGCCACATGGGATGACACATGACACACTAAGACTATGCGGAGTGGGGGCGGGAGAGAGGGCGGGAAGGGGGGAACACCGCCATACGCTGGCGTGGAGAGGGGCGGGGGGGGGGGGGGGGGGGCGGGAGGGAAGCCACTGGCGTGGGGGAGTGATGGGGGACACGTGGCGCGAGGTAATTGGAGGAGTGATGCTTATTACCGTTTAAAAAAAAAAGAAAAAAAAATGTAACCGTTGGTAACGGCTAGTATTAAAAAAAAATTATTATATATATATATATATATATAACAATAACATCCTATACACAAACACACTCATTTTTTTCATAAAATCCTCTCAATACCATCATATATTTTCAAAAAAAATTGCAAGATGTCGAGCGATTCTTCGAGTTCAGACGATATGTTTGATCAACTCGCTTTGGATGACTTGGGCGAAGGTGCCGCAGAAATGTTAATGGCGACCGTTCAGAACGTCGTTAAAGCTATAGCGGACGACGAAGAGACCTCCGAACCACCCAAGCGTAGAAAGTATATCATTCGTGAACGACAAACCGGAAATGAGTTATTGGTACGTGATTACTTCTCACCCGAATCAACATTCGATGAAAGAAGTTTTAGGCGTCGTTTTCGTATGAGTCGTAATTTATTTATCACAATAACAAATGATTTGGAAAATAAGTTTGATTATTTCAAACAAAGGCCCGATGCACGTGGTCAGATGGGATTTACCGCGATGCAAAAGGTCACAGCCGCGCTTCGAGCATTGGCTTACGGAATGACTTCCGACATAATGGATGAGTATCTAAGGATGACCGATAGAACGGCTAGAGAAACTACTCAGTTTTTTTGTGCGGGCGTCATTGATTTATATTTAAAAAGATATTTGAGAAAACCAACATTTAGTGACGTCCAGCAACTTTTACAGTTTCACGAAGAAAAACATGGTTTTCCCGGTATGCTCGGGAGTTTAGATTGTATGAAATGGGAGTGGGAAGTTTGTCCAACTGAGTGGCAAGGCCAACACGCTAGCGGTTTTCATAAAAGGCCGTGTATGATGCTTGAAGCGGTTGCGTAACAAGATTTTTGGATTTGGCATGCGTTTTTTGGTGTGCCCGGTTCGTTGAACGATAGGACTGTTCTTAATCAGTCCCCAATCTTCAACGATCTTATAAACGAAATTTCACCAAAAGGAAGTTTTTTTTAAATGGGGTAGAATATAAGTACGGGTATCTTCTAGCAGATGGAATTTACCCTGATTGGGCCGTGTTCGTAAAATCGTTTACACGGAGGACGACGTTAGATCCTAAGAGGAAAAAGTTTAATAAAGCTCAAATGGCTGCACGGAAAGATGTTGAGCGTGCTTTTGGTGTGCTGAAAAAAAGATGGCATATTTTGGCTACACCCTTCCGAATGTGGGAAAAAACGCATATACGAAATGTGATGTACGCATGCATTATTTTACATAACATGATTTTGGAGGATGAAGGGCGTGCAATATGCGAGTACTTTGGTGAGGAAACGCAGCAAAGTCAAGCAAACATTACGGATGAAGAAAGAAACGCCAACAACTTTGAAATCAAGAGTAGCCAAACACATCACAACCTTCGAGCGGATCTGGTTGATCATATTTGGAGTGTACCAAGAGATTACGAATCTGATGAAGACGATAGCGATAACTAAAGTGTATTTTTTTATGTTTTTATTAAAATTTCATGTATTTTTTGTTTGTAAGTGTTTTATTTATTTAACTTTGTAGTTTATTATGAATTAATATTATGTTTTTTTAAAAATTTGTTTTATATTTATTAAAAAAGAAAATTAAAAACAACAAAAAAAAAGAAAAGAAAAAAGAAATGCCAAGTGTCACTTCCCCCCACTTCCACTCCCCACAATTATTTCCCCCCCACAAGAGACCCACAAGTGCCACATGACGCTTCATCCCCCTCTTCCCCCCACCACTCCTTAGACTGGAAGGAGTGGAAGCGTGGAAGGGGCGGGAAGGGGGGTAACACCGCCGCAAAAGGGGCGTGGAAGTGGCGTGGGGCTGGGGGCGGGAGAGGCTTCACCGGCGTGGGGCTTGGGGTGGGGGTGAGGTGGCAGCGATCTATTGGTCAGGTTTTTTTTTTTTTTTTTAAACTTTAACACAATATAATATTATTTCCTTCCCCCCCTTCCACTCCCCACAATTATTTTTCCCCCCACAAGGGTCCTACAAGTGCCACATGGCGCTTCATCCCCCTCTTTCCCGCCCCCCCACTCCTTATAGTCTTATAGTCTAAAGGAAAAGAATGTCTCTTTGAGTGACATGTCATTAAAATGGCTTTGGTTTATTATAGGTATATAAATAGATATGTTGATGCCTACTTGATGATGATTTACATCCAATCAAAACCATTGATATTTTTAAAACACCAATTTGACGCACATTATCATCGTCTTCTTCTTCATCCATTTCTCTTCCATTGAAATACCGACAACTGATAATCAATCAATCAATCTTTACAAATGGAGACACTCATACTATATTAATCAATCACCTAACCATTAATATCATCTGGTAGTTTCCCACTATTTCTACCCACTTCCTATAATAACCAAATCTTCAAATCCTTCATATAATTCAATTATATTTTCCATAACAATGAACAAGAACCAAAGAGGCTTAATTTACCTAAACT
Source organism: Ambrosia trifida (assembly GCA_028751855.1). Lineage (NCBI taxonomy): Eukaryota > Viridiplantae > Streptophyta > Magnoliopsida > Asterales > Asteraceae > Ambrosia > Ambrosia trifida. The sequence continues at coordinate 32,555,171 of CM054126.1, forward strand.
CAATCTGTTACAAACTCTGACCACTGTCAACCCATCTGAGTTGACCCATCATTGACCACTTAATAATACCAATCAATGAAGAGGTCAGTTCATCCAATATTCACCCTTTTGTTCCTCAGCATCACCACCCTCACACTCTGCTTCGGAATAATATTTTCCGGCAAATTCACTGGTGGGTTTTCTCAATTGGTTCTCCAGAACAACCCACCTGTGTTTAACGACACAATATTAAGGTTTGCTGCTGTTGATTTAGCTGAAAGTTCATTCAGGCAAAACGTCGAACAGTTGGTGGACAATAGTTTGCAAGGCTCGCTTTTCTTGTCTAAACGACAGCGTATTAATATCCGATCAAAAGGGGTTCCGGTAAAACTGTGGAATGATTTCCGGCAGTGTTTACAGACATGGTGGCGTAGTTACAGGTTCCAGCCTGATGTCATGGCAGATTTGGTAAATAATGTAAAGATTTTTAATAAAGGTTTAAATGGAAGTGTTTTGGGTGGAAATGTTAAGTATAAGACATGTGCTGTGGTGGGAAATAGTGGGATCTTGTTAAAATCTGATCTTGGTGGTGTGATTGATGATCATGAGTTTGTGATCAGGTTAAACAATGCGAGAACGAGCGGGTTCGAGCGCAATGTAGGGTCGAAAACGAGCCTTTCGTTTGTGAATAGCAATATTTTACACACGTGTGGGCGACGAGAAGCTTGTTTTTGTCACCCGTATGGCGAAAAAGTGCCTATTATGATGTACATGTGTCAAATGATGCATTTTGTTGATTATGTTGTGTGTGGTGAGTTACACAAGGCGCCGTTGATGGTCACTGACCCGCGGTTTGACATCTTGTGTGCGCGGATTGTAAAGTATTATTCGGTTTCTAGGTTTGTTAGAGAGACTGGGAAGTCGTTGGAGGCGTGGGCGGGTTCACATGACGGTTCTAGCTTTCATTATTCGTCGGGTATGCAGGCTGTTATGCTTGCATTGGGGATTTGTGAAAAAGTTAGTCTTTTCGGGTTTGGGAAGTCGGATTCAGCTAAACATCATTATCATACGAATCAGAAAGCCGAGCTTCATTTGCACGATTATGAAGCGGAATACGAGTTGTATCGTGATCTTGTCGAGTCGCCTGAGAAGGTACCGTTTATTTCGGACAAGTTCAAGTTCCCTCCTGTTGTTATGCATAGATGAGACTGTTTATATACATGTTACTAGCTATAGAATGTTAAAGGACTTAAGAATGTTGAGAGTAAATTGAGTTTGAAGAAACTTATGTAAGATTTTTGTTCAGGGATTATGTTTTTAGGTGTTCTTGATATGGCTACTTATGTGCTAAATAATTAATGATCATACTCGATGGGAAAAGTATATAAGTTGTTATTCTTATTCGTTATTTGAGTCCATCCTTTTTATATATTCATCTTGAGATTCATCAAGTTACACAAAATAAACAACATTGGCTCTCATTGTCACAAGACATTTCTCATATATGCCACGTCACTTCACCCTTCATCATTACCATTCATCACCGACCTAGGGATGTGGTCACTACTCTCCTCCATCACCAACATCACGATTCCCAAGACAAAATCACCAATGTTTAAAGCCGTGACAAGCGTGAGGATCCACACGTTGCTCAAGCGTGATGGGGGTGGGGGGCGGTGTGCCTCCTCACGCTTCCATACCGTTAGGCCTAAGTATACCCGAAAGAATATTATATTTGTCGTTTTTAGGGTTTAGGTCAAGTGGGTGTGTAAACGAGTTGAGTTCAGAACGTCAAGCTCATTTAACATAGGAAAGCTTGAACTCAGCTCGTTTTGAGCTTTATGTCTAAAGCTTAAACTCGATTCGTAAGTCATCAAACCGTTTTGTGTGATTAAATATATTTTTGTATTTTATTCGCTTCTTATAAGTATTCAACTTTCTTAATTTTTTATTTTTATCTTTATATTTTTGACATTGTTTCTTCGAAAAACTTTATTTCGAAAATATACGGTGTCATTCAAATTCAAATGCAAGACACAAATATAACACATCAACGATTGTTTATAGGTGACACGGATCGTGTGTGAGTAGATCCGCCAAATTCAAGTGCGGGTACTAACTAGTACATGAGCGATCGTTAAAAATATTGGCCACACAACAAATTTGTGCAGTATAGTTGGTTCTTAGTGATGTATAGATCACACAATTATTGACCCATTTAAATTCAGGTTATGCATATACTTCATACTAGCTAAATACTAAAACTCCTTATATACAGTTGCTAGAGGTGTACTTCAAGTATTTTATAATTCAAATCATCTCTTCAGGTTAGTTTATGTACACATTACCTAGGTAATGAACATCCAATGGGTAATATTTCACATACCCATGAACCTGATGAGTTTTGATTAAAGATTACCCAACTCGTATGAGATACATTTATATAATCTAGTATGAGACTAGGATCATCAAAATACGACACATACTTGACAAATTTCCATCATTTAAGTAATATAAATATAAAATAAATATAAAGTATTTCCCAGCAAACATATATTTTTAATAAGCCAAACTACTTAGTTTACTTCTAATTTAACTTACAAATTTCTTCTTTGCCTACCTTTTACTATTCAAATTTTTACATCTCTATAGCTTTGGTACAATTGATGTCAATAACTTTTCACAACGTATTGATTAAGAACCTTAACAAATAAGTTTTTACCGAACGACTGTCTCACATACCCACTAACCTTAACAAATAAGTTTTGTGTAGGCTAATTAATACAGGGTGTGTGAATTTTTGACACAACACGAATATAACACGAAATTCACGGGTTTAGGTTTAGTCTAAATAGGTCCGGGTCAGTTTCATGTTGAACCCACGAACCCATTTAACCCATCTATATTATGTTTTATTCTTTTACTATATGTTCTATGTCACAAATTAAATTATTAGGTATTTTATGTCATAATTATAACTTAAAAAGATAAATTTACATAAGATTTTCTAACTAAAATCTTGTTTTTAAAGTAAAATTTTCATTATATTATAATATATTAATTTACAAAAAAAAAAAAAATTAAAAATCTCGGGTTGAACGGATCGTGTATGACACAATTTTTTGGTTCGGTTCGTGTAAAATTTTTGGGTTTGGGTCGGGTTGGACCCGCCAACCCGTTTAAAGTTATTAAAACAACATACGCTTACACAATTTTATAAAAAGTAGCCCAACCCAACCAATCTAAATATGGGGCAAGATTTTGACGACCCAGGCCCAATTAGGGTTTCGTTATCTAATAATATTATTCATCATATAACTCTGCCGCCGTTCTTCATCTGCCCTGGTGTTAGGAAGAAGAGCTAACTAAAAATGAGGTATGTGTTTAGATTCAATTCTTTGAGTTTTGTTCGAGTGTTTTATAATCGGTTTGTTCTTATTGTTTAAATATTATGTAGGAATTATTTTGTAATTTTCACGAATTTTGAATTGAATTGTTGTATCTTAACCGTAGTTGTTAATAGCGAATAGTGGACGATAGCGATGAAATAATGGGTGCTATTTCATGTTTAGTGATATACTAGAAAAAAAAATTTAAGAAATATTTTAAATGTATTATCAGAAAATAAAATAAAATTACAAAAATCTCGCTATTTGTCGCTACCAACTATATAGTGACATACTAGCGCTACGCTACTATAATGCCTGCTACAGCCGCCGTTAACAACTGTGATCTTAAGATTCAGTGTTATGTTTTCTATGTGTGAATGAGTGTGTGTAACTCTGTGTATATATGCATTTTTGTAAAAATTCCGTCTAGTCTCCGATTAGTCGCTAGTCGTATGTTTATTGAGTAATCACCGATTAATCGTTAGTCGAATGTTTACTGAGTAATCACTCATTAATCGCTAGTCAGTGGCTGTCTAGCGATTCCAACTAAAACCTGTATACTCTGGCGATTAATCTTATATACTTAAAGATATGAGTCGAGGAAGGGGTTAAAACACGCTTACTTAAAAGAAACTACAAAGAAAATGTGCGTGTATATATATATATATATATATATATATATATATATATATGAAACTAAAAATTACATGTAAAATCCTAACCCGTTTAATCACGATTAATCCCTACTAATCCTGATTAATTGCTAGTAAGTACCTCACCACTTGACTAGCGCCTAGCGATTCTTACAACACTGTATATATGATTTCTGTAGCTATATGTATTTGTTGAATAGTTCAACACTTTTGTTTCTATGATTGCTCATTGTTGTGAATGCGATTCATTTCATCTGATATTTGAGTGATCGATTTTGCAGTAAACTTCAGAGTGAAGCCCTTAGGGAAGCCATTACTCAGATCACCACCAATGCTACAGAAAAGAAACGTAACTTCACCGAGACCATTGAGCTTCAGATCGGGCTCAAGAACTACGACCCACAAAAGGACAAGCGTTTCAGCGGTACCGTTAAGCTGCCTCACATTCCTCGTCCCAAATTGAAGGTTTGCATGCTTGGAGATGCCCAGCACGTGGAAGAGGTAAATTCTGTAATTGCTACAAACCTTGAATCATAGTTATTAAAGGCGCTAGGCGCATAGGCCTCGCCTGGGGCCTAGACTCAAGGCGCAAAAAAGCGATGGCCTGAGATAAAAAAAGCGAACAAATAAAAAAAGTAGAGATATATTACATTATTATGTATTAAAAAAATAATATTCTTCTTCAAATAAAATAAAAAATGTTATTATATAATATTTAAAATTAGTTATTAAATTAGTTTTCCTTAGTTAAAAGTAGAAATCTGGTTGGAATCTAGCCATTTTAGAAAATTTGATTGGAAACTCTCCGGAATTTTGAAATCTTGCCAGAATCTGCGCTTAAACCATCACCTGGAGAATTAAAGCGCAATTATCTTGACTTGAAGCTCAATTGCCTTGACTTAAAGCGCAATTGCCTTGCCTTGCCTGAAAAATGGGCCTAGGTGCAAGAGGCGATGGCTTTTAACAACTATGCCTTGAATACAACTTACGACATACAAATGCTTATTCAAACAGTTTCATACATTTTGGGTCAACGCATTCGTGTTTGTTACTATTACAGGCTCAAAAGATTGGTCTTGAGTACATGGATGTTGAAGGACTCAAGAAGCTTAACAAGAACAAGAAGTTGGTGAAGAAGCTAGCCAAGAAACACCAAGCTTTTTTGGCTTCCGAATCCGTTATCAAGCAAATCCCTCGTTTGTTGGGCCCTGGTCTAAACAAGGCAGGTCTGCATCGGTCCATCCGTTAAAACCAAAATTTGGTTATAAATTGATTCAACCACATGGTTTTTATTATCTGTTTCATCTATTTGTCGTTTTAACTTTTTTTGTTTACGCCACTGTCGCAGGAAAGTTCCCAACACTCGTTAGTCACCAGGAATCTCTCGAGGCTAAGGTGAATGAAACCAAAGCAACGGTTAAGTTTCAACTGAAAAAGGTGCTGTGCATGGGAGTCGCTGTTGGTAACTGCAGCATGGAGGAGAAACAGATTTTCCAAAACGTGCAGATGAGCGTTAATTTCCTCGTTTCATTGTTGAAGAAGAACTGGCAAAATGTGAGTTATAAATTGATCAAAATTGGTTTCGTTTCTTTAGAACCGCAAAATAAGCTGATGTTTGTCTGATATTGTGTTTCAGGTGAGATGTTTGTACTTGAAGACAACGATGGGAAAGCCGATTCGCATCTTTTAGATATTGTGTTTGTTTTTTTGTTTTCAAACTTGTTGTGAGGTCAGTTCTTGGAAGCATTTCCTTTTAATAGGTGGTGTTGGTTTTGTCTCTTATTCGCGTCTTAGTTGATACTATAAACATTATGTTTAATGGTTACCGCGATTTTATCTGTGTTTTCTATCCTCATTAAGGATGATACATGCTTTGAAAGCCATACCAGATCGGAAACCGGTTGTTGTACTAGTTTACGGTCGGATAGTCATATCGGATTACTCAATATTTTTAAGAGCATCCACAACAGTGGTGTAGCTCTTAAGGGGCGGGGAGGGGCGGCCCACCTCCCCGAATTATCGCTCAGAAGTTTCAATTATATAGTAGTCGTATAGAAATTTTTTGGTATATACGATTTCGACCCCCCGAAACCAGTGATTTCCGACCCCCCTAAGTTTCGGGTCAAGCTTCGCCACTAGCGAGATGAATTTCCCTCAGCATCACCCCGTTCTGGATGAACCCTCCTCATCATCCGCATCGCCATATAAACCCAGCTAGTCGTCCACATCGCCAGGCTAAGCTGCATGAACCCGACCCACTCTCCTCTTACTATACTCCATTGACAAAGATTTTAAAGAAAAAAATGGTTCAAGATAAATAATATTTAAGAAAGAGCAGAAAAAAATGTGAACATAAATAAAATAAATTATTTGATATGATGAGTTTTTAAAACAACTATGATAATTGATAATATACCTTAAAAAGTGCCTTTTTTTAATTCCAGCTTAGTAGGGGTCGCAAATTGACTTATTTATTGAATATAGAAATAACTAGAGGCACTTAATCATTTGAAGTTGTAGTATTTTGACTATTGGGTCTACTCAAAAGTCAAAATAGTAAGGTTTTTGGCTTGTAATTCAATTAAGTTATTTACTTATTTTAGACTTTTAGTGACCAAAAGCGAAAATATAAAATAAAATAATATTAAACAAAAAAGTTGTTGCATTTCGCAATATTAGAGGTATATAAAAATGTATAGAAGTTATATAAATGGTTATTATAATAACTAATAAGCACCGGATTTTCGTGTAAGGTTACAATTGTAATCACAAGCTTATTGTGAAGAATCACTTATTTGTTAATATGTTACTTGTGAGCCATGTCTATTGTTTTTTTAACGAATACATATTCGAACAAAGTGGCATGCCTCTTCATGGTCATGTCTATTGTTTGTTCGTCTAATTATCTACTTATTATTATACTTAATATAATATATTGATGTACTAGAAATTGAAGTACGTTATATAGGTCTCTTTATATTAGACTATGTGTAGTGATGTGTGAAAGTCATACCACTTCATCCTTTCACACACAAAATACCATTACACAATTGTTAGAAGGGGTGCTAATAAGCCCTCAATTACCACAACATGCATCAAGGGGAAGCGTGTGAGGCTAGCACCACACCTACCAATCACACATTTTATTTTATTTTATCTTTTTTCTTGAATTTGTTTTTTTAGTTAAAGCCCCTAGACCATTGCAAAAGTGTGATTTCGTTAAAGGCTTCATGCCACGTGACGCTAAGATGCACTTTAAGTATTTAGTAGCAACTCTAACTTCACTACACAGTCTTAGAAATGATGGTAGTGATGCTTATAAGTTTTCTTGTGATGTTTAATTTAATAACGTATCAAAGTGATCAGTCACCTCATGTTGGGTTTTTGATAAAAATAAATGAAAAACTCTAATTCTTGTGTTATTTTAGGTTGGGGCTGGTGAGCAAATTTATGCTTAAATTTGGAACAAACTGATATATCAGCCATGTGCTTGCAATGTAATTGCTGAAATACTTTAAAAGTTGTAGAGCTAAGACCATTAGGTGTGGAGGAGGCCCAACATCCATGCCTTGCCTCCACCTCACCTGCCACGTCAGCGTGGGGTAGGAGCATCCTTGAGATGATGCTCCTAGGGGTGTGGAGGAGGCCCAACATCCATTAATGCTATTTTCTTTTTTTTTAATTAAATAATATTAATGTTACAATAAAAAGTAAATATTCTAATATTAATATTAAAAAGTAAATATTGCATAAAACCATTAAAAATAATTAAAAAAAAATAACTAAAATTAAAGTAACATACTCGACATAAAAAAAAAATACAAATAATCTACTCTTGCCCGTTGTTCCAAATATATTCAACCAAGTCTGCTTGAAGATTTTTATGCGTGAACTCGTTATGTAACGAGAACTGGTTTAAATCTTGTTGATGTGGGTTGACATGCACCGTATTCTCCGGCGGGGCATTCTCGTCATACACACAAATGGCGGCGCCTTCGTCTTCAAGTATCATGTTATGCAACAAGATACATGCATACATACAGTAACGTAATTTTTTAGGGGTGAACATACATGCCGGGTGTGAAATGATGTGCCATCTTGCTTGTAGAACACCAAAAAATCGTTCAATGTCCTTTCTTGCCGCCTCTTGATACTTGGCAAATTTCTTTCTTTTTTCATCGAACGGGTGGTGAATAGTTTTAACGATCGTCGAGTAAGGTGGGTATATTCCATCAGCAAGATAATAACCGCGCCTATACTCCACCCCCGATACTGTAAAGCTGGTTTCCGGACCGGTGCCTTTTATGACATCGTCAAAAATATGCGACTGGTTAATAACATTAATGTCGTTGTTCGAACCAGGAATGCCAAAGAAAGCATGCCAAACCCATAGATCTTGTGAACACGCCGCCTCCAATATTATTGATGGATAATCTTGATCCCCTCGTTTGAACATTCCGCGCCATGCTACGAGGCAGTTTTTCCAAGGCCAATGGTAGCAATCAATGCTACCGAGCATTCCTGGAAAACAATGTTGTTGGTGGTGAAACTGATACAATTGTTGGACCTCACTGGAGTTTGGTTTTCGCAAATATTTCTTGCTGTAAAGCTTCACCACACACTTGCTAAACCTGTACAGACACTCTCGTGTAGTTCTTTCCGACATTTGTAAATACTCGTCCCACGCATCCGCCGTGGTCCCGTACGCTAGTTGCCGAAGTGCCGCCGTGCATTTTTGTAAGGTGGTGAACCCCCTCTTGCCTCTAGCATCGTATCGTAAGGTAAAATATGTCTCAAAGTTAGCCATGTCGTCGGCTATACGTGAGAACAATCTTCTACTCATTCGGAACCGACGCCTAAATAATTCCGCCGAGTATAACGGTTCGTCGGCAAAATAATCGGCCACCAATCTGTCATGGGCACCTACACATATTTACAAAAATATAAACACAAAAAAATTCTACAATATATTTACAAAAATATAAACAAATTAAAATTACAAAATGTTTAAAAAAATAAATATAATACTTACCCTCTCGGTCTCTATTTATAGCCGCTTTCCTAGTTCGAGGTGCTGAATCGGCTTCATCTCCGTGCTCCTCGGCAATAATCTGCGCCGCTTGCCCGGCGATGTTTATCACAAAATTTACGGCTTCGTTTGTAGATGACGAACCCGAAGAAGACGAAGACGTCGTAGAAGATGATAACGACATGGTTGGTTGAGGGTTTGTATTTTATAAATATAGTGAGAGTGTTTGAGAGATTGTATAAAAGTGGGAGAGAGTTTATAAAAGTTGTGGTGAAGAAGGTTGGATTTGTGAGGGTTTATATATTGTTTTAAAAAACTTTTTTTTTTTTTTTTTTTTTTTAAATGCCAACGGTCAAAAACAAGTCCCCAACGTTCAAATCACACTCCCCCATGCAAATCCTTGGCCCGGCGTGAGAGGCATCCACTTGCCGCCTTTGCCGATGCCGGCCCTTTGCCGCACCCTACACCAAGTGGTCTAATTAATAATTGCTCCTGATGTACTAGGTGAAATATTGTGATGTATGTACAAAAGTACAAGAGAATTAATGTTAGACCATGTGTAGTACTGGGGGGCTTTATTCCTGATTGGTCTATGTGGTAGCTGAGTCAGCATAGAGAGAGAAACTGAAAAAAATGTGTAGTGGTAGGGACTTTATTTATAAAGCCCCTATTAATATTTTATTTTATCTTTTAAATTAAAAAAATAAAATAATAATAATAGAGAGAGAGAGAGAGAGAGAGAGAGTATGAGGTGTCAACATATGATTGGAGGGGGGATTAATAATCCGGCGCTATACTTATAACGCCAAAACAAGATTTTCAAAAATAAAGCCCCCCATAACGGTGTGGGGGCTTTATTTTACAAAATAACGCCTCAATGGAGCCCCACTACACTCACTCTTACGCTTGGCTCATTCTTATGTTAGGTTTTTTTAGTGTAATCGTTTTTTTTTTATTTTAGTGTAATTTTTTTAGTGTAATTTTCTTTTTTTAGTGTAATGTTTGTTTTTTATTTTAGTGTAATTTTTCTTTTATTTTTAGTTTAATGTATTTTTTTAATAAAAAAATGTGATAAATATTTAAATATATTTGGTAAAAAAAACCCCGCTCACCTTGACCCACAACACCTTCTCGCGAGCAACCGCCGGCCGCTACCCAGTGCCATGTAAGCGTCGACGTGGGAAAATATTATTCGATAAATCCTCTACTCATATCTGTCACACCCTCAAAATCCACTTGCGGAGTTTTACCGCGAGGCGCATGACAAACCAGGATCTAAACCAACGATCACAATAAACAAGTCTAAATGAACATATGCAATTTCAAAAACATAGTTTAAAATTCCCCAAATACAGCGGAAGTATTCAAAACATAATCCAAAATTACCCAAGTGTTCAACGTTTGAAAACCATGCAATCCTAACTAGACGCCGTGCAGACGCGTGCGCCCTAGTTCCATTGTGCTACCTTAGCGACCTGAGAAAACATGTAAAAGTTTACGTCAGCACAAAAATGCTGGTGAGTTTACAGGTTTGTAATCCAAGTACCAAGTTCAACCTGTCCATACTATAACAAATCGAAAACCAAAGTACGCTAGCTAGGCGTATGTTTTGTTACTATCACGATTGGAAAACCATTACTAACTCGCAAACCAGATGTCGTGCCCGAATAGTAAACCTGTTGTTCCTATTTGAGACAATATGCACTCGCCCGGCCCTCCAAGCCGACGAGCGGGGTTGGTCACTCCCAATAGTGCTATTCACATTTCCCCGTTGTGCTAACCCGCACATTCATGGTTCCCCCCGGGACTTCCAAAGATCGTATAGTAAACCATAGAAACCCATAGTATGACAGTAGTTACCAAACATAAGTTTTAACACATGTTTTCTCCCCCGAAAAGTGAAACCAGTTAAAAGAGGGGCCGTAAACTCACCTTAAGTTGCGTTACTTCGTAATACGAATAAACTCAGCAGCTATGCTAGTCCCGTAAAGCGGCGACCTAACATATGACAGTTACAAGTACTTAGACTAATAACCCGCAGATTAGTTAGTCCCTAGATGTCCAGACCATAACCAAGTTCGTTTGAAAACACCGTGACTGTTTATCTGACCCAATGTACAAGACTCGACATCCCATTGGTGACCCGAGACTCCCCGTGTTATGCTTACGCTCTCAAACATACAATCATGCAATCACACTTAACATACGTTAATGTCCAACAAGTTATAGCACGTAGTTCACGTATCACATAATTAAATCCAAACATATGTTACCAAGTTATTAGATATGTTACGGGGTTCCTAGCATGTTCCTAGATGTCAAATCGGGTCTCGGAATGCTAATTTACACTTACAGCAGCAGTACACGCGATTAGGAAAAGTCAACTAGCATTTAGGTTGGTCAACAGGCATTTAGGAAGGCTAATCGCCTATAATATAGGCGATTAGGGCTATCCCATATGTAATTTTATGAGTTTATAGGTGATTAGGGCTATAAGACATGTATTTCAGGACTTAACTAGCATTTAGGATCACAATTGCATGTAATAGAGGCATTTAGCCCCCAATCGCATGATATATAGGCGATTAGGGCATCCTTACAGGCGATTGGTCTCCTAATCGCCTATAACATAGGCGATTAGGGTTGCTGATCGCCAGTAACCCAGCTGTTCCGGTTTTTCGCGCGTTTAACACTCCAAATCAGATCCAGAACGCGTGTAATCATCCAATATCAATCCAACAACTATACCAAACATGTTTAAACCAAAATCCTTCGTTTAGCCTCGTATTATCAGCCCTGCATGCAACCATGTAATCCAAACACAATACACATAGCATGAAACATCACATTAACATGCATAACTATAACCCTAATGAACAATTACTCAGATTTCATTAGCATGATATCATTATTAATCTGAAACTAACCTAATAACATGTTAATCATCCATCTTGAATCATAAAAACCCTAGCTTTTAATCATAAACACACATAACACATGTATGATAGTTAGAATCCGATTAACAACACTTATTAACGATTTTCAGAAAGCTTATTCGTTTTAAAACAGGTTTGGACCGTTAGGGATTTAATAAAAAAACGTTAATAAAGATTTCATGGATGAAAATCACACCTTAGATTGTGATAGATTGATGAAATAAGCTTGAAACCTAGTGTTTTGATCAAAAATCACGTTCCAGAGGTTGTGTGTGTGTTGGGGCGGTTTATGGGACGACTAGGGTTGATATTATGAAGTTTAGGAGGTTAAGCATTGTATTTATAGTCGTTTTTAGTCGTCCAGCACGTAACACGCGATTGTGCAGCAGCTATACGCGATTAGCATTGCTAATCGCATGACATTCATGCATTTAGGGGCTAATCGCCCCCTGTAGCATGCGATTAGCATGCTACTCGCCCCCAATGAGGCCCAATCGCCTCCCTTATAGGCGATTAGCCAACCCTAATCGCCTATAGGGGTTGGTTCCGTGTATTTTGCGCGTTAAACCCCGTTTTAACATATGTTAACACATTTTCACATACCGACAAGTCACATAATGATTGTAAACACATAACACTTGCAAACAAACATATTCACACTCGTTCACCAATTCCTGGGACTCGAGACTTGTATGTTCCCTATGCTCTGACGATTCTACGAATCGTTACCCCTTGTACACTTGGTTAAGGACTGACATCTAATGAACCTCTAGACTCACATCCGATGATCTTTTATACTGAACTAACAGTTCCCGAACCATAACACGACTTAACTAACCCAGTTAAGTATAATATACGCGTGACTCGCTAAGGTAGACTTTCATCTAGACAACGTTATTAACCAGAATTTGCCGGGTGTCACAATATCTACCCATAACACATAGTCGAATTCAGATATCTAGTCCATAATTTTTTTTATATATATTTTTTTTCTTTTGTGTGTTTGTAATTGTGATGTTTTTTTCATTTCAACCTAACCTTTTTAGTTCATGTTATTTTTGTTTTTTAAAAAAAAATGGAAAAAGAAAGATTGAGTTTGTCTTATACATTAGGGTATCATGTGATTCATGTCCATAGCACACTTGTTTAGATTCCAAAAACGCCACCTTCCCCAACAACCCCCAACTCTCTCTATATAAATAACCTCTCCACACTCCTATTTCTTTATTCCTCGATTACTCCGCTCATTGCATTTCGTCTCTGTAAGTTCATTTTCTTTCATCTGATCCTATTACGCTCATACTTTCATTCAGTTTTCATATTAATCACGTTTCTGTTCGTTTCTAATAATATTATTATTATTACTGATTGATTTGCTGCTTGTTTGAGTTTTAGATGAAATTCTCTTAGGTTTTATACTTTTTTTACTTTAAGTTCATTCAGTTCCTTCAGCCTCATTTTTTCCTTTGATCTGATGCTGTTACGCTACTTGCGTTTAGTCGATATTCGTGGTTATCGATTTATCTATGTGTTTATGTGTTTTTTGTTTGTTTTTAATGTGATTACTGATTGATTTTGTGTCTGTTTGAGTTTTGGATGAAATTCTCTTAGGTTTTATACTTTTATTACTTTAAGTTCATTCAGATCCTTCAGCCTCATTTTTTCCTTTGATCTGATGCTGTTATGCTACTTGCGTTTAGTCGATATTCGTGGTTATCGATTTATCTATGTGTTTATGTGTTTTTTGTTTGTTTTTAATGTGATTACCGATTGATTTTGTGTTTGTTTGAGTTTTAGATGAAATTCTCTTAGGTTTTATGCTTTTATTACTTTAAGTTCATTCAGATCCTTCAGTTTCATGTTTTCCTTTGAGCTGATGCTGTTACACTACTTGCGTTTAGTCGATATTCGTGGTTATCGATTTATCTATGTCTTTATGCGTTTTTTTGTTTGTTCTTAATGTGATTACTGATTGATTTTGTGTCTGTTTGAGTTTTGGATGGAGTTTTCTTAGGTTTTGTTATGAATAATCTGCTTTGTTAGGAATTATTGTATGCATTTATAGGTTAGATCCGTTTCACCGATTTACTGTTTGGAATTATGTGTAATCGTTACTTGTTTCCGTTGAACTTGTGGAAGATTTTGTTGTGATAGAAACTTACATGGATGTGTTGTTTGATACATTAAGTTTTCATAATTATTTTGGTAAAAAAAGTTTTGTTGTAGTTGTAGTAAGTGTTTTGAAATGGCTCTGTGATCTATTCTGGAGACAATTTTTTTTTTTTAATTTTGTAAAGACGGTCAAAGAACGTTGGCTGATCCTTCTGCCAACCGATGTTGACCGATTTTGCATTGCAAAATGTTAGTTCTCTTAAGGAAAACTTATATAAATTCTCCAAATGATCACCTGCAGAGATGAAATAAAAATTAAAAACTGTAACATGCGAAAAAAATTGGATCAGTCGCATTTTAATCGCTAAGAGAAAAGAAAAGAATGCTCAATTGTGCTAGAATTAGTGTTCCTGAACTTTGCAATAAGAAAACAGTGTTCATTTTCACATACTTAAGTGGTCTTTATCCATTTTAGTCGGTAAAAATTGCAATGACTGGTTCTGGACTAAACTAGACTATTTGGTCCTTTTCAATTGTTCGATGTTTGCAATCTATATACACAGCTAGTCTCAACTAGCTACTCAGCTTAAAGCTTCTTTGAGACGTGTTTGCTGCACTCTCGATTTATAATCATGGATTTGTCCTCAGTTTCTAAACCTTTTTCCTTCTGTTTTTTTTTGTAATATTTATATCATCATTTGTTGGCTGGTAACTTGGCATGAGTTCTATATTTTTTATTCTGGTTTCCCTCTTACCTTTTTCTCATTACGTGTAAGTGCAGCTTTCAAATAAGGTTCGTCATAGTTTATGATGTTGGGGTTTCGGATATTTTACTATGAATCATTAACTGTAAAAAAAGACGTACCATATGTCCCAATTTGATAGAAAAACACACCCACCTTATTTTGAGAATCATCTTGATATTCATGTTTTCGAAGTTGAACAACATTACTGTATTAATTTTTCTTTTCATTTATATCCAGGTCAGCATGTCGTCCTTCACACTTCCTACTCAAACCATGCTCAGAACCTCACCCCAAACCATGGTCAGAACTGCACCACAAACCATTGTCAGTGCTTTCTTAAAGTACCCATCCACCCTTCCGACGGTTAAGAGTATCTCAAAGACCTTTGGCTTAAAATCCGGCTCTTCCTTTAGGACAACTGCAATGGCTACATACAAGATTAAACTCGTGACCCCTGATGGTGAGCACGAGTTTGATGCACCTGATGATTGTTACATTCTCGACTCAGCTGAGGCTGCTGGAATTGAGCTGCCATACTCTTGCAGGGCGGGTGCATGCTCAACATGTGCCGGAAAGCTGGCGACTGGTGTTGTTGACCAATCTGATGGGTCTTTTCTTGACGATAACCAAATGAAAGAAGGTTACTTGTTGACCTGCATTTCATACCCAACTGGTGATTGTGTTGTTCACACACACAAAGAAGGTGATCTTTACTGAGTTCAATAATGTTTGGTCGGACATGTTTGATCTGAAATTTATGAACGGTTTGCTGTCTAGAGTCGAATTTGTTTTCAGAATTGGAAATTCTAGTTCTTGGTAGCAATAAGCATTTCAAATCATGTCACATTATCTTAATTAAGAAATTTTGGGAGTGTTCCAAACCTAATTCCATCAAAAGATTTAATCCTAGTAGCGGTCAAAACCTCAAATGGTATACCGTCAGCTAAAAGCGACATGATGTATGGTAAGGTGTATCCCTTTTATATTAATAATGGAGGGTTAAAATCCTGCAAGGTGCAAGTATATGAGTATTTAGTTTTCCGTTAAAAAAAGTAAAAAACCAGATTGATTTCTAACGCTCTTCACAGCTCTCATTCGCCCATGAAATGTGTCGCAAAAAGAAATGCGAAGGAGCAAATTGCCTAGCAAACAAATAAATACATGAGATATTTCAGCAACTTATCAGGTTATAAGGACAGCTCATTGAGCTTGATGACAGATGTTTAACATTAATGTAAACAAGCAGAACTCGTGTATGGTACCAAACTACCAATGTGTGATGTATATGTATTCATGTAATCCATCCATTAGATACATACGCATTACAACATGTAAACTATTACTCATCGTAAAATAGATGAAGCGTCATGCTCTTAGCTCACTGTCACTGTCATTGATGCCCCAGTGGTATCAAATACAAATGTAATAACAAACATAAAACTAATAAATTCGAATTTTGAACTAAAAAAATCAGTACTATAAAAAATTGCTAGACAATATATTCACCACTTAACTGCTCGTAGTGTTCAACGATCTACAAATAGGGAGGCGTTTCCGGCTAAAATCCATCATTCCAAATTAGAAAGAAATGGAGAGAGAAGATGAAGAGAAGAAAAAAAGGTAGGGATTCTCTTCTCTTCCAACGTTAAATGAAACTCAGAAACACAACGTTGGTATTGTTTGGTTCAGTTACATATTAATCTACGCATTGTTTTAAATAAAATCTTTTGTTTACCACTAGTTGATAAATAGCAAATTTTGTTTTGGAAGGCTAATTTTATTCACATACTAGCAAGGCGCTATAAGCTTACAACAAGTTTAAATAAAAGAACAATTACACCAACAACCCCAATCAAGAGACTCCATCTTTGCTCGATTTTTCACTCAAAGAAATCCAATTGCTTTAATGTCTTCTATTATTCTTGATATCTCCACTCGCTTTTTGAAGAAGACCACCCCATTATAGACGTGAGCAAATCGGTTTTTATTCCGAACCGGTTTCGGTTTCAAACTGGTTCGCTAGTACCGGTTCCTGGCCGAACCGGTTTCGGTTCCAAACTGGTTCGGTTTTGGACCGGTTTTGTCGATTCGTAAGACCGGTTTCGGTTTGCTTCGGTTTCAGTTCTTAATCGGTTCTTTCGCGCACAATTAAAAAAAAAAATTTAGGGCGATAAGAAAAAATATAAACATAAAAATTCGACTTTTATTATTTTTTTTTCGGTTTTCGACTAACAATGGTGGGTTGGTTTGAGGAACCGGTTTGGGATTGGTATGATGAAGCCATGGAAGATGTAACAAAGAAGCAAAGCGGAAAAAACGGGAGTATACGGTTGCGTTTTTTGGTTTTTCGGGTTCGTTTTTTACGTTTTTGAGTGTTGTGATCAACCCAAAACATCTAAAAACCTATTTATACTAAGTTGGGATGGCAAATGGTGATTTAGAAGCAAAGTTAACGGTCAAAAACATCAAAAATGAGCCTAACGGCTAGTTTCTAAAGTTCAAAACGTTCAAACGGTTCGAACCGGTTTTTGGGTTCGATTCACGAACTGGTTCGTGTAGGAACCGGTTCGGTTCGGTTTCTCGTGGAAAAATGGGGAATCGATGCTCGAACCTATGATTCGTATATGAAACCGCACCGGTTCGTGTAGGAACCGGTTTGAGAACGAACCGGTTCGGTTCGGTTCGTGCGGTTCCGGTCCCCAAACCGGTTTTTTGCTCACGTCTACCCCATTACGTACTTTCCAAATCATCTAGCATAATAGCTTGAACAAACTTCTTTTTGGTTGTCCATCCCTAGACATGCTTATGAATTCTGAGGAGATCTTCGATTGTGAATGCAAAACTTGGATGAATTGAGACCATTTGCCATACGACCGAGCATACCAAACACGAGATGAACAAGTGTTCCGTTGTCTCTTCTTTTTCCTCACACAAAGGGCACAACAAGTTTACAATTTGAATGTTCTTTTTGTTGCAGGCTGCTTTGGTAGGTAACCAACCTATCTAAATTCAGTCTCTAACCAAATATGTTTACTTTACACGGTAGCCAATTGTTCGACTCATAAACCTTGGTGTTAACCGCTAACTAGCTTGAAACTGAGAGAAGATTTCGCACAGATTTGACCGAGAATCTCCCATCCGAAACTGGACTCCACTCCCACCTATCTTTTGCTCCCATGAGTGACAAGCCTGAAAGCATTGTGGTGCAGGCCTGAAGCTCCATAACTTATTGTGTTGTGGCCAGCTGCCGACACCAAACCCAACCCAAAGAGTTACTCGATCCATCCTGCTGCACAGGGACGGTTCTTCACTAGGGCCAGACCAGGCCTCGGCCCACCCAGTTTTTTCGTTTCATAGTGTAAATTTTACAAAAAATTTCTGAAAACTTTTATATGTATTGAGTCCGGCCCTACCAGGTTTTTCGTTCAAGATCCACCACTGCTGCTGCACCCTATCACTGACTGAACAACTTTTGAATTTTTCCAAGCCGAATATGGTAGGAAATTTGAGCTGCAGTGGTACGTCTCCAAGCCGCGTATCCATCCAGAACTGGATGTCCAAGGCGTTTCCCACCTTACCTATGATTAGTTTGTTTAGGTGAATGTTATGATTTCTTAGCGCCTGCTCTTTCTTGTATATGTTACTCTCCTCCAAAGCCTTTTGGTCTCCGTTTTATACCTCCACGCCCATTTAGCCATTAGACCGCTATTTATGTGTTGTCAACTTCCCAACCCCAACCCTCCGTTTGATACCGCATCAGTGACTAGGTCCCAACGGACCCAATGCATCTTGCCCCTATCCCCAGTACCTCCCCAAAAGTAATAAATAGCAAAATATGTATGAGAATATTAAGAGTTGTGGTCTCTTAAACTCAAGGGCGAAGCTGGCCCCCCTGTTTTTGGCGCAGTGGTAGAAATTTACGATTTTTGTAGGTAAATTAAGTCCGGGTTGAGGCCGGCCTCCGCCGATTTGATCTTCCGACCCCTACCGATCGGAAAAAAATGAGTCCGCCCCCCCCCCCCCCCCCCCGAAGTAATCTTCAAGCTTCGCCATTGCTTAAACTTAACCCATGGCATGGATGAATTCCTTCTCCACACATTACAGCTTTATTTGTTTTTGAATATATTTCATAAATGTTTATATACTTTAAATCATAAGACTTATAATAATAAATTAAAAGGGAAATGGAATTTAATAATCCCAACTTTGGGAGGTTGGAAGGTAATAGTCCCAACTTGAAAGTTGTACTATAGCAGTCCCAACTTGTCAACATTTTTATTTTGTTGGTCCCAAACTAACATCAGTTAGTTTTCTCTGTTAAGTGCCACGTGGCATCACACGTGGCAGTCCTACGTGGCAGAAAGTGTTATATCTGTAAAAAAAAAGGTGGGCCCGGATTGCACATGTGTAAAATAAACTTAATTTAATGTTTAAAAAAAGGTGGGACCCACAATCAAGTAATAATAATAACACCCACCACCACCACCACCACCACCTTCCTTCTTCTTCCATCATCTTCATCATGTTCACCACCACCACCACCACCACCACCATCCCCACCACCATCACCATCACCACAACCACTTGCCACCACCGTCATCTTCATCACCACCTTCAAATCGAACCCAATCACAAATCTGGTCATACCCATATGTTGCCAGCTTCAAATCGATCCATTCTGTGCAAAAACCCCCATAAAAAACGTCCAAATCAAGCTCCAATTCGTTGGTTTTATGCTCGGTGGCCGAACACCATTTTTAATCGATTACACCTCGAAAACGAATAGGTTAGTGTAATTATTTAGTATGGTTTTGTTCGGAATTCATTTTTCTATAATAGCCCTAACATTAATTTGATTAACAGGTTTGAATCGTTGGTCAATTGATCGAGTATAGAATTAGGGTTCTTCATAACAGATGGTTGGTGGTGGTGGCAGGTGGTTGGTGGTGGTGGTTGGTGGTGTGGGGCCCACGTTTTTAAAGTTTTTTTTAATTGAAAAAACAGGTGGGGCCCACGTTTTTTTACCAACTGGACATACTGTGCCACGTAGGACTGCCACGTGTGATGCCACGTGGCACTTAACTGAAAAACTTAACTGGGGTTAGTTTGGGACCATTAGAATAAAAACATTGACAAGTTGGAACCGTTATATTACAACTTTCAAGTTGGGACTGCTCCCTTTCAACCCCCAAAGTTGGGATTATTAAATTTCATTTCTCCTGAATTAAATCTTGCAACCATGTAACTTCAATAAATGTAATATACTATTTTTGTTATATAAAACTATTTTAAATTATTTTTTATAAAAAAAATAAGATATTAGATCAGTTGGGCTCTTGATATAAAAGATTACATGGGGTTTGATGGGATTTGGGCTTGATAAAAAGTGGGTCACGTCACGGACACAGCCCACAGGCTACAGGGTAGTGTGTTCACCAATGACCAATCTATTAATCTGACTTTGCGACTTTGGACGTGCATTTTTTTTTTTTTTTTTTTGACTTTGCGACTATGCAATGTGTTTGTAAAGAGTGTACACTTTTCAAGCAATCAACTCAAAGTTGAGGTTCATATTCATATACCTTATACATGTGATTGATCTCAACCTTAAAAGTCTAGTTTACAACCCCTTTAATATCTCCTCAATGATGTGTATGTTTTTTTTTTTTTTTTTTTTTTTTTTTTTTTTGACATAAAATAGAAGGTTTCACCATCTCTCCACCAACATGTAATAATTAATATAATTTATGTGTAATCCAAGTAATATTCTTAACAGATCAACAATATCGCGTTTCGAGTATTGTAACACATAGTCACAACGTGGTATCATTTTATCATGTGTTACCATTTTAAAATGGACATCTACACAATTTGAATATTTAGGTAGTAAGAACTCATCTTTGTCCTTAGAAGTCCTACTTGTAAGTTCTTTTCTACCAGTATTTCTACACCCTATTGGTCTGATCTTTCCAGTGTCTACATGCACCAAAACTAGGTGTTTGCAAGCATAATATAGAAGATGTGCGGGGGCAAATTTGTATCTAGGTGGTGTTATGATTCATTAGTCTTTAATCCTCTTTTTTTTTTTTAAGGCTAAAATTACAACCAAACCTTCCCTCTACAAGATTAGAACCCACAACCACTTGGTTGAGGAATACAACACTTTACCACTAGGCTATCCCTTTGAGGACCTATAATCCTATCTAATGATTTATATTGATACACCCAAATGAAAACCCTATTCTCTTTGGTAAGGGTAATTACGTTTACCAAATAATTATCAATTTATTAATATAGGGGTTTTAGGTCAATGAGCATTTATTAGATTAGATAAATGATTATAAAAGCCATTCAATACACACACATTCTCCTACTTGGCCGAGTTATATTTATGATGAACATTAGGCAAGTCGGATCAAATTTTAATATTCATTTTAGTTTTAAACAGAAAACTGTAGTAGAGAAATACAGTCATTAAGTCAATTTTCAACTCAAGACCCGCACTAATCATACTACAATCCAAATTTAAATCATAAGTAAACTTACGATCAAATTGTCATATAAGCCCTTAAAGCTGATTCGTATACTTGCTGTTTATATGTCTTTATGCTAGCATGAACAAATTCAGAGACAAACAATTCAAATAAGTGAATTTTTTTTGTTAATAAACATAAGTATAATATGTAGCTAAATAACACTTTTTTAAAAGGAAAAATGGAAATAAATAATCCAAACTATTGACTATTGGCCAATAACAGTCCCAACTACGAAAATCACCAATATTGGTCCCAACTTTCGACATATTGGAAACCAACGGACCCAAACTAACGGAGGCTAACTCCGTTAGTGTGATGTTGACGTGGCATGCTTAGGTGGCAAGATGATCCTACGTGGCATCCTACGTGGCATGCCACATGGCAAAATATCCTATGTGGCATCCTACGTGGCATGCCACGTGGCAAAATGATCCTACGTGGCATGCCACATCAGCATCACACTAACGGAGTTAGCCTCCGTTAGTTTGGGTCCGCTGGTTTCCAATTTGTCGAAAGTTGGGACTAATATTGGTGATTTTCGTAGTTAGGACTGTTATTGGCCAATAGTGAATAGTTGGGATTATTTATTTCCATTATTCCTTTTTAAAAAGCCCATCTTTGAAACATGTTCTTCGAAAACTTTAAGTGAGAGACCTTTATTCACAGGATCCACAAGCATATTTTTAGTACTCATATATACACTCAGTACAAAGATTATTTTCCTCAACTCGCTTACATATGAACTAGTACTTTGTATCAAGATATAATCCAACTCAGTCGAACTGTTATCGTTCGAGAAACTAACGACAACTGAGTTATCTTCAACTATCTAGAAATGGAATTAACAACTTTGTACTAGTACTTTGTATCAAGATTCTTTAGCAACATTCCGTAACTAGTTGCGTATAAACAACAATGTATTTTGTCGTCATAGTGGATGTTGTAGTCAATTGGTGTTTATGAGTCTTCTATGAGATAAGTTCGCTAGCTAACATAAAGATTCTTTAGCAACATTTCTTATCGTCTTTGCATTTTGCAAAGTCAGACTCATAACAACCTACCGTTTCCAAACTATCGCTTTTTTTTTTTTCTATATGTTAGTTTATAGCCTTTCACCCCTTACAAATATATATCGTGGAACTTTCTTAGCTAATTTCCAGTGATCGGAGCCATTAGTCTGATATCCTAAGATTCCATTGTGTCTATCCCGGTGTATTTCTATGCTAATAACATAAGAAGCCTCTATGAGATTCTTTGATGCCAATAACATTACATTTTTATATGCAACCATTTCATTAGATACAATTTGTCTCAATTTCATGAATTTAATTTATCGAGAATTTCATAGTTTATTTTTCCTGTTTGTACTGATTTTAGATTAAACACTATCTAAAGGATCAAAATTGCTACTTCTACATGCATACAAGTTTTTTATGGGCATCGAAGTTGGAACTTAGATGATAAGTGTGTTGTATGGCTAGAGTTAGATGATAAGGTTAGGGTTTCTTGCTTCAAAGTTGATGATTGCACACATGTATAGGCAGTGGCGATCCTTTTAAGGGGCGGGAGGAGGCGGCTGACCCCCCAAATTTTCGTTCAGAAGTTCTGATTATATAGTATTCGTATAGAAATTTTTTTGGTATATAAGGTTTCGACCTCACGAAGCTGGTTTTAGACCCCCTGAAACTAATGACTTCCGACCCCCAGAAATTTCGGGTCAAGATTCGCCACTGTGTATAGGTGTTAACATGAATTAGATCTTGGTTTTATCGTGTATGGTGTAGAGGCTAGAGCATATGGCCTTAGCTATAACAATGGAGGTGATTCTTTGGTTAATTTAGTGGATTATATTGTTCATTACTTGGTCCTTATAATCACATCATTTAGATGCATAAATCAAGATTAAATTTTTATTTCTTGATCTTTTGTGTGAGCTTGGAGGTAGTAGGTACCTTTAGAAATTAGTGTGATGAGGAAGATTATCAAGTAAACAAAGGTTGGTAAATGGTTTATTTTTAAAAATGTTTTTTACTACCGTTTTCTCAAATTCTACCGAAATTCTACCACAATATTTACGCACCTACAATTTATGTATCCTTAATATACATCACAAATCTATTAATCTATTAATCTATTAATCTATTAATATATATAAAAGAATTGAACATTGCTGACGTGGCGTGCAATGGTGTCTTCAACCTCTTCATGAAACTGCCACGTGGCATCATCATTGAAAGATTTTAGTGTTTTTGATTTATTTCCTTTTTTTAATTAAAAAAAGATAAACATAAAATCCTAAATTTATCTCTCTATCTCTCAATTCTCAATTACTAAAATTAAATTGAGTTATTTTGGAAAAAAAAAAAAGAATTTAAAAACAAATTTAAATTTTTTTCTCTTATGTTTCCTCCCATAATTTTTAAACGTTAATATTTTTTATATTCGAGATTTTTTAAATAAAAAATTACACCAAATTAACGAGCGTTTCATTATCTTTCCAACGAGTACCATAGTGCTATATAAAAAACGGAGAAAAAAACGACTATTTTTTGTGGGGTTTTGTTCATACAGGAAAAAAAACACAAAGTGTTCAGGTTATTCATTAATCATGTTTTTTCTTTTAAACCAAGTTTTTATATACGATGTTGAAATTCAGCCCAATCGCCATGCTATAATTGGAATTTTACTCTTCTAAAGATGGATAGGTGTACTTCATCCAGAGAAGCTAGGAAAAAGAATCGCGCAACACTGCAACACATGGTGTCACCTTATAGCAAGGTTATTTTTTATTTATTTAATTACAAGAGTAATAATTATTAGTATTAGTATTAGTATTATTAAAATGGTTATATTTTTCAACCCCGGGACACTCCCGGGATAAAAGCTAGTTATGTATAAACAATATGTATATTAAAATAAACTCATCTATAGACATATATCATATATGTTTATGACACGTTAGTTTATAAAAATGACAACAATACTTCGAATAGGCATATTTTCATATAATGAATGAAACATACGGAATCCAAATATTTACAAGTGTATACACAAATGTTATATGTTCACGCCTTCAAAAGGCCAAAATCTTGGCATTCTTACTTTGAGTGATTAGTACTTATTGGATAATTTATGTATACATTACAAAGTCTGTAATTCCTTTTTACACATTACTTATTTACAAAAAATTGACCTAATAATTTATTAATTGGAGTTTTCTCTTGTGTACGAATTTTTTCGTAATTATCGCTTCAAGAGTCCGAATAATGTGGTTTTAAATTATATCAGTTTCCACACGAAAATCTAATTTATTCCAACTATAAAATATATAATATCTTCACGGCATCAATGAAAATAAATGTAATAATCTATCTCTTAAAGAATATATTTATTTAAAATCTTTTATTATACTATACAGATTTGAAGGAGGGCTATAATTAGTAAAAGTAACTTAAATGTAGTATGTTTAGCAGCTCGTTTTAAATAACTTATTCACGCTCTAGGTTCTTATTTGGGTATTTATAATATTTTTACAATTACAATTATTAAATATAATCTTACATTTTTTGTTTTTAAATTCAGACAAATTAAATGAATAAAAAAAAAAAATTCAGACAATAAAATCCTTCTTTATTTTAAAATAAAATTCCCAAATTTCACTTTAATTGTTTTTTTTGAAAGGCAAACTTTATTAACAAACCAACCACCAAGAGTCTTCAAGAAGGAGACTCCCAACAAAACGTTACATTAAGTTCTAATTTAGATTTCTCTTAAACAAATCAATACCAAAGTCCAAAACTAATCACTAGATGTTAAATTACCATAGTTACCATTACCATTTACCAATATTTACCATATATCTTCATATATTTACGGTCTAAGATCTTCTAGTTATTACAAAATCTGTTTTATTTTTATTATTATCTGCAAAAATCGACGTATATGTGTGTCGTCCAAGTATTGGTACATCGTAAACAAATTATTCGGTCGATCTCTGACGTCATCGTCCTTATTATAAAGGCTTCATGCATTCATACCTTTTTAATTCCTTGATTTTTTAGAACACCGATACCTTTTTTTTTTTCTGGCAAACTCTCCGAATTTTATTTTTTAATGGCTGCTATCTTTATCTTTAGTACAATTCTTTTTCTGCTCACTTTATCAGGTAACTCTCTCAATCCCTATTTACTTGTCACCGAATTTTATTATGCATGTTTGAATTTGTTAGCAAAATCCAGGATTTATTTTCTGAGGGTAAGATTGGGATTTTTGCTTATAAAATACACTAAAATTTTCTTTTTACGGGGTGCGGCCACCCCCTTGGGCTACACTTGGGTCCACCCTCGCGGAAATTGAATTTCAATAATTTAAACTATGTTTAACTTTAATAACTTAAAGTGTGATATAATGTTAGTGGTGACACTTTTAACTTTTGTTACGTTTCGTTTAGTTGCCAAGGGTAATCCCAATCTCAGTCTACCCTCAAGTTTCAACTGTTACTAGTGACACATAAAGTTAATTTTCTAGTAGGATTATTAGTCATATTACTACATGGCCTAGATTATTATCGGCTGCATGGAATTACTATAATTCACTTTGAGTTTTGTTAATCAATTCTTTTTCATTAATCCAATATTCTATTGAATAATATGTTACTAGGATCATTTGTTGGTATATTCAGCAATGGAGTTGGAGTTAACTATGGACGGATTGCCAACAATCTTCCATCTCCGTCTCAAGTGCCAAATCTCCTAAAGCCTTTAAACATAAATAGAGTAAAAGTTTATGATTCCGATCCCAAGGTGTTACAAGCATTTGCAGGAACTGATATCGAGTTAATCGTTGGTTTAGGGAACGAATACCTTCAAAAAATGAGTGATCCCCAACAAGCTCAAACATGGATCCAAGAAAACATACAACCTTATCTTTCAGAAACTAAAATCACATGTATTAATGTTGGTAACGAAGTTTTAGGAGCAGATGATGGTGAGACATCATATGATACATATCTCCTCCCTGCTATGAAATCTATGTATGCAGCTTTAGTTAATGTTGGATTAAGCCAACAAGTTTGTGTAACCACGGCTCATTCGCTTAAGATTTTGGCAAGTTCTTCGCCGCCTTCACAAGGGGTGTTTCGTGAAGACATGGTTGAGTATATAAAGCCGATTCTTGACTTTCATACGCAAGTTGACTCGCCTTTTTTCATCAATGCTTATCCTTACTTTGCATACAAAAGTGACCCAAACAATGTCCCGTTGGAATACACGTTGTTTGAACCAAATGAAGGGACGGTTGATCCAAATACGAATCTAAAGTATGATAACATGTTGTATGCCCAAATTGATGCGGTTTATTCGGCTATAAAAGCATTGGGTCATACTGATGTAGAAGTTAAAATCTCTGAGACTGGATGGCCTTCTAAAGGAGATGAAAATGAAGCTGGAGCAACGGTAGAAAACGCGAGAACATATAATAGAAATTTGATGCAAAGGATGCAACAAGGGCAAGGTACTCCTGCCCATCCTTCGCAGCCGATTGACATTTACATTTTTGCCCTTTTTAATGAGAACATGAAGAACGGTCCGACTTCAGAGAGGAACTTTGGATTGTATTATCCTAATGGCACTTTGGTCTATGACCTTGGTGTACAAAGTTATGCATTTCCAAGAATGGACTATTCATCTTCACATAAAAATGTAAGTAACACATATGTTTGACAACGCGTATCCAAATTGCTTATCTGAGTATCTGAAAGTGAAAGTAAAAACGTAGTTTGAAGTTGCTTATTACAAACTGTGTGTTTCAAAAATTCTTTTACTAAATAACTGTTTTAATAAGCAATCCTAAAAGCCGCCCTTATGAATTACAAGTTACAATTCATATATGTTTAATGAACTATACAAATTTTAAGAGTTTTCTATATATTTTTGTATTTTCAGGCAATCTCCGTCTTCAGTTTTTTTCATTTGGGTTTGTGGATCTTACTCATTGCTTAAGGCACTACAAGAATTCTAACCTTTAGCAGCGCTCCCTTTAGCGTCGCCGCTAAAATTCAAATTCATTGTAGTGAGGGTTGAATAGTTAACTTCAAATTTTGTGAGAAGTATATATAGGGAGCTCAAAGTCCCTAAAGAACATGGTCATTAAAGGTATTTTTTTAACAACAATATCCATTTATTATCCATTCACTAGTCTCCAAGGTGTATTAAATCAGCCAACAATAATGGAGTGTAGAATCTTGCTGCAAAGAAAATTATTCAATCTTCATGTCCTATAGTATACAAAAGTCCAAATTTTGTTCAATCATAATATTAGAAAGTCGGTCCACAGTGTACCAATTTTTGGCTGTCTAATATAAGAAAATGAAGGATAATGATAATTGAAAGCTCAATCAGTATCCACAATGTAACTAATTTTTTATTATATAGATATATATAAAGTGTTGACAGGTTCAACTGATGACATCACCTGTATATTTGACAACAATCCCACTTAAAATCGTGTAACTCAAACATAACATGTCTAACTCATTTATCTAAACGAGTCAAAGTGTTTGTGATTGTTGTAAAAGGATTGGCAACTTGTAAGTGAGTTATAAAAAAGTTAAACGTGTCATAAACATGTTGATGGATTTTTATTATTATTGGGTTAAGCGAGTTGACCATATATCCTTTAGTGCCGTGTAAGGAATTGACACCCCTGGTTAGGATGATTTTCTTGATGTGCAGCTCTCTCTTTTTCATTCTAAACTCAAATATATTTATAATTGTAATAGTAATTACATGCTAACTTTAGTCTAAGTTGGTTATCTTTCACAATAACAAGCTAGCTAAAACAATCCAAATTGAGTACTTCTTTGTTTGTTTTTTTCTTGCATGTTGAACAACTTTTGAAAATTCTAGTTAATTTGAAAGTGAGATATCTTCATATAACATCTTATTCATTCTGGAAATTAAGTGGATTTCAACATCAAAGAAATACATTTTCAACTTTATAACTGTTTCTTATTGTCAGCTTGTCTTTTTGAAGATAAGATGACCTTGTCACTATTTTAGTTCACAGTTCTTCCATAACCAACTACCAATTTAGACTTGGTTTATGTGATCCTCCATCCGCCCACCACAACTGCGGCTGCCACTAGGGGTGGAGCCAAGAAGTTTGTCCACCATGTGGCTCCGCCCTTGACCACCACCATCACTGGCATAACGCCTCCTAGTCACGTGCCATGTCGCAACTGATTGGCGCTATGCCAAATGTCATGTTGTCATTGTATATGCCAAGTGTCAGCCTACGACTAGTCGGGTATTCCTTGTGTCTATCTGGGGTCCAGTTGATTAGGTGTGCAGGTGAGAGTTTTGGATTCACATTTTATCAATGTTTTTCCACACACTGACTGCAATATGTCATCTTCAGTTCTTCAATTGATACTCATATTCTTTTTACAAGTTTTAAAAGAAATTCATATAATTATAAAATTATACACATTAATAACGTACTATATATTAACGAACAAACCAAACTCGCTTTAGCAGTATAACAAAAATCAATAAATATGAAGCAAAAAAATTATTCTTGAAACATCTTATAGCTATCATTTTTGTTATCGTTATTGTTTTCTTGATTGAATTTCGGTGAAGTGTGTATTTAAATGTGAACAACTCTTTTGTTTCTTCTATTCTTCATTTATTCTATTTTGTTTAAATCATAGTTAATTAATTGGCCTGTGTCATATATGTATCATTATAATCAGATATGACACAATCCAGATTGAGATCAGTTTCTTTTTCAAGTTTCATACTGAAAGAATATCAGTTAGCTTGTTAGTCAAAACTCAAAAGAATATTAGCCAAACTAACTAGTTCAGTTAGACTGTTATGTTTAGTTCTATGCATACTGAAAGAGTTCCATGTTTATAAAAGAAAGGGTGGGGTTTCGATCCTCTATTTAGAGGTGTACAAAATACCCGAACCCGAAAAAAATACCCGAACCCGGCTATTTTAAAACCCGGTTATATAATACCCGAACCTGACCCTACCTGTAGGGTATTTTAAAACCCGGTTATTTAATACCCGAACCCGACCCTACCCGGTTATTTAATACCTGACCCTACCCATAGGGTATTTTCGCAAACTAATGTATTAAAATTTTACTACAAAAAACACAAATATATATAAAACATTTATGTTTTATCTATAAAATCTCATACAAATTTCTATTTTAAGTTATAAGTGTAGCATAAAATACCTAACCAATTTAATTTATAACATAAAACATATTGTAAAAAAACAATATATAGTATAACCAACCCGCCTGAGTTGACCCGAACCCGACCCGTTTAGCTAAACGGGTTTGCGGGTTTGACCCGAACCCATTTAGACTAAACCTAAACCCGCTAATTTCGTGTTAGGTTCGGGTCGTGTCGGAAATTCACACGCTTACTTGAAAATAGGTATCTAGTACCCGAAAATGGGTATACCCGAAACCGGTATTGAAAACCCGAACCCGAACCCGACCTGAACCTGGTATATAGGGTATGGCTTTTTACGAAAATACCCTACCCGAACCCGACCCGATTATTTCGTAATACCCCGTTATACCCTACCCGATCATACCCGAACCCGAGTACGTAACCGAACCCGGGTATTCAAAAAACCCGGTTTTGTACACCTCTATGTGAATTGGTTATGTTTAATGTAAGGGCCCAACTTTATTAGGAACCCAAGCTATGGATATGACTTATGAGGCCCCCTTTAGAAAAATATAGATAATTGTTATAACTTACATCTACTTTTTATCCTATAGCAAATAATTTTGCGGTAATGTAGTTTATATATAAGTTGGCTACCAATTTAATTTATTTTGTAAGAAAATATTTACCTTAGTTTATAAATTGGTGGGATGCTATAAACTTCTTTGTCAAATTGAAATTGAAAATAAGAATCCAATTCTTTTTGGAAAACGCCCTGGATTTTTTTATTAGGTTTTGGCTTTCAAAATAGTTGAGCCCACCCTAAATTATTTCTTTGGTATTGTCACTCCACACAGTGGACCGATGATCTCCCACCTTTTTAGGATGAATGGACAAGGGACAACTTTCATAACCTTGCGGCAATTCGTAGGTGATTTCAATTAGTAGCTAGGATTCGGCGAATTTTGGCAAAGGTAAAGTGTTTGGTGTAGGGGTGGATTTGGGTAACATAGCTGATTTTTTTGAACGACAAATTTGGATCATTGACGGATCACTGAAGTATCATCGAGCCATCAGCGGAACCACCCGGTCATATCGATCTCCAATCTCCACTAGGCAATAATGCCCGTACACCAATTCAGGAGGAACCCAACAAATCTGGAAAAAAACCCCTCATGGAAATCGAACCCAGAACCAAATAGTTCCAAAGCCTTATCCAACTCCGAAGATGCCACCAAGCTATAATGCCATAGGCATTTGAGTAACATAGCTAGCATGGAATATATCCCCCAACGTAAAACTTACCCCTTTATTTACTTGGGGGTTCCCTATGGGTCAAACACGAACCTCACCAAGAAATGGGCCTCAATTAGAGGTGCATAAAAATGCGTACTTGAAATTGGACTGAGAAGCCGTGAAAATGATTGTTTTTGCACTTAGCTATTTCTCGTAATTGAAGCTGACCTTACCCGTACCCGTAGGGTATAAATAGGTTATACATTTTGAGCTCAATATTCGTACCGAAACCATACCCGATTTATACCTGAAATACCCGTAATCAGTTATACCCTATACCTGAACGGGCCACGGGATTATAACTTATACCTGATATCGGTTTCTTTAATACCGGTAGATTACCTGACTTTTTAAAATATATTTTATGTTTACTTTACAAATAATTTGTAACTGAGTGAATTTATGTTATTGTACTTGATTTTAATTCTTTTTACAAATTACAACCAAATTATATTTAAATGAATTTATTTTGTGTCAAATAATATTTAAACTTATTTTTAACGAAATTGGATTTTAATAACCTAAACTTTGACCCGTTGGCCAGCAACAACCCTAACTTAAGATATTCCTCATGACAGTCCCAACTTCTAAACGATTTTCCTCTATCGAGCCTTTTCTAACCGGGGTCAAACCAAATTATTTCTTGATTGACGTGGCAGATGATATGTATGCCGATGGGTAAAGAACACCAGTTGGCTCATTATGTTGTTGATTACATGGACAACGATATGGATTTTTTTTATTTTTTATTTTTTATTTTTTTTATATTTTTATAAAACCTCCTTAACACACATACTCACTACTGCCATACCTAACCATCATTAACCACCACCACAAACCACCTTCTTTTCCCCCACAAAACCGTCCACCACCAACGCCACTTCCTCCGACCACCACCTATCCACCTATCCACAATCACACTAACCAACAACCTCCATATCCACCACGAATAACCACCACCACCATACAACACCATGTTCCACTTTTCGTAAGCACCTAGTCATTTTTCTTACAAATCTAAGATAATGGTGATGGTGGTGCTGGGTTGGAATACACACACATATGGAGCCATATGGTGTTTTTTTTACACATAAGCATACACGTCACCTGACACTTTATTTGAAACTAACTGGGTTAGAAGCCAGTTAGAAAAGACTCGATAGAGGAAAATAGTTTGAAAGTTGAGACTGTATAGAGAATTTCTTAAGTTGGGATTGTTGTTAACCAACGGGACAAAGTTTGGATTATTAGAATCCAATTACCCTATTTTTTAAACCGGGTTATCATACTCAGACCCATACCCGGTTATACTCGAACTCCATCATACGCTATCCAGGTATATAGAGTATGGTTTTTCTTCTAAATAACCGTAACCGAGCCCTACTTGGTTTCTCTCAACGCCTGATTTTCCAATATGTGATTATACCTACCCAGTACCGATTCCATACCTGAAACCGGGTATTAAAAAAATCGGAACCATATTTTAAATACAATATCTAGGACGTTTAATATGAAAAACATTTGTGATATATGCATTATTGTATTCAGATTTAAATTATATATGGTATATGCGTTGTTGTATTTCTCTATGTTCATTTTTTAATATGCATGCGAATTAGCGTCCATACATATATATGCACACATATACACTGTATTCTTTGCAAGTTGGAATCGTAGAGCAGACACTAGACACTGGATAAATCTTAGAGTCATGTGAGTTATTTTTGATTGAAATAATTCATGATTCACTCGAATTTCTCAATCAAATAGACTCAAAGTTATCTTTTGTACTTTGAATTGCTTAAAATTCCACGAAAATTCTACATTGACTTCTAATGCACTTTTCACGAAAATAAAATTCCAATAGAATTTTTAATGAAGCAATACTCGTCCGCCCCTTAGATCCCGTTCCCATGGGCGTTGCCCTTGCACCCTCGTCAACGGGGGTTGCCCCTTTAGAATCCACATTGCTTAGTGGCTCCACCCCTAAGAACTGACGGGGTTCCTAAATACTAAAATCATAATAAACTCAAACAAAAGTGCACTTCCTACTCTCTTCACTTATATGATGTGAGGAGACCATATGAAACATGTAACCGATTCTATCGTTTCTGTGGGCCACTGGCCATCCGTCGGGAGTTCCGGATTTAATACCGATATTTTAGCAACAAATCTAATAAATCTAAGTGTAGTGCTTGGGGTCTTGATCTTTTTTTTTTTAAAAAGGGAATGTGTGCGAGTTGTTTATTTCATTAATCAATTGGTTGGATCCAACCAAATGTACTTTTTTCTGTTATAACTAAGAAAGTTATATCTAAGAAAAAAGAGTGCATGATCTCGTGAATTGTTTCTGAATAAATTCAAGAAATCATATATAAGAACTATAGCATTTCGTAATTTATTGGAAAATCCAACGAGTCAATCCAATTATCCAAAAGTTGATCAACAAAATATACCGAACCTTACAAATTGGCACTTGACCAGCTTAACTCTTTTGTTTCTTTCCTAATCACATTTTCTTCCATATTATCATCATCTTCATTATCATTCCGATGAACACCTTCATAGTTATCATTATCATTACCATTACCTTTACCGAATTTTGTTATCTTGTTAGGCCTCCATACCATCATCAAACTGTATAAACCGCAGCTTCAACCGCCCGTCTTCTCTATATGCATGCAAGATTTCATGTGTTAGGATCTTTTCTTCTCTAATAACAAGATTCCCATTACACCGATACGATTTTAAACAAACCCGCCTCCCGAAAGAAGAAATCGGGGGCGGGAATTCCTTCGCATTAACCCTAGATCTCTTAAATATGTGCTTAAGAGGGATCTTGGCTTTTGCATGTTTTACAATACGTTCATGTCTTTCTGTCTGTAAAGTATGATCCAAAGAGAGAATTGAATCGGTTTTATCGTTAAGATTGAACCCTGAAAACACATGATCATCGGTGGTTGAATCATCAAGCAGGTTGATAATGTGGTTGCATGAAGGGACTGATGGGTTATCAAAGATGTGTTGAAGGCTTCCACAGGCAGCCATATGTATGTTTTGTCTCTTGTATTTGTTGTTTGTTCTATGAAGAAAACAATTACAAACAACAAGAGGTTAGGGAGAGAAAATGTATTATTAGAGAGAAACTGTAGTTAGAAAGACCAATTCATAAAGTTGATGTTCATCGGGTGATGCTATTAAATAGTTTATGGACAATTTAGTTACAATTTGGTGGTCAAGGATTTATGTGTGTAGATAGATATTTGTTTTCAATTTTAATTATATCATGGAGTGAATTTGTACATTGGTTGTAATATTAACGCACGTAGCGCCAGTTTAGTTTTAAATAAAATTAAGCGTGACACAACGGTATATTCAAGAAAACAAAAGTTTTTTGTGCACTACACCTAAACCAGGCCATCATGATAGATGGGTTAACTACCATTTGATCTTTTATATAAGAGTGCACTCAGAGCAGCCACAATGTATACCTCATCATGTTTTATTAGGTTGCTCGAGATAGAAAATTTGGGTTTGAGTCACAATCCATCGTGTTTTATTAGGTTGTTCATTGTGTTTTTAATATGTTTTTCATTGTGTTTTATTGGATTGTTCACTGTGTTTTTATACCCTGCTGTTCATTGCGTACTTATTGTGTTTTACGTTATTTCCATTGTGTCTTATGCAATTGAGTTTTCGATTTTTTTTCAAATGTATAACAATATGGTACTCGTATTAAAGATAAGAAGACGCTCAATTTTATGATATGTTGCAAACATGATATCTTAACCAGAAACTTAAAGATCTTTATTCAAATCAAAGAATCAAACAATCTAAACTGAGTAACAATCTGAACAATAATCTCTCACCAACAAGAACCTCTCAATACCATCAACAGACTAACAAGACAATGATCAACGAACAGATACAAGACGTATCTGAACTACAAACAATAAAAGATCAAACCCTAGACAATTCAGACGAATGAGAGAGACAAAGAGATAATGAAAGAATAAGATTGCAAAATTGGAATGTGAATGACGATAGAACGTATTTATAGCTGGAAAGTGTGTTTCTTGACTTGATCTTACGACCAGCAGAGAAGAGATCCAACGACTCAAAATGACTTGTGCTTCTTCACTAGGATTGCCACATCATCATCAATATATACGAGAAGGACCATGGGAGATGGGCCATGGGCCACCATCATCTGTCCAAACATACATGGGCTTATAAGCCAGACACCATCTGGGCCTCTACACATCTGCACCGGGCCAATCTACACAGCAGCTCCAATCTAGAACCTTGAGTCCAAATAGACAGCCCAATACTTGCAATCATACTTATGCAAAATATAAAAACATGTAAATAAAACCAAACCATAAGAAAATACTTAGCTTATATTGACCCATTTTAGTAGAATTGACAAAATGACTTTAATTTTAACATGATATATTTTGTTTATTAAAATTGAAGTATGGAAATAGCATATGGCTTACATGTGCATCTTCTTTTTTCTGACAAAATTACCCTTTCCACTTATTTATTTCTTAGGGCACTCGGGGCGGTCCGTGATAGACCAGCCGTGATGGCCGCGACCATCACGAACACCGCCCCATCAAAATTATCGCGACCGTGAAACAACAAACCCGTGACATACATGATACATCATGGTGGAAAAGCAAGTGATGGTCCATTTAAAACCATCTCTCTCTTTGTTTTTATTTATAAATTAGGAGAAAAAGGTGCCCATGGTCTCCACCAAAACACTATCTCTCTTGGTTAATATTATAAAAAATGAGGTGACACAAGATAATTGGGTGTGATAGTGTGATGGGGTGATGCTCACCCCATCCATCCTTAAACACATGTCATTTTCTAGTAACTTCTCATCCTTCTCATTTTTTTTAGACTTTGTAGGATAACTAACCCCAAACATTAATTAAACTTAAAATTCATATAACATATGTCAAATAAGTTTCAACTTATAGTTTTTATTTATTGATTCTATGATTTAGTATTAAAAAATATATGATTTTTTATTTAGTTACTTTTATCACTGTTTTTATTTGGTACTTATTTATTCTTTTTTTATTTTTATGTACAGTTCTCTTTTTATAACAAACTTTCTTAAAAAATTAATCCGTATAACTGTCTAGTTTAATGTTAGTAACATAAAAATCGTTAGACTGACCGGTGTGGGGGTGGCGCCAACTCCACGTAGGCATTTGTTTGATCAATAGCGCCTCATAGGGGTGAGCAAATTAACTGCCATAACCGATAACTGAACCATAACCGAACAAATTTTAACTGATAACCGACATAACCAATGGTTATGGTTATGAAATTTCTTTAACCGAATGAGCGGTTATGGCTATTAAGCTTTGGTTAACCGATATAACTGTTGCTACAACAAATATTGGTCTAATGTTAGTTCTGGGTCCAAGGAAGGATAAAAGGGTTAAAGGGTTCCGATCTGCCTAACGCAGGTCGTGGTGTCCTCCTACGTTGCAAAACATAGAAGGAGGTTCAAGATAATATTTGTTTTGAGTATTATGATTCTGGTTTGAGTAAGACTCAAAGCCAGAAGTGTTGTTATAAACTCAAGTGTAACTTTAGTGTGGAAGAGAGAGTCTCCACACGTGCATGATCAAAAGGAATAGAAGAAGTGTAGGTAAGAATAATCAAAAAGGTGTAATCAGATCTGTGGAGGATGGTCTGATTTATAGCAGAGGTATCTTTTTCTTTGGGAATGGATATTATCTTGAATTGTGGTGCAACTTGAGGACATGCCACTTTAAGCCAAGGATGGCTTTGGACCTGCGGTCCGAGTATTGCAGCATCTCCATGTGCCAGACATGGACAGCTGCTTGTGTTGACCGAGGAAAAAGATGACAAGACAAGTCATCTTTTGATCAGTGCTTCTCGATCCCTAGAACCTTCGTACCTTTCAACCCTTTAAGCGTAGTTATATAATGTTATCAACCTATTTTGCTTTAGGCTACCCACGTCATCAATAACCAAAACCGTACCGAACTTCTAATGTTAAGTCTATGTAATAGGTTTATGTTTTACACTAACCATCTAGAGTTTTTATAATAAGATAAAAGTATGCTAGTAACAAAATAGTCTTGATGTAAGTGATCTTTATTTTGATAAAGAATTAAGCTTAGGCTTAAGTAAGATTTTTTGTTGTCGAGAAATAACTTTATTAAAAAGGATCCCCCATTAGTAGTTTCACAAAATAATAATAATAATAATAATAATAATAATAATAATAATAATAATAATAATAATAATAATAATAATAATAATAATAATAATAATAATAATCTTGATTAATGAATAAAAAAAGCCCAACTTAAGTCCAGCAACATAGGTTCCATTTTTATTTTGTAGGCCCATGAGCTTTTAATTTTTGAATTTTAGCCGAAAGTCAGTTTTAGTTGAAAGTTTTGGTTAATAACCGAAATAACCATAATCGATTGGCCATAACCAAAGTTTGGTTATGGTTAAGGAAGTTTCATAACCGAAATAGTGGTAATGGTTATGGTTAATAGTAAAACTGAACCAAATAGACCCATGCACACCCCTAGTGCCCCCTCCATTTCTTAGGCGTCATTGAACTATTGCCAGCCCATTAACCGATGCTTTTGTGGGCCCAATTCAATTTAGACTAATAAAAACGGAAAATTGGGGCGGGGCGTCATTGGGAGGCTTTATTCTTTTTCTTGGGCGTTATTGAAAGGAGATAATGAAGCTCCTTATTGACTTGACACTGAGATGGTGCAATTAAACCCCTAGGGGCTTGATTTCACACCACATAGCGTTATAGTTGCACTCTTTGTATAAAGTACTATATTTTCTTTTACAGTGTGTATGTTGCCAAACCAAATCCCGAAACTGAACATCAAGTAGAAATCTAAAATTAACAACTTCTAAAAAGATCAACACTACGAAGGGTAAATGCATAGATCACTATAATAAAAGGATAGTTGATTTTAGAGTACAATTGCTTGAACTTATCTATATACAAGTTTGATTGTTCAAGTCAATTTTGTAGTATTGTGGCATTACTCCAAATAAGTTGCAATTACATACATGTTATCTATACTATTTGGAATGACTACTTGAAAGAGCACACAACTTCATTCACGACGTTCAAGTTCAAGCAGATGGGACATGATCCAGTGCTTTGCATGCCACTCGGTTTTAAAGGTGGCTGGTTCAAGAAATTTGAAATTACCGAGCATGAAGGATGGTGATGGTCTCATCGAAAACGGAGACATTACCACCACTAGCGGATGCTGATGATGAGTCCACAACATGATTCTGTTGTTTAAAGATGAATGCTGGCTGATTAGGAGAAGGAAGCAATGTTTCACGATTACTCAACATAAAAGCTACATCAGTCATTGTAGGTCGATCACTAGCCAATTCTTGAACACACAAAATCCCGATGTGGATACATAAAAGAACTTCACGGGCATCAAATGAATCTCCTAAAGACGGGTCAACTACAGTCAACGCTTTATCTTGTTTCCACAAGTCCCAAACCTAAAAGCGATGTTGATTACGATAAGGTTTGTTTGGTGGGATGGATAATAAAAAAAATGAGAGATCGGTTATTGTTACTTACATGCCCGATTAAGTTAACCGAATTCTCCTTATAGTAGCTGTTGTTTTTCCTCCCACTGATTATCTCCAAAAGTAAAATTCCAAAGCTAAAAACATCAGATTTTACTGAGAAAAGGCCTTCCATTGCATACTCGGGAGACATATAACCACTACAAAAATGTCAGGTAATCGTGACATTAATGAATAAACTAATACTGAGTTATGATATAGAGCGAAGAACTATACGTACTATGTTCCAACTACTCTACGTGTTTTAGCTTCGTCTTCATCCCCTCCAAAGATTTTTGCCATTCCAAAATCAGAAATTTTAGGGTTTAAATTGGAATCTAACAAAACATTGCTCGCTTTTAGATCCCTGTGGATGATCTTGAGCCTAGAATCGTGATGAAGATACAGCAGTCCGCGGACAATTCCTTGAATAATCTTGAATCGTTTTTTCCAATCTAAAAGAGAAGCCTTATCTTGATCTAGTGCACAATTCCATTGACCATTTCAAAATTTATGTAGCATTAGAAAACTAAGGAGTTGGACTTTCGGAACAATTAAGGGTAAGTAGGTTGGAAAACTAACCAAAAATGATAGAATCCAAGCCTTTGTTTGGTAAGTATTCATAAACTAACATCTTTTCTTCCTTACGGAAACAATATCCCAAAAGCCGGACTAGGTTCCTGTGTTGAAGTTTGGCGATCAACATTACTTCGTTCTTAAATTCTTCCATCCCTTGACCAGAACTTTGCGATAATCTTTTGACAGCAATTTCTTGCCCATTTAGCAGCTTACCCTAAGTAACGAATTCTTTATTAGTTGAGAACCATTATTCTTAAACCACAAAGGTACCATCTTTACCAAGATTGACATTACCTTATAAACAGAGCCGAAGCCACCTTCTCCGAGCTTGTTTGAAGGAGAAAAATTATCAGTTGCTACAACTATTTTGCTTAAATTAAAGACATGTATATCAACATTTTTGTCAATGTCCTTATTTGTGAAAGGCCCTTCCAAGGATTTAAAGTTATTCGTGAAACCAAATCCAGCTCCTCCTTCATTTCTTTTTCCTGTATCACACAATTAAATGGTAGTGAAAGCTTGCTTATTAGTGCTTTCATGTTAGCTTCATTATTTTTTTAGCTTTGAGCATAAGTCCAAACCATAAAGGCATAAACCATGACATTGGATTGACCCAGTCAATAACCCAAATTACTCAATTCAGGGGTAAGAATTATTACAACTGATGAAGTTATGCATATGTTTAGACCTGATGAACTCTTGTTTAGCTAAAGATGAATGAGTTTATATCAAATGATTATTGACATACCTGTTTTCTTCCATATGTAATAACAAATGAAGGTACCCAAGAAAAACCCTGCTGCAATCATTGGCGTCCCGATGACTAGAAATCGGTTCTTATGTGATTTCTTTTGGCTTTGTGACGAGGACTTGGCTGAAATACGATCACACGAAAGATTATGCCAATTGATATAAGAGTTTATTAATTCTACTAGTATTGTGTCACTGATTAAGATGCAATTATTAATCATGAATTATGGGTAGATTGTTTTTGAGCAACAATTAGAACCTTAGTAAATACTAAAATGTAACTATAACTTTAAATATGTACCTAACTTAATTAAGATAACTTCAATTGCCTAATCAAATTTAAACAACACGATAGTAGCATCAGCAACTAATTATTATTATTATTATTGTTATTATTATTATAAAAGGTCATAATGAATACTAATAATCGTTATATTAGTTATGATAATAGTTATAACAATGTGTATATATTGATACTATCTTATATCCCGGGATAGACAATAAAATGTGTTACGATGTAGCATATAAATTAATTTACTATAATATGAGAAAACAATAATTTTAATCATGTGAATAAAAATGAAAATGTATATTAAAGCGAGAATGTATTTTTGAATGACATGCAAATGCAAAAGTAACCATTGCAAGACGTGATTAAGGCGATGGTCTTGAATGTGTAATTTTTTATCAATAAAACATTAAATGGTTTTTAATAAGCGAAAATATAAAAAGAATGAGTTAAGAAAATAAATACTAAATAAATAAGAGATAGACATGAAATTATGATTTAATATATTATTTCATACGA
Source organism: Ambrosia trifida (assembly GCA_028751855.1). Lineage (NCBI taxonomy): Eukaryota > Viridiplantae > Streptophyta > Magnoliopsida > Asterales > Asteraceae > Ambrosia > Ambrosia trifida. The sequence goes on from CM054126.1 coordinate 32,595,801, forward strand.
GAGAGAAATAAGATAATGATAAGATTTTTATTTATTATATAGTAAAGTAATAATAAAGATAAAGATAAAAAATATAAATTAATAAATATTTGGTTAATTGGTTATTTATAACTTAAAGCTTTTGGTGTGAATTTAAGTGTAAGGATGACCTCACCAAGTGTCGTGTCCACACCTCAATCGTTATATTATAGATATAGTTATAGATATGTAGAAACACAATTGTAGGATCGATTTCGGACAATCCGACAATAACAGGCTAATACGTCTAGAGTGCGGAATTCACTAGACGCTATATAGATAACAAACACGACAAGAAACATAATAACGAGATGCCAAAAACACACATAAGATGGTTTCAAAGTCGTTTTCATATTAAAACAGAGTGCGAGTGCAATAATACAGACTAACAGACCCAAAACCCTAGGCAAAAAGATAGAGAAGGTGTGATGTGACAGCTGGGAATGATTAGGGCAATGATTAGGATATTTATAAGCCCACCTAGTTAGCCTAAGGCCCATGGGGCGACTAGGTCATACGCCACACGACTATGAATCATAGTCGCCTGATAATCACACGACTATGGTCATACTCGTGCCAAAAACCACACGACTAGCAAGGCTAGTCGTGTAAAAGTTTCATGGTCGCCTATCGAGCCCTAATCATCCTATAATCACACAAAACAAATACAAACGTATACAAAACAACTGATAAACATCTATACTAGGCTAGAGACATGTATACATCATGTACTAACAACAATGTACAAGCTCTCTTAAAAGATTTTTGAGCGTTTTTGAAGAATAAACAGTGAGTTGACGAGATGTGGTTTTTGCTAGTTTTTGTAGGTAATTAAATATTACTTAGTTTATATTATATGTTTTTAATAATTGTACTATACGATCTGTTTATAGTTCAGTAAATTGAACCGTACCTACAGACTACAGTGCCAAAATATTACTTACTTTATATAATATTTTTTTTAGTTTGTAAGTGTGTTATTAAAAAAAAAATATACTACCTATTTATACTAAAATTATGGGGTCAAAATGTTAAAGCAAAATGCAAAATGCTAAAAAAACAGAAAAAGAAAAGAAAAGGTCAAAATGGATCGCTAACGGGTACTTTCGTTCTATAACCGGCCCGTAATAATTAGGGTTCATGGTAGGGTATAATTTCCGAGTTCGGGTATAATCTACAAAACTCTTAATAGAACTCAATTTTTATTTTCGATCAAATAATTATAAAGTGAAAAGGATCGAGTTAAATGCACGAAAATAAAGTTTGAGTGAGCGAACCACAAGAAAGATTTGTTTATAGCCATACAACAAAGCCTTCATAATAAATGTACACCTAAAACCATTAAATACGTTTCGTGTTCTGTTAGCTATCAATATTACTTATTTATTCAAAAGTACATTAATCATTTTTATTTTGGTTATAAAGACCTTTACACCATCTACAATCAGAGGTGTAAATCCATTCAAAAAATCAGAGATGTAAATAACACATGACACAAATATATAACTTTTTGTATTAGAAATGAATAAGAACAATTAATATTTGAAATAAAAATTATATACTTTTAAAAGTAATTATTACGTACCTAATTCAGTAGCGTCAACCCGTATATAAAGGGATTGGCCCCCATCAGAAAATGTCCTCGCATCGATCATGTCTCCATGCCACGTAATACAACCTCCATCAGTGACTCCTTTACTAATATCTGCACTTGCATACCCCATGCATGTGCAATTCATCAAGCACAACTCTTTACATGCTTGTAATCCCAAGCTCATGTTCACACGTGCACTCGATGTGTCGGGCACCTTAACACGGGCCAACTCAATGAACCCGTCTCCGACCTCGCACATCCGTGTCTCGGCCTTTCGCTTACACCCTTTGGAACCATCCCTTAGGTACCAGTCCTGTGGAGATTGTGGCTCGTATCCAGAAAAACATTCACATTCAAAAGTTCCTGATTTATATGGATCACAAATGCCAAAAGGACCACAATAGTTATAATCGTCACATTGCTCTTTTGGAGCGGACCAAAACCCGATCCACTTTCGATATGCCCCATTCCAAGTTAACCTCTCTACGATTCCAGACTCGTTAACTATTAATCTAGAGAAAATGGACGAGTTGCGTATAAGGTAAACCACGGCCACCTCATCGTTGTTGTTTATGTAACTCACGTTAAAGATGAAATTCTGCGTCATCGCTGGTACACCACTCCATCCGTGACCTGTCCATGATCCGGTTCGCCAAACTCGGGTCATACCTTTATATAGGAACAACTGAGTTGACCCAACAAACTCCATTTTATATGAATAATCCCCAACACCTGGATTCTCACTAGACTTCCAAGATGTGACCACCCGGTTTAAACCCGTTTTCCTATCTAACCCGAACTTCATACCCGGAAGAAGCGTATTCGTCGGGTAATCAAAGCTTTGCCATGAATAAACATTCTTGTTTAAGCCTTGAAACAACACCAAATTCCCTGAATCCAACAACTGAGCCGAAACAACATCATTCGCCACTCCAGACACGTTGGTTGACCAAAACACAAAACTCTTATCTTTTTCGTGAAGGACAAGGTTCGCGGTTTTATCAATGGATAACATACCGGATGAGTTGGTAATCAGACGGTCCCTATTAGCAACCCAAACTACGGTTTGCTCGGAAACCTTGTTATACCATATGCCCACATATCGGTTGGTAGAGTTTGCAAGGCTAAAGAATCCAAGAGCAAAAGTTTCTCCATTAGAGACCAAAATATCCCCATCTTTAAGTGGTTGAGTGAGTGTGATGGTGTCGATACAAGTGCAAAACCGGATGACCAGAAAGATTAAGGCAGATAATAAAATGCCTCTTTCTTGATACATGTTTTCTTTTCTTCTGATCAGATGTTTTTTGTGAGTTGAGTATAATAGTTTTAAAAGAAGCAAGATATGAGAATATTGATGTAACATATAAAATATCAAAGCAATTAGATGATCCTGGAAGAGCCATCACTTTCATGAATTTGTCAAAGTTCATTTATTCAGTGATTTTGACGTTTACTAAACTAAGTACACATGAAAAATGGATTATGTTGGATTTAAGATAACAATGGACAGGTAATGGAAATAATGCTCAAGGTTTATCAGAAGAAATCTTATTCGATAATGAAAATGCAAATGCCTCTTAAATAGGCATCATATATGACAAAACATAAATTAGATGGAACATTTAAGTTAAAGGACTCAAGTATCATCAATAGATGAGATTATCTTTCTTAGTTAGCCACTCCTTGAAAGCAGAGTAGTCATTCTGCTTATGTCCCACTTTCTTATAGAACTTGCAGTAGAACTTACTCTTAGTAATGTAGTTCTTATGGCTAGAAGAAGCACTCGTATCATTCCTCTAGGTGTTAAAAAATAGATTCTTATTAGATTGTCTCTTCCTTTTCTTTGAAGGAACAATCATCAGTAAGCAACTTCTAGTTTCTCCAGCTTCATCCGCTCCTCCTCTTGCACGCGCATAGCAATCAACTCCTGCATAGTCCACTTATCCTCCAGTGTGTTATAGTTGATCTTAAAAGCATCATAGGCCAAAGGAAGCGAGGTCATGATGAAATGCACCAGGAAACCGTCACTGATTTCCATGTCTAATCCCTTAAGTTTGTTGGCCATGTCGTTCATCATCATATTGTGCTCACGAATACTGCTCTTCCCATCATACTTAGTTGTCACGAGTTTCAAAATGAGAGTAGAAGCGTGTGCCTTTGAGGTTCCTTTGAATTGTTCTTCCACCAAAGCCAGATAAGTTTTAGAGATATTAGAATCTGGAATGGAACCCCTGATAAGCAAACTGATGGAGTTCTTCATAAACACGAGAGACATTCGATTGAGCTTCTCCCATTTTTCATGCACTATTTTGTCATTCACAGTGCTTGAAGCAGTAAGAGCAGGAGGGGCATTCTCTCTCAAGGCATAATAGAAATCCAGTAATGCCAAAGTCAGCAAGAGGGATTCTTTCCCGGCAGCATAGTTATCACTAGTTAATTGAGTGGTGCCGCAGTTGGGAGCTGAGAAGTGGAATAAGATGAGAATATTAGGATACTAAGATAACGAAGAATTTATAGTGATTTATGGGGCAAGTAATTATTTAAGGCAGGCAGAACAGAATAAAACATTATCATAATGAAGCTGTGATAACTTGTAACACCACATTATGACTACTTAAATAACATGCTTCTAGCTTTGGCTATACACTATTTATTGACTGAATTACAAGTTTTGTCCTTTAAGTTTATACCATTTTTCAACGACTGTCCTTTAACTTTAAAATTGATTGGTTTTGTCCTTTATCTTTTAAAATCTTGCACGTTATGTCCTTTCTGGCTAACTTGGTTAGTTTTCTCCGTTAAGTTTGGTCATGTGACCTGCACATGAGGGCATAATAGTAAAATCACCCTTTTATCTTCTTCCCCAATTTATTTATTTACATCCTCATTCTACTTCTCCCGCTTAACACCACCACCACCATCCACACGAACCACCTGCTGCCACCGCCATGACTGTCAACACCACCACTTGCCACCACCATGACTGTCAACACCACCACATGCCACCGCCATGACTGTTAACACCACCACCTTCCCCTCCCATGGCATCGAAACCCCCTACCCAGATGTGAAAACTGGTCAAAAACCTTCGACTCATCAACATCACAAGAACCATCAAGCTTATAATATCATCATCATCACCATCTTCACTGTGAACCCCTACGACCATAACCCATGTCCAGAATCACAGACCCGTCGTTGACCTCAATCAGAACCAACATTGATTTACCTAACCATGATTAGTAAAAGAGAAGGAAAATAGGTGTCAACTGGACTTACCTAACCATAATTGTCACTAGTTTCTTAGCCTACAAACATCACCACCGCTGTACACGCCGCTGTCGTCCATCATTTTCATTGGAACAGGGAGGGGAGCCGGCTTGAGGCCATGGCCAACAGTTCCTCTCCTCCTTGTATTCTATCTCTAGATCTGATCTGGTCCCCTCTCTCTATACGATTTTCTCTCTAGATCTGTTGTTGTGGTTGCCGCCGATGAAGGTGACCGGAGCTCCTCCTCCGGTTCCTCTCTCTCTGTCTCTAGTCATATGTATGTGTGTGTTTGTTGTGTTTGGTGGACAGACAAACAGGAGCACGAGAAATGGTTTGTGGTTTTTATGGTGGTGGATTGGTGGTGGGTTTTTGCAGGAAATTGATTAGAGAAGGGGGATGAAGGAGATAAAGGGTTTTTGTTTTATTTATTAACGTATTTTAAATAAAATGATAAAAAGACTAAATTACCCCTTGAGTGATCAGATTTAACGAAGAAAACTAACTGAGTTAGGCATAAAGGACATAACGTGCATGATTTTGATAGATAAAGGACAAAACCAATCAATTTTAAAGTTAAAGGACATTGTTTGCAATCGGGTATAAACCTAAAGGACAAAACTTGTAATTCAGTCCTATTTATTTAAGTATTAGGTTTGCAAACAAGAAGTGAGACTTTCAAAGTTTTAATGCAATACACTTAGTTCACCAACATAATCTGTTACACATCACCTTTGTGTAGAAGTGAAACCTTATGGACATTATGTGAACCAAGCTACAATTCTTAACAAGACCTTAGATAACAAACTAATGTGACACATCACCGTTGGGCAGAAGTGACACTTAAAATGTTATTACAGGTTAAGCAAGATTTGAAATAATGTCTTGATAAAACTTTATACATTATGTTTTGTCAAAACCTTTAAATTAGTTAAGATTGTACAATAGTAAGTAAGTTTAAAGATTGTTCTAATTAAGTAACTGATAAATTTTTTTGTTCTAATCAGGTCACTCAAGTTTCTTTTATGTTCCAATCCTATATATTTTTACCTAAATAACATGTAATCAATCCTACATGGTATTTCTTTTATTTTCCATTTTCTATTATATGTTATGTAACCAATCCTATAACATACAACCAACAGTGAGTTGTATTCTGCATCGCTAGTTTTCTTAATTTCATCGAAAGAAAATCACTATTAAAAAGAAATAGAATTATATTTAACCTGAAAAGTGGATATTCTCGTACACATATTGCACCTTACCTCCACTTTCTTCCATTACTTTGCTCAACCCACTGAATTAATTTCGACAGTCTTGGCTACTTCATAATTGAAGATTAAGTCTCACTTCTTCAATTGAGCAGGTAATGTTAAGCACATAGTGGTTGCTGACGGTTTTTCCTGTTTCGCCATAATCAAAGCTTTTCCACTATATGCAAAATCTCGAAACTTGAACCCTTCAAATTCCTATTCGCGAGACCAAACAAGCAAACCCTGAGTAGAAATGAATCAAGTTCGAAATTCAAACCGTAAGCGAGCGAAATTGGGTTGTGGTGGTGCAATTCAGCTCGGTGGCAGGATGGCGCGGTGCTGCTGTGGCAACGCCGACTAATGGTCGACGAGAGGGATTGTGCATGACAGGGTTTTTTTTAATTAGATTAGTTTTTTTGGGTTTTCATTTATTTTATTTCTTATATTAATATTAATTGGATGCCATATCAGCATGTTTAGAAAAAGAAAAAACTAAATAAAAGCCACATAGGATTGGTGACTTGCTATTCAGGTAAAATGTACAAGATTGAAACACAAAACAAACTTAAATGATTTAATTGGAACAAAAAGTTTGATCTATGACTTAATTAGAACACTCCTAAAACTTGATTACTATTTTATGAAATATCCCCTTTATTTAAGTAATAGGTTTGCAAACAAGAAGTGAGACTTTCAAAGTTTTAATGCAATACACTTAGTTCACCAACATAATCTGTTACACATCACCTTTGGGCAGAAGTGAAACCTTATGGACATTATGTGAACCAAGCTACAATTCTTAACAAGACCTTATAGATAACAAACTAATGTGACACATCACCGTTGGGCAGAAGTGACACTTAAACTGTTATTGCAGGTTAAGCAAGATTTGAAATAATGTTTTGATAAAACTTTATACAATATGTTTTGTCAAAACCATTAAATTATTTAAGATTTCTCGTGAGAAAATAATGGGTTTCGAAAAAGTAATGGTTTCCGAATATAACAATGTTCTGGAAATTTTTTTAGAAGGTTCTTAAAAAAATAATGGTTCTCGAAATATTAAGTGTTCTCAGAGTAATTATACATAAGACACCCGAGAACTATTTTGTTCGCGAACCTACACTGAGAACAAATTTTTTGGCAAAACGTGATGACCCATAATCGACCTAGAATTCAGAAACACTTGTGAGACTCGGAAACAGTAATGATGATTCGGAATACTCATGGTTCGGAAACAAGTTAATGGTCGGAAACCCTCTCATGGTTCGGAAATACACTAAGAGCTCGAAAACTACCTCCTGATCTGGAAACACCTGATGGGCTCGGGATGTTTTAATCCCTTGGAAACACACTTCTGGTTCGGAAACATCTAATGGTTTCGGAAACCCTTATGATTCGGAAACTCCCTTGTAGGTCGAAAACCCTTATGGTTTCAGAAACAAACTTTGTATTCAAAACCTACTTAATGAATCGGAAACCCTTGTGCTTCAGAAACAGATTTTGAGTCGGAAACGATTGTGGGTCTGGAAACTTCTGTGCCTTTGGAAACATTTCCGACCGGAAACACCTTGATGGGTCCGGAAACTCCTTAATGTTTCAAATTGAGCTTAAATTGTGGAACCGATTATCTTTTAACTTTTATTAGGATTTTGTTAGTTTGTTGCCATATTTTTAGGGGATCAATCTTCTCCTAAATTATAGCTAACAACAATCAATCCTAAAATCTAAACAAAACTTAGTGAAATTTTCTCTTTTATTTTGCATTCCTTGGAAAACTGAACCGAAAATTTCAAGAACATATGAACATAATAAAATTAACCATCAACCGGAATCATAATCTTCGAACATAAGTTTAATGAATTTTATAAAAAATGACCATTATCGATCTCGGATTCATTACGAGATCAATAGATTTGTCCGGAAACAGTTTTATTTATTTATTTATGTTTTCGATCTGCCTTTCATGGTTGTTCTTAGATTCCAACCGCAAGCCTCTTAATCTGATTATTCAGGTTTCATAATTCGTTTTCCAATTTAGATTCCAGAACTAATGGAAAACTAACAAAATCGATTATGAGCAACATCGCTCTGATATTGATCGATTTTGTTAGTAAGTAATGGAAAACATAAACGTGTACCTGAAAGAATCGTGAGACCTGCTACTGATGCTGAAAGTGTTGAGGTTGACTTGATTGTTAGTGTGTTCGAGTTCCCTTTAGGGTATGTGGTTTTGATGGCTAATGATTCTTGGAGAAGAATCGAATGAAGGAGAGGGAAGAAGTAACCGTAAATTATGTGGTGTTTTGATTAGGTTATGTTGTCCAAAACAACATCGAGTTTTTTCCTCTAAATAGCATCTCAAGACTATCATATGGTTCAAGGCATAACACTTCTCATACGAGTATTGAACCAATTGCAAAGACATGTTTAATTCATTCAAAACATTTCTTGGTTTTGCAAGTGTTTTAAAATTAAACTATATATATTTATGCTTTGATTACAAATCAAGACCATAAACTTGAAAATAGTTTTATTAATTAAAACCATATCTAACTCGCTCGTTAGAAATAAAATGATTACAAATCATCTTAATTAGTTTATCATAGTTAACCTAATTCTAACTTGCTCGTTAGAAAATAAAGGATTATAAATCGTTAAAGTATATGGATTTCATGATAAATTGTTTCTAATTCGCTCATTAGAAACTATACGTGTACCCAAAAAAAAAAAAAAAAATTATTCGGTTATATAACTAAACCCTTTTAACATGCATGTTAGAATACAAACGATTACACTTATCGTTATGTGGTGTTTGGTTATATAACTAAACCTTTTCTAACACGCCCGTTAGAAAATAAACGATTACCGAAATCGTTTCATAGCTTATTGGTTCATATATATACAACCGTTTCTAACACGCCCATTAGAAATAAATGCTTACAAGATCGTTTAAAATTTATTGGCTCATATATATATATAAAAGCCGTTTCTAAGACGCTCGTTAGAAAAATTAAACGTCTTGATAAAACGGTATTAACTTGGTTTTTCTAAAATAAACCCTTTTCTACTCGCTCGTTAGAAACGTTAAAATTTAGACCAAACCGGTTCAAAGTTTATTATTTTCGAAATAATCATTTCTAACACGCTCGTTAGAAAATCAACATGTCAAACTTGTCTAACACGCTCATTAAGAACAAAAATATAAGTTTAAAATAACTTATGATTTGTAAATAATCATTTCTAATACGCTTATTAGATATGTTATGACACGGTATTCTTTCAACGCTGTCGTTTCTAACACGCTCGTTAGTAAATAAATGTATTTCTATACATTTTATAATCATCACCATTGCTTCAAATAATGATCTCTAACATACCCATTAAAGTGAAACATGCACAAAACATTTCTATATGGGTTGCCAAAATATTTTCTAATACGCTCATTAGAAAATTATTTTACTAAGGGGGGACGGGGCGCTACCAGAAATGGCCACGGGTACCACACTACCAGCACGGTAACACCGACGCCACTAGTGCTGGTAGGGGTCACGTGAACCAAATACGGGTTCTATCTAACGGGCCGGTAAGAAGATTAATTAATGCAACGGTCACTTTTTATAATATATTTTATTACTTTTTTGACCGTTTGGAATTTATTTAAATGAAACGGTAATATATTTTTGACCGTTATTTTTGAAATGGTATAAATTGTGCATGGTTTAAATTAAAAAACACAACGTACATTAACCAAACTACTTAAAAACACAAACAAAACAAATGGATCCAAGGAAAACAAAGAGTATTTCGAGGGGTGCGAGGGGAACCTCAAAATCTAGGGGTCGAGGCAAAGCTTCGAGTTCGAGATCGGCTACGGTTGAGCCGTATAGGCCCATGCTCAATTTCCACCAACCCAACCCCAACCCTAACAACAACCGTTTTACTTACAATATACACAATTCCCACAATTCCCACAAAGCCAACCACCCATTATGTATCAACAATATATTACGCCGCCTCAATTAACAAATTCCCAACTAGAAGACTTCGAGCTCAACTTAGAAGATGAGGACGATGACGAGGAGGAAGCTGTGCCAGAGACACAGTTCGAGCATCATGTAGATGAACAGGTAGACGAGGAAGCGGGTGACGCGCTTGAGGTTGAAGTTGAAGAACTTGAAGCAGGGGTGAAAAAGAAATATACAAACCGTGTGAAAGCTGTGAAGTGGAATACGACACAAGAGTTTGCTTTGGCAAAAGCTTGGTGTTATGTGTCGGAGAACAGGGAGAAGAGTAACCAAAGAAGCAAGGGAAGTTTTTGGAAAGCGGTCCAAAAACAGTACACGTCACTGTTGGGTTCTTCCACCCGAACGGTTGATCAAATTACTTCTAAATGGACCGCCATGAACCCACAAATGAATGCGTTCAATGGACTTCATCAACAAGTGGTAACAATTATGATATATTTAACTTAGCGTTTTATTTGATTAAACGAATTTCTCTAAGTTATATTTCATTGACGGTTCAATTTAATTATATAGGAGCGCCTACGTGGGAGTGGATGTAGTGATCTAAACATCATGCAAACGACGTTGAACGATTACAGAAAAAGCCATCCTTCGGGTTTTAATCATCAAGCGGCATGGGAGATTGTAAAAGACCACGACAAGTGGAAGAAGCAAGTGTTGATGGGTGAAGAGCCGTCCGACAGTCATTCGGACAAGAGACGAAAGTCTTCGGAAAGCGAAAACTATCAGCCGACTGCCTTTTCCACACCGGACGATACCACCCCCACTAGCCGCATGCCGGACCTCAACGAAGATACCAACCCAACGCGACCTAAACGAAAATCCAAGAAAGCCGCCGCCGCCGAGTCTTCCGGCAAATCATTGGTTGACGAACTCGGGTCACCCTACAATCTCAACAAGGCAAAAAACAGCGGCGTTTTTAGAGGAACAACGCGAATTGTTGAGACAACGGCAGTATGACCACGACTTGAATATTTACACAAAACCACACGAGCACCTCAAAGGTAAATCTTTGGAGTTGGTTTTGAAACGTAAAGCTGAAATCGCGGCGAAATACGAATGGGAGCATTATTGGGTTGAAGACGACGCGGATGATGAAGGCGACGAGTAGGATGAAGGCGTTTGTATTTTTATTTTAGTAGATGTTTTTTGTAATTTTTTTATTTTAATGGGACGGTATATTTTTAAGTTTTACAAACGGTAGGTATAATTCAAACGGTCATTTTTTTAGTAAAAACGGTAATTAAAAAAAAAAGGAAAACTAAAAATAAAGATTTCAGTGAAGTGAATCAGTGGAGTGTTGCCTACAAAAAACTGAATCAGTGAAGTAAATCAGTGAAGTGATGTGTCAGTGTAGGATTGGTTGAAATCAGTGAAGGAAAAAGAAAATAAGGGTAGCACCCCTTTCCCCTAAGATTAATCTCTAACACGCTCGTTAGAAATAACTTCTAGCAGTTATTTTACACGGGTTCACAAATATTATGTGTTTTCTAATACACTCATTAGAAAATTAGTATTTGAAAACGTCTAAATATATCTTAATATTTGTTAATACTTCGGATTATCTAAACCCGACACAAAAATCCCATGAACCCGAAAAACTTCAATCAAAACTGTCCTATGAAAACACTGTATTTCGAATTAATGATTGTACTCCAATCATAAAATCAATCCGACTTGTATATATATATATATATATATATATATATATCCAAAAAATATTTATAAGGTTTTAACAAAAATCTCAATTAATATTTTTACACTTTCGTGAACCCAAAAATCCTTTAATAAGAAGGTTTTTAAGATTGAATCGACAATCTTCACGAAAGTCTGTTTTATGATTATAGGGAATAGGTTTACAATTTTATTTAACTAATAATAAAATTATATACAATAACGATACTCTGGCTATTCGTAAGAAATATGAAGTACAATACCGTTTACAAATTAAATAAATAAAATAAGATACACGTAAAATGTACAGAATCTTGATTCAAGCGTATGACTTTTAGAGAACTTCAACTGAACCATCTTGTATAATGCTCCGCTACAAGAATAAACAAACTTGTCATTGACGGTTTTGGTTGAGGATCGTGTTTGACACGGGGCCTTAAAACAGATTCCGCACCTCCTCTCAGACTGTCTATCTCCCAGGGTACAACAACCGAAACAGTAGTCGTACTGCCAGAGATGGCTCTCATGCTAGAGATTCCACCAGGTTATTTGGTGTTTATGAAACATAAGGAAAAAAGAAATTTCTTGAACAACTTGAGAGTACTCCTCTCATTTTGTAGAAAATATTTCTAGAGATTTTGTCATGAGAATCTCGTGTCTTTCATTCTCTCATGAAAATGAATATAAGACTCATATTTATATTGACAAAATGTGAAACATTCTTGCAATTAATCTTTTAATCTTGTAATTAACAAGATTATAAATCTTGTAATAAACAATAATAAATTGCAATAATATGGGTTTAAGTGGTTGACAGTAACTCTCATATTTTATTCATGACGAGTTGAAACAGTCGGGTTGACCAAGTCAACGGACGTATAACTACGAGCACTTCGCCTAAACTGGTTTGCCAGTCTGCACTTGGCGTGACACGCGTACGTAATGCCATCGGGCACGCGCGTCATACGAATTAGGACCGCGTACGTCATCCGCAGATGAGTACCGCGTCATTGGAACCCGCCACGCGAATCAGGACGTAACTGGATACCACGTAGACGCGCACCCTTGCACCACCCGCACGCAGACCTGAACGCAATCAGGTGCTACGCGCATGCACACACGCCACCTCGTAGTTACAGTTTACGTCAACCGCACAGACCAGGACGCTACCTTGTCTTCTTCCATGTACCATACCACGCGCACGAGGTCAAAAAATACAAAGGAGGCTCTCAGCGGCTTGCAAGGTTGCGAGTGTGCAAAGTACGCCACATTGCGCGCATCGCCAACGCCACACGCGTGTGCGAGTTCCAACAATATACAAGGAGTGCTCCTCTTTATAAACCACTTCATGTCTTGTTTTCCCACTAATGTGGGACAAAACGTAATCCATTTTCTCGTCTTTGGTTGAATGGTTGTTCCAACTTTCAAGCTTCGATATCTCATTCATCTTAGCTCTATTTTGGACGTGGTTTGGTTCATTATGATAATCTAACAATGTAGTACACAAAATCGGAAATAAATATTTATATAACACATATATAATTACATTCATTTGAGTCCAAAATTAGTGAAAAATCATTTTCAATACCATTTTTCCAACATGTTTGCTGGAACATTGATCATGAGTTGCCATGCGGTTGCATAGTTATATCCTCATCCGAACATAAGAAGTGCCTGCTCAGAAATCAGTGATCTTGCAAGACCTTTCATCTCTTCATCAAGTTTAAGTATACTTCCCTTATTTTCCTGGCAAGTTAAGGAGGCTTTCTATTATTCCCTCTCTTCTTTGTTTGGTAAAAAAGTGTGTCCGTGCCGATTGCAAGAGCCACCATAGCCAACACCACTATTTGACTTGTACATGCCTTGGTACTTGCAACACCGATCTCACTGCCAGCATTGATGTGAACACCACAATGCGTGTTGCGGGCAATAGCACTACCAACAGTGTTTGTAATGCCGACACATAAAGAGCCATTTTCAAGAGCGTATTCAAGTGCACTTAAAGTGCCAGCTGTTTCACCGGATTGGCTAACAAAAATGATTGTATTGTCTCTGTACACAGGTACTTGGCTATCCAGCAAATCTCTTGCAATCTCCATCATAACGGGTATACCAGAAAGTTCTTCTAAAATAGGTTGGGCAGCTAAAGCAGCATTATAGCTAGTACCATATCCAATAAAACAATCTGTCTGCTTCTTCTGATAGTTTTTAGATGATCCTTGAGTCCGCCCAACAAAACACTCTTCCTTTTGCTAGAACCGTTGTGTATAAGCCGGCCTCGCATTGTGGTTGTTAAACATTCTGCCGGCACATGGATTTCTTTCTGAATATAGTGTTCATATTTACCTTTACTTATTTGTTCAACTTCCATTTCGAGAATGGATAATGCGCTTTGCACAGAAGCAGGCCTTGAATGGGATTTTCCAATCTTTCCTTTTGCCATGGTCAAACTTTAGTATAGTCACTCCTCCATCCTTACTATGAACAACTTCACCATCTTCAATCACTAACACCTTTTTTGTGTGTTCAACAAATTCACACCAAGAAGCTAGTGATCCTCATGCCCTTGTTGAACACACAAAAAAGGTGTTAGTGATTGAAGATGGTGAAGTTGTTCATAATAAGGATGGATGAGTGACTATACTAAAGTTTGACCATGGCAAAGGGAAAGATTGGAAAATCCCATTCAAGGCCTGCTTCTGTGCAACGCGCATTATCCATTCTCGAAATGGAGGTTGAACAAATAATGTAAATATGAACACTATATGCAGAAAGAAATTCATGTGTAGCCAGAATCTTTAACAACCACAATGCGGGGTCGGCTTATACACAACGGTTCCAGCAAAAGGAAGAGTGTTTTGTTGGGTGGACTCAAGGATCATCTGAAAACTATCAGAAGAAGCAGACGGATTGTTTTTATTGGATGTGGTATTAGCTATAATGCTGCTTTAGCTGCCTAACCTATTTTAGAAGAACTTTCTGGTATACCCGTTATGATGGAGATTGCAAGAGATTTGCTGGATAGCCAAGTACCTGTGTACAGAGACAATACAATCATTTTTGTTAGCCAATCTGGTGAAACAGCTGGCACTTTAAGCGCACTTGAATACGCTCTTGAAAATAGCGCTTTATGTGTCGGCATTACAAACACTGTTGATAGTGCTATTGCCCGCAACACGCACTGTGGTGTTCACATCAATGCTGGCAGTGAGATCAGTGTTGCAAGTACCAAGGCATGTACAAGTCAAATAGTGGTGTTGGCTATGGTGGCTCTTTCAATCGCGCGGACACAATTTCTACCAAACAAAGAAGAGAGGAAATAATAGAAAGCCTTCTTAACTTGCCAGGAAAAATAAGGGAAGTACTTAAACTTGATGAAGAGATGAAAGGTCTTGCAAGATCACTTATTTCTGAGCAGGCGCTTCTTATGTTCGGATGAGGATATAACTATGCAACGGCATCTTGAAGGAGCGTATGCGCTTATTTTTAAAAGCAAACATTATCCAAATGAATTGATTGCCTGTAAACTTGGCAGTCCGCTGCTTCTTGGTGTGAAAGAATTCGTTGAAGAACAGAACAACAGAACACCCCACCTCGGACAGCTACCGGACACCCACCTCGGACACACCACTTCGGACCTACCTGGGACACCCCACCTCGGACAGCTACCTCGGACACCCCACCTCGGACACCCTGTTTAAGCCTGACACTGCTTCAAGACTCGGACACACATCTTCAGATCGGACACTGAGTCAGCTCGGAAACACATAACATCACGGGGAAACCTTCACTGTCATTAATGTGAAGAAGCATAAAACGACAGAAAGAAAGGATCGGACACCCATCATTCATTTTCATCCAGAAACTTTTGTACACAGAGAAACACCATTTGCATCGGAAACTCTCTTTTTGGTCGGAAAACACAAACCAACTCGAACACAAAACATCATCGGAAACTACAATTGGATGGAGAGGTTATGGTCGCATCGGTATTGCTCGAAACCCTCGCTGAACAGTCGAAGTTGTTCATCATCGTCCGCCATTAGAGAGACAGAGAGTGAACGAAGAGGTTATAAGGGGAAATTGAAGGTCTTTAGTCAGAGAGAGAGAGAGAGAGAGAGAGAGAGAGAGATATGTAGTAAATAGTAGAGGGACCTGAAGTGTAATTGTAGAGTATTATAGGGGGTCATTGTGAATGTGTGTATTTGTACTTAAATACGTTGTAGTTGAATGAGAAGATTAGTGATTGATTTTGTGAGATTATTCTCTTCTTCTTTGTGTTTCTTCCTCCTTCCTCTATCTTTCACTCTTTAGTTTCTTGATTACCAAATTGATCCATATCAATGGTATCAGAGCTATCCTTCCTCTGACCTAGGGTTAGGGATACACGAATTCTTGTATTACAGCAACAACAACTAACAAGCAGTTCTTATTCAGATTCTTTCAAGAATTAGGGCAACAAACCACCATAAAATTCTTATCACCACCGCCAATCTTTTATTCCTTCTCACTGTTCTCGACAATTCACCATCAGAAATCACATACAACAACAGCAACAAGAGATTTCCTGAAATGGAAAACGAAGACACAATCAAGAATATGGATCATATGCTTTCAAGACTAGATGATCATATGCAAAAGATGGATCAAGAATTCAGCAATATCAAGTCAACATTGATCAAATTAATGGACAAAATGGGGATTCCAACTGATGAATACAAGAATTCAGAAGAATCAACGGTTAGGGACGAGATCGACTGTGGAACCATTCAATTGAAAGAGGGTTTCGATCAAGATAGCCAAGAAGTCACCACCAATCAATCGAACCAGGAGGTCACAACAACAAACGAGTTCATACGCTTCTTGAAGGAGGATTTTCCATGTTTCTTTGAAGGGGATTTGGAAGAATGGATGCGACAATGTGATCGGTTGTTCTTGCTTGAAGAAACACCAGAAAATATCAAACGAAGATGGGTAATTGTATGTCTTAAAGGTAATGCTTTAGAATGGCATAACAATTTTTTGAGAAATAATGATGATACAATAGATGAGTTGCATTGGATGGATTATTTGAGAATGGTATTCAAAGATTTTGAGACTGCCCCTAAGGTGTTTGTTGAAATGCCTTTAAGAAGTTGTATGACTTTTGATATGGGTTTTGATCAAAAGAAAATAAACAATGGTCCCGTTCATTTGGATCTTTTAGGGGGTGAAATAGTGGATGAAGTTTCACAAATTATGAAAGATAAGTCTGAAGATTTAGTTGTGAATAGAAACCATGGAATTGCATTGAAAGATATTGCAAAAGATAAGGAAAAGTATCTTGTGATTAACACGAAGGAAACATGGCAGTTCGGTTTTGTATCAACAATTGTTAAAAGGTTTGAGTGGAAACCGGGTTGGTTGTATTGTTCAAGAAAAAAATTGAGGAAAGTTCAACATGATTACAATGAATATGTTAGTGTCCGGTTTAACAAAGAATTAAGTTCATGGAATAACAAGAAACAACTAAGTTTGACAAATATTTGGTGGACAGTTTGTGCACAAAATGAAATGGTGTACTTATGGCATAGATGGAAAGATAAATTGTTGGAGAAAGATAGTTTATTAAAGAATGTTGCTGTTAAACGAACTATAGAAATGCCACACAGGGCTGCAATGGATCAACGAGTTTTCAACCGAATGAATATAGGCGAGTTGATTAAATGGCCTGTTCAGAACGGAGATGTGACTATGTGGGTTTGGGATCCGGGTTCCATAGTTCAAATTATGGGAACTAAGTTCATCATTTTAGATAATAATGACATGAAGCTTAGATGTGGATACAAGAGCTGTTTGTTTTGGAGGCATTGGAATTTAATTCTTGAGTCAGATTATGATATTTGGATGGTACCATGGATTGATGTTAATGCGGACAGAATTTATATTTGTATTTTTGACGAATTGGTGTGGTTGAGTCGGGCAAATTTGAAAATAATTAGGCAGCCGATTTTGAGGTTGTTAGTTAGCTATGGAACCAACAGTGGTTGTGCGGAATTTATACGGGTCACGGGTCACTTGAGTTTAATACAAGTTTATCATGACCTGATATGTCCTAAGTGTGTTGAGTTGAAGCTTCCTCGTGAAGGTGCTTCTTTCTGTACTCAGGACTGTTTTAAGGCATCCTGGAGTTCTCATAAATCAGTTCGTTTGAAGGCGAAGTTGTCATCGATCGGATCAAATGTGCCATGGGAAAGTAATATAGCCTCGTCGAGTGACGGTTGGTTGTATTGTTTGACGGAAGGACAGTCGCGGACAGCGCAGATGCCTCATTTTGACGGGACATGGCCATTAAGGCCATATTCCATATCAAAAAAAAAAAAAAAAAAAAAAACGTCTAGTACCAGCGGGCATTGAGCTACCTGACTGGGCAGTTGATGTAATTCCAAAAATTGTGGCCGCTAGTGATCTGCAGCATGTAGTCGAGATTAAATCTGCAGAGAAAATTGCGAGAATGAGAGAAACTAATCGAATAGCAAGGGAAGTTTTGGATGCAGCCTCACGTGTAGTGCGCCCTGGTGTGACCACTGATGAAATTGATGCTGTGGTTTATGAAGCAACAATTGCTGCTGGAGCATATCCATCTCTATCTCCCTTGAATTATCATTTCTTTCCCAAGTTTTGTTGCGCGTCTGTAAATGAAGCAATCTGCCATGGGATTCCAGATGCAAGGAAATTAGAAGATGGAGATATCATCAACGTTGATACATCCATTTATTATAAATGGGTCCATGGTGACTTAAATGAAACATTTTTGTTGGTAATGTGGATAAGGACTGGTCTGATGTTAGTTCTTGATTTTCTTTTCTTTTTTTTTTTTTTTAGTTCATCATATTGTCTAGTTGGAAAAGCTAAACTGATGTTTTTCATTATGTAGTTCTTGAGGTCAAGAATTTTTGATGGGGGAAGTATTGATATGTAGTAAATAGTAGAGGGACCTGAAGTGTAATTGTAGAGTATTATAGGGGGTCATTGTGAATGTGTGTATTTGTACTTAAATACGTTGTAGTTGAATGAGAAGATTAGTGATTGATTTTGTGAGATTATTCTCTTCTTCTTTGTGTTTCTTCCTCCTTCCTCTATCTTTCACTCTTTAGTTTCTTGATTACCAAATTGATCCATATCAGAGAGAGAGAGAGAGAGAGAGAGAGAGAGAGAGAGAGAGAGAGAGAGAGAGAGAGAGAGAGAGAGAGAGAGAGAGAGAGAGAGAGAGAGAGAGAGAGAGAGAGAGAGAGTTTGGGTTAAGAAAATTGAAGGTCTTTAGAGCCAGCCAAACATCTCAATCATATAGGCTCACGTACTATATTGAACGTTAGAAAAATTTGATCGTTCGAAAAATAAGGGAAAATGACCAATATAGCCCGTTGACCGGGCGTTTTGCACAAATAGCCCTCTTCACCGTCTTTGGAGAGACGGGACACGGCTCCCAACCAGCCTGAACCGTCTCCGAGACCGTTTGGTTTTATAGCCAATTGCAAGCCAACACGTGGCGTCTCTGATCCCGAGGCTGTACCGTCTCTCTCTAGACGGGTCAGAGATCTCTCCCAGACGGTTCACGTGCCCCCATGCCGGCTGCCTTCGGTTCAACCGTCTCCCAGACGGTTCATGTCTACCAATGCCGGCTGACCCTTTGTTTCAACCGTCTCAAAAAGATGGGTCACCGTCCAACACTATCTACAACCCGACGACCACCGTCTAAACACTATCTACAACCCGACGACCACCGTCCAACACCGTCTAAACAATATCTACCACCCCACCACCACCGTCCAACATCTTCTAAACAATATCTACCACCCCACCACCACCGTCCAACACCGTCCAACACCAACACCGTCCAAAATCATACAAAAATGGCACCTCAAAGATGGACGGAAGAACAAGAGATTGCCTTGATTGCAGCATGGCTTCACGTTGAAGAAAGCACCCACCTTAACAACAAATGGTTCCGGATACTGCATGAATACAACCGGCTCGTTGGAGGGTCAGAACGTACCACCGAGTCCCTAAGCCGGAAGTTGAGTGATTTGACCACAAAGTGTCAAATCTTCAACGGGCACCACAACCGGACTCTTTACGACGTACCCTCTAACTTTCCCGAAGACGTGGCAATTAGACACAGTCTAAGACAGTATAAAAACAGGGAGCGTAAAGAGTTTAAACATGTGTCCGTTTGGCAAATGATAAGACATCGTCTTAATTAATTTGTAATTTATTAACTTTTTATTTAATGCAATTAATGGTTATATTTTTATTAATATTAATGCAATTTTGTTTTTTTGTTTTTATATTAAGGTAAATATCTCATTAAACGTACTATACTATTACAATCACAAATAAACAATAAATTCTATTACAACAACAATTAAAACACTACACTATTACAACAAACTTCCCAAATTTACCTTCAGAACTAAGAAGCAACAAGTAAAAACTAAGAAGCAACAAGTAAAAAACTACACTATTACAACAAACTTCCCAAATTTACTTCCAGAACTAAGAACTTTGTTTGAAGTAATAGTAATGTCTAACCAACTATTGAGGACTACATCTTAGTGTTAGATGTTTTGTCCTCCACAGCGGCGGTAGTAGCAGTGGTCTACATAGACGTTGTTTCGAATGGTGTATGTGCTCTACATAGACAAGTCCGAAACGTTTCCTCGTTTTATGTAACAATAGTTCTCAGTGAGCACACGTCGAACATCGAGACATAAATTCGGAAAGCGAACGAACTTGCCTCAAATGTAGACCACCACATCATCGATCCATTACACGGGTTGCAAACCACGCGCTGATGGAACAACAATCCAAGTAACCGGGACATATTTTCGTAAGCCGGTAGGCTTCGGCTGGGAAAGTAAAAAAACGTCATTGGATTGGAAGATGAAAGCTTAGAGGAGAGGGGTGGGTGCAAATTTCGTTAAGTGAATTGGGGTATTTATATACACTCGTGAGACGGTTCAGACGGTTCAGACGGTATCACAAAACGGCTTAAGACGACTTGGGAAATGTGACCCGTCTGGGAGACGGTTGAACCGAAGGCAGCCGGCATTGGTAGACGTGAACCGTCTGGGAGACGGTTGAACCGAAGGCAGCCGGCATGGGGGCACGTGAACCGTCTGGGAGAGATCTCTGACCCGTCTGGAGAGAGACGGTACAGCCTCGGGATCAGAGACGCCACGTGTTGGCTTGCAATTGGCTATAAAACCAAACGGTCTCGAAGACGGTTCAGGCTGGTTGGGAGCCGTGTCCCGTCTCTCCAAAGACGGTGGAGAGGGCTATTTGTGCAAAACGCCCGGTCAACGGGCTATTTTGGTCATTTTCCCGAAAAATAATATAACCGTTTGAAATTTTGACCGTTCAATAAAAAAAAAATTTAAATCAAACCTTTAAACCTATTTGAATCCCACATTTCACCTCATTTTTATACCAAACACTACACATCCTTTACCATTTTATAAAAAATCTCTCATTTCTTAAAAAAAAAATTTTATTACCATGTGCATCCATTCCGCCAACCTTTCGGTGTTTCATCTCGCCCAGACAACTCAAACACGTATCGTCCAAATACCACCCAAGCTCAACCAACCTTTAACCTTCAAGATTTTGACACCAACACGATAGGGTTTTCACAACTACTAAACATGCCCCAACAATATTTTCAAGGTCCGATGGGATACACTGATATGAATATTTGCGTATGGGGTATGTCGGGGTCTCAAGAAGAACCCGAGCACGTGCCGGAGACGCAACCCACCTGAGCTCCCAACCCAAAAAACGCTCGCATAAAAAAGGGAGACGTGACCCGAGCGCCCACACGAAAGCCATATCAACAATGGACCAAAGACGAGGAGTACACCCTCGCACGAGCGTGGTTAGACATTTCAGAGGTTCCCGAAGTTGGTATGTGTGTGTTTTTTTAATTGTAATAATATATTTGTGATATTAATTTTCGTAGCAAACTATATATGTGTTTTTTTAAAAAGTATGTCTTTTTTTTAAATTATATAATATGTGTTTTAATTTTTGTAGCAAACTATCAAGGTTCTCCTCTATTTTGGATAAGGATTCGGGAGACGTTTTTTTAGGGCAATGGGTAGAGGAGAATATCGGGAACCCGACTCGATATCGGGAAAATGGACCAACATTAATAAAAAAAATGCTATGAGTTTCAAGAAGTTTACCAACGTATGAAGGATAAATGGGGTGGCGGTTGTGGCGATGGGGATATTTTGAAAAAAGCATTGAAGGAGTACAACCGGGGCCGGCAAATCATGTATACCTGACCTGTTAAGACACGAACCTGTTAAGACACGATACACGAAACCTGACTACCTAAAGGGTTTGGGTAAAGTGTGAAAACGTGGATATGAGGGCCAGAAAAGAAATGCAAAGCTTTTTTAATATATTATTATTTTTAAATAAATTCTAAACAGGTACATGCAGGTAAACGGGTATGTTACCTGTTAAGACACAAAAATTAAATTTGTAAATTCGTGTCTACCTGTTTAAGACACGAAACGTGTTAAGGTCATACCTTTACACTGTTAAGATCGTTCAGGTTCGTGTCAGGTAATCGTGTTCGTGTATACAACGCAGAACGTGGGACTTTCGCGTACATGAGGTGTTGGGAGCTTCTAAAGGGAAGCCCTAAATGGGCTAACGTACCAGGCATGATGTCGACTAGGCGCAGAGCCAAACGGTCGAAAACTTCTTCTTCGATTGATCCAGAAACGCCCACTTCGGATGCTCGGAGCGTGAATTTAAATGAGGAGGTTGAAGCGGTAGAAGAGGAGTTGTCTCGACCGCCCGGTCGAAGAAGTGTGCGAAAGGGTGGACGTGCGGAGTCGTCTTCGATGACTGTCGAGTTGAAAAACGACTTCGAAGAGATGAATCAACGTCTTCAAGATATACGAGACCTTGGAGCTAGGCGGTTGGAAACTATGCAATAAAGAGCCGCCGAAAAGAAGAAGTTCGTCGAGATCCAAGAGGTACGTCAAATGGAGAAGGACATCGAGTTTTTGTCGAAGTCGCCTGAGAGACTAACAAGAGATGCCTTAATATTATTTAACCTTCGTACGCAACAAATTCACGCTAAATATAATCTTTAGACTGTACGTTTTTTAGTATGTTCGTATTTTTTAAGTATTTTCGTAGGATTTTTTTTAAGTATTTTTGTGCGTTTTTATTTATGTTATAGTAATTTTTTTATTTTAGTTGATTGAAATATTTAAATGAAATATTATTTGTTTTATTAAATTTCCAAAAAAAATAATAAATATCATGTGGGTCCCATTAGAGGCTTGAAAGGGCTAGAAACCATTACACCTTTTTTTTTTTTATTTCAAGCCCTTTCAAGCCCAGTAGGACCCACATGCCACATGTCCTCGTTTACACTGCAATGTCCATGAACACATCTCTCAAGTGTTCGTGTCTCAATTAAAATTCTTTTGTTTTGAGTTCATTTTCCACGAACACCTATAAAATAACAAAAATAATAAATATATAATAAAACGACACGAAACGAATATAAACCTGACTAAATAATATACAAAATACATAGGAAAAGAGACGTGTTTTGCAACACATCAACAGTCTCTATTCTCCGCTCCGGATACATTGGTTACCAAAACACAAAACTTCGAACTTTTTCGTGAAGGACGAGGTTTTCGGTTTTATGAACAAATAACGTACATGACGAGTTGGTAACCGGATAGTCTTCATTTGAAACCCAAACTACGTTTTGCCCTGAAACAATGTTTTATCATATGTCCACGTATCTGTCGATAGAGTTTGCAGCGCTAAGGAATCCAAGCACTACAAGGAAATAGAGCAATAGAGGTGACTAAAGTCATTAGAGACCAAAATATCCCCATCCTTAAGTGGTCGAGTGAGTGTGATGGTGTCGATACAAGTGCAAAACTGGAAAAATAAGGAGACACTAGAATGCCTCTTTCTTGATATATGTTTTCCTAGTGACATTGGCAGACCGGAGCGAGGGGTCAAACTGCTTGGTGGGGCAGTCAGCCGCGACGCCGGTTTCATAAGTGATCTATCTGCTAAAAGGGCGGCGCGGGCTGTCGACCTCATGGGGCTCCTCCCTAGTTTGCGGGATCCCCAAAGTGAGCTTCTATTGCTTAGATCATGTATGGGTGTGGCCAAGTTGCTCTTCGGTCTGCGTACCTGTCAGCCTCCCTTTGTGGAAAACGCTGTTTCCTGCTTCGACAAAGGCCTTCGGGAGGCCATAGAAGACATTGTTGTCTGTGGGGGGGCTTTTTTTGGGGACCTCCAGTGGCGGGTTGCGACTTTACCGTTTCGACTTGGTGGGTTAGGCCTTTCCTCGGCCCGGGACGTGGCTGCCTATGCTTTTGTGGCCTCCAGATCCCAGTCCTGGGGGCTGCAAGACCACATATTACGTAACAGTGGGGTTGCTCACGTTGACACGGATTATTCTGGCGCTATTGACCTTTTACAGAGATCCCTTCCCGACTTTGATATTGGCGGTTTCTTTAATAAGGACACCGCCCCCAAAAAGCCACAGAAAACTCTGGCGAATGCTCTTTATAACCGAATCGCACAAAGTTTGGAGGGGGATTTCCGTCTGTCTGTCCGTCAGAAGGCCATCTTAGAATGCCTGCAAAAGCCTCACGCCCAGGACTTCCTTACTGTGTTACCTATCGAAGGCTTGGGGCAACGGATGTCGGCAGTAGAGTACAGAGCAATCCTTAAATACCGGCTGATGATACCCATTTACCCCGATGATGAAAATTGCCCGGTCTGCCGCAAAGCATGCCTTGATAAGTATGGGGAACATGCGTTACATTGTAAGGAATTGCCAGGGTTTAAATATCGGCACGATTTTGTCCGGGATGCTTTGCCAGACATCCTTAGAAGAGCGGGGATCTCCGCAAGAAAAGAGGCGTCTGTTAATTTTCTCACAGACCCCGCGGAAGGGAGGTCCACCTTGCGCCCAGCAGACGTCTTAGTTTTTGGTTGGGAAGGTGGGAAACATGCGTGTGTTGATCTTACCGGGGTGTCCCCCCTTGTTGGGCTTCGAGATAGTGGGTTCGTGGCCGGCCAAGCGGTCATGAGAGCTGAATCCAAGAAGGTGGAAAAACATGCTAAAGCGTGTGAGGATAATCAGCATGTTTTCATTCCCTTGGCCTTCGACACGTTCGGTTCCTTGGCACCGGAGGCGGTGCGGTTTTTGGCTCGGGTTCAACGAGTAGTGCACAACAACTTTTCCACCCCCAAGGGCGGGGTTTTGTTTTTAGCAGATTGGGATTTTCTATTCAAAAAGGGGTGACGGCGCAGTTTGTTGCCCGCCTACCTACCATCCTTATGTAATTTACCTTTTTCTTTGTCAATGAAATTATTATTAAGTCTAAAAAAATATATATTTTTTTTTGTGAGCTGAGTTTAATAGTTTTAAAAGAAGCAAGATATGAGAATATTGAGTTATCATATAAAATATCAAAGCAATTAGATGATTCTGGGAGAGCCGTCACTAAGTACACATGAAAGAGGGACATATAATGGAAATAATGCTCAAGGTTTATCAGAAACAATCTTATTCGATAACGAAAATGCAAATCCCTATTAAATAGGCATCGTATATATAACAGAACATCAACTATAATAGCCTATCAGGCTATCACAATTTCACTACTACAAACTAGCAACTATTTGATTGACTGCTACTTCCAAAATAAGTTGCAACCCATTATATATACATATTATTTCGTGTGCCACCCAGTTTTAAAAAGTGTCTTCATCAAGAAATTATGAAACTACCGAGCATGAACGACGGTGATGGGCTCATTGCAAACGGAGCCCACACCGTTACCACTCGTGGATGCTGATGTTGTGTCCATACCATGATTCGGTTGTCTAAAGATGAATGCTGGTTGATTTGGAGAAGGAAGCATTGTATCATGATTACTCAACATAAAAGCTACGTCAGTCATTGTAGGCCGATCACTAGCCAGTTCTTGAACACACAAGATACCGACATGGATACATAGAAGAACTTCGCGAGCATCGAATGAATCTCCTAAAGATGAGTCCACTACCGTCAACGCTTTGTCTTGTTTCCACAAATCCCAAACCTAAAAGCGATGTTGAGTAAGTTAAAGTTTGTTGTGTTAAATAATCAACAAACAATAATATACAACATTTAATAACTTACATGCCCGATTAAATTAACGGAGTTCTCCTGATGATAGCTGCTGTTTTTCCTACCACTAATTATCTCTAGAACAAGAATTCCGAAGCTAAAGACATCCGATTTTATTGAAAAGCGTCCTTCCATTGCATACTCTGGAGACATATATCCACTACAATGATATTACAGCATCGTAAGATAGATGAAACTTATTTAAATTGAGTTATGTTATAGAGCTAAGAAAGATACATACTATGTTCCAACAACTCTACGTGTTCTAGCTTCATCTTCATCCCCTCCAAAGATTTTTGCCATTCCGAAATCAGAAATCTTAGGGTTTAAATTTTTATCTAGCAAAACATTGCTTGCTTTTAGATCCCTATGGATGATCTTGAGCCTAGAATCATGATGAAGATATAGCAATCCACGAATAATCCCTTGAATAATATCGAACCGTTTCTTCCAATCCAATAGTGATGCACATTTTGGATCTAGGACACCATTCCATAATTTTTTTGTTTCAGAATATACATATTTCAAGAAAATTATGGGGTTAGCTTTGAACACTTAATTGTAGATTATGAAACGAACCGAAGATGAAAGAATCCAAGCCTTTGTTTGGTAGAAATTCATAAACTAACATCTTTTCTTCCTTACAGAAACAATATCCCAAAAGCCGGACTAGGTTCCTATGTTGAAGTTTTGCTATTAACGTTACTTCATTCCTGAATTCTTCAATCCCTTGACCTGAACTTTGCGATAGTCTTTTGACTGCAATTTCTTGTCCATTTGGTAGCTTACCCTAAGTAATTCATTCTTTAATAATCAATAGTAGGTATATTAAACCGCAAAGGCCATGATATCTACCAAGATTGACACTACCTTGTAAACAGAGCCGAATCCACCTTCTCCAAGCTTGTTTGAAGGCGAAAAATTTTTAGTTGATGCAACTATTGTGCTCAACTCAAACCCATGTAAATCAGCATTGTTGCCAATGTCCTTATCTATTAAAGAACCTTCTAGAGTTTTGAAGTTATTGATGAAACTGAACCCAACTCTGCTTTCATTTTGTTTTGCTGTATCAAACAAATAATTAAGAAATAGTGGCAGTGGTTTATTAATGCATTTCTACTGATTCAGTTCTTGTGCTAGCTAAGAGTATAAATCCACACTATGAACCATGAAACTCAACTTACCAAGTCAATAACCCAATCAAAACAATGTTAAACAATGTAAAATAGGATCTTAGCCTTACATAAATTGGGTCTTAGCCTTACGGTGCAATTATGCATCTATATAGGCGTAATTAGGGAGGGGGAGGGGGATCCCATGATGGACCCTCGTGGTGGCTGTGAAGGTCGTCATACACCACCACAACCACTTCCATCACCATGTGATTGGTGTGGAGCATGGCGGTGACAAAGATAGTGATGGGATTTCATGGTGTAAGAGAGATTATGGTGGCATGTGGTGGTTAATTTTTTTAGGTTAGTTTGTTGGTGTAAGGGCGGAATAAGGTGGCATGTTGTGATTGGTTGTTTTTGTAAGTGATTTAGTGGTGAGTGTAATAGGTGGTGTAAGTGATTTAGTGATAGTGTGATAGAACTAGGTGAAATTAATGGTTGATTTTTAGTGGTAGTGTTATAGAGGTGAAGGGTGCCCCCTCCACCCTTAATGAAGTACTTTTGCTTAGCCGAATGCCCAAAGATGAAAGAGTTAACATTTTAATGATTTTACAATTCTAGGCATACCTTTTTTCTTTCTCATGTAACAACAGATGAAGGTACCCAAAAGAAATCCTCCTATGATAATTGGCATCCCGATGACAAGAAATCGGTTTTTATGTGATCTCTTTAGCCTGCCTGAAATATAATCACATGAAAGATTAGGCCAAATGATATGAGGTTGATTTAGTTCCTTGTAATATTGTGTCACATAATTAGATGATATGCACCCATAAAGATGAATCTTTATGTAAATAAACCCTAGGAAGCAGGGTCGTCTCAAGCTTTTTGGTGGTCTAAAAACGGTAAATTACAAAACGGTCGCTATTTGATACTATTTAAGGCTTAAATCCTTATTTTTTTATGGAGTGGTTAGTATTTTGTTACACTCTAAGTCTAAACACTCAGAAGGTTAGTTTTCAATGCTAAACCAAGGGTATTTTGGTTATCAACCCCCTTTAACTCCCTAGATCATCTCTTAGACCCACATTGAGAACCCGAGAACGATCAACAAAATCAAGAAAAATGGTGCCTTATTTGTGGGTGCTATGACAGGTCAAAGCCTATCTCAAACTGAACTTTATTATGGTATTTAATCAACACTCCTAAACCACCTAGTGAGAGAGAGGGAATCGACCGTTAAGGATTTCGACCACCGCCAGTGGTGGGACCACACACGAGTGAAGGCAGAACGACCACTCGTCGTGTCCATCCCTAGATTGAGCCCCTTTTGTTCGATTTCACATCTAATAGTCACATTTATGCATCTACAGCAATGTGATTGACCGCGGTCATGCTCTGGCAGCGTTGATAAGTGGTGTTTTTGGGGTAGGCAAATTGAACTGTCGTGACTAAGGTACAAATTGGTCAGATCTATACTCCCGATGGTCGAATATGTGGGAGGAAGTAGTAATGTTGACGACTAAGGGAGAAATTGGTAAGATGTGTACTTGTGATATTTTTTTTTAATTATGGTGGTTTTGGTGATCACGCTAGGGTGTTGGTGGTGTCAATTTGGTGTTGTGGTGGCAGCGGCAACTGAGGTTGCAAGAAATGGGTTTGGGTGGATATTTTCAACGAGAGAAAGGTGAAGAGACGTTGTGATAATGGCCAATAGTGGTGGCGGTAGTGATGGAGGATGATTGTGGTGGCACTGGTGATGGGCGCAGTTGGTGGTGGCGTTGGTGATGGTATGGTGATAAGTTATTTGCATTTTCTTAATTCTACATACTTTTAACTCTAGTGTATGCATGTATCTCTATTAAGTATAATCTGTTTGCTGTAAGACGACATGTAGTGGAGTGTTAAATTGGCGTGGACGCCATTCAAAACGCTCCAAAACGCATGGGAACACCGCCCCTAGGGCGTTTAGGTTGAATTTTGGTTTGGGTGTCTATAATTTCTCGTTGGACTTAAAAATCAACAACCAATCGAACATCCAATGGTATAATTTCAAACGGCTATAGTGTTTTTTTATTTAATTTACATATACACACACTCCTTAAATTACAAAACACACACACCACACCACCTTCTAAAAATATGGTTCCCCCACATCCTCCTCATCCATTGCAAATTATTATTAGAAAGAGTTTTTAGCCGATGCGGGTGAGTCGAAAAACGAGGAGATCGAGCAAGAGGGGGTTACGAGTGCGTGGATGCTCGCGACGAAGTATATGAAACATATTAATAATCCTCCACGCCTATTTTGCTCGCTTGATGAAAGAGTACTTTGATGAAGAGCCAAATTACCCAGACCCAAAGAATTTTAGGAGTCGTTTCCGGATGACCAAACGTTTATTTCTACGCATTACCGAAGACTTGCAAAACGAGTTTGATTACTTTAAGCAAAAACTGGTGCGAGAAGGATGTTTGGATTTACCGCTATTCAAAAGTGTACTTCAGCACTACGCATACTTGCGTATGGAAACACGACCGACATCAACGACGAGTATTTAAAGCTGGTTGAGAAAATAACACGTGATACCTTGTAGTATTTTGGTCACTGTATACTACATTTTCTTCAAAATTATATTCATTCGCATTTATATTTTAGTTAGTTTAATAGTGTATTTGTTCACATTTAGTATTGTTTGTGTTTTTAGTATTATTTGTGTTTTTTAGTATTATTTGTTTTTTTCTAGTAATATGTATTTTTTTAGTGCTATTTGTTTTTTATTTTGTATTATTTGTTTTAGTTTAAAAAAATAACAATAAATAATTGGGAAATCATTGCAAGGAAAATTCTAGGGCTTACCCTTTTTAATTTCAAGCCTGTAATATTCCATGTGTGACTAGGATGCCATATGTCACACAATACTCATTGGTGGAGCTTGAAATTTCTCTATCACTACACATGATCTAAGGGTTAATTGATTGATTGGTGAAGACTAGAAGATAGGGAAGTGATTGTGGTGTTATGTTTTTTGGTTGGTGTCAGGAAGGGATGGCATGAAGATTGAGTCTGAATATTGAAGACGATAGAAGAGGTTAAAAGGGGGAAAATGAGAGAGAAATGCAAAGCGAGGTTTGTACTTGTGGTCTCATGTTAGTTTTTAACTGAGTTAGTAGTTTGGGCTATAGTGTAATGAAATGATAACAACTAGGACACAGTAGGATTGCCATTAAAAACAACTTTAGGGACTAACACCATAAATATTAACAAACCACATTGACCATTTTTTATAATTTACTCTAAAATGAAAGTTACTGACACCCGACGATATGATGACATCATAATATATGGACGAAAATGTATGATTTGATAAAAAAAATTATTTTAAGAAACGTAATAGTGATAGCACAAAACTAATATAAACAAATCTGAAAACGTTGGAAAACAATGATAGCTGATGGCACGAAACTAATATAAACAATCCAAAAACGTAGGAAAACCATGATAATACCTTCGCCGGGTAAGATCTAAGATGATTTATTTAATTATACCCGCCATGAGACAAACCCGATGTAAGCTTTACAATATTGCTTCTTTTTTCAATACATTAACAAATCTGTAACACGTTTCCTGATTTAGAATTATTATTATTAAATAAACAAACACATATGACTTACTAATTAAAGTAAAACTATTGTACTTTTCAATGAACAAAGAGGATAAAGAACTAAAACTAGGGGTGTGTAACGGTTCAGAACCGGACTGAACCGATTTAATCGGAACCGTTTAGTGATAAATACAAGAACCGGAACCGAATCGTATAAAAACCTACCGGTTCGGTTTGGAACCGAGTTAAACGGTTCTCATGTAAACGGTTCTTGCCGGAACCAATTGTCAATTAAATCCTAAAACTAACAATTAAATCAAAGGCAACTTTAGTAAACTAAAGTGTGGTGTCCTACTTATATTACGAACCTATGATACATGTTTAGAAGTGCACAATACTAACCGCATATATGCAATGATTGTAATTTTGACACTACAAATGATGTGTTATGCATTCCTAATGTCACATGTTATATATACTACATCATTGTCCGACACACATTGTAGGCCAACCCGTGCACCTTATAAATGAATTTGTAAGAGTTGATTCTCAGTTTAAGCTATTGTCGAAAAGTATTCTTTATAAAGATTAAACTTGGGAATTGAAAATGTGGATAGTCGGTATACAAACTACTTGGAAAAGCCCACTAAATTAATAGAGTTTTATATATAATATTTAAAGTTTTAACCTAACCCGGTTCTAGCGGTTCTTTAAACGGAACCGCGGTTCTGAACTGAACCGAACCGAACCGGGAACCGTTTTCACCAAAATTTAAGAACCGGAACCGAACCCTAAATACAAGAATACGGTTCGGATCTAGCGGTTCTGCGTCAATTCGTCGGCTCTAACGGTTTCGAACCGTGAATTGCTCAGTCCTAACTAAAACATAAAATTGTTAAGTAATAGAAAGAGAGGGATCAGAGACAATCAAATGGGAAGAATTTCATGTAAGATCAAAAAGAAGAAGTTACATAATGGTTAAATATTAAATAGTTTAATTTTTCTTACATTAATTATCATCTATCTACTTAATTAGTCATTAACACTTTATCATACACATTATCAAAATTTATCCTACACATGTAAAAATTCATCTTACGTATATCCTACACATGTTGAAATTATCCTTCACTCTAAATGAGGTTTGATTTGGAAGGATACATATTAAAAATGAATTATAAGTTTCATTTATTTAACTATTTAGAGGGGTTACAAAAAAAAAAATTCTTTTTTTTTGAACGGCAAATTTTATACCACCTTATTTCCACATAACCTTGCATTTGCAAGGATTTAAACCCACAACCTCATATTTGTAAGGGAGACACCATACCACTAGACCAAGATACAAAATATTTATTGCTGATTTGAAGTTTCCACTAGAGATTAGACAGAAATCATGAAAGTAGTAAACTCCACAGGTATACTATCCAATATCCATGCAACAACAAATTCATCTTGATATGTAACTTTATTTGTTGATCTCGATATGTAAGTTTATAGTCATGCCTACTTGTTTTTGTATATTAATTTTTAATCTGAAAATAAGACGTAAACCATTTATTATGGGAAAGCAGATATGCCTATTTGATAGTATGAAAACTAAATACTTGAGATTTTGGGTTGTAAACCGTTTATTATGGGAAAGCAGATATGCGTATTTGATTTACTTTTTTTTGATCGGCGTAGTTCATCCGGGTAAGTCGTTTGCCAACGAACCTACCCACCCCGGTTCGATCCCCCGTGCATACAGGCTTTTCAACCCCTCGCCCAAAGGCTTCGAATGTTTTGCATACCCCGTGGATCGAACTCGAGACCTCCTTAGCAGGAACCCCACTATTGTGGGTAAACCTTCCATGAGTTACTTAACATTTATTTCTAGAATGTTTTTTTTAATCCGTATTATCATCAGACCTAAGGTCTAATACATGAGTTAAACTATAGATAAAACGGTCGTAATTCATAACTACTAGTTACAATTGTTTTAATATGAACGTAAAAGAATAAAACTCTTTGAAAACAGACTACTTAGAGAAAAGCAATAATGGCGTACCTAATTCCGCTGCGTCAACCCGAATATAAAAAGATTGGCCCCCATCTGAAAACGTTCTCGTATCGATCATGTCCCCATACCATGTAATGCAACCGACTCCCTTACTAATATCAGCACTTGCATATGCCATGCATGAGCAGTTCCACAAGCACAATTCTTCACACGCTTTTAATCCCAAACTCATGTTCACACGTGCCACCGATGTGTCAGGGACCTTAACACGGGCCAACTCAACGAACCCATCTCCAACCTTGCACATCTGTGTCCCAACCTTTCTCTTACACCCTTTGGAACCGTCCCTTAGGTACCAGTCCTGTGGCGACTGTGGCTCATATCCAGGAAAACATTCACACTCAAAAGTACCTGATTTATACGGATCGCAAAGGCCAAAAGGACCACAATGGTTATAGCCATCGCACTGCTCTTTTGGAGCCGACCAGAACCCAATCCACTTTTGATCTCCCTCGTGCCAAGTTAGCCGCTCGACAGTTCCAGACTCGTTAACTACAAATCTAGAGAAAATGGACGAGTTGCGTATAAGGTAAACCACAACCACCTCATCGTTGTTGTTAACATAAGTCACGTTAAAGATGAAATTTTGCGTCATCTCAGGTACACCGCTCCATCCGTGACCTGTCCATGACCCGGTCCGCCAAATTCTTGTCATACCTTTGTATAGGAACACTTGAGTTGACCCAACAAACTCCATTTTATACGAATAATCCCCAACACCCGGATTCCCACTAGACTTCCAAGATGTAACCACCCGGTTTAAACCCGTTTTCCTATCTAACCCGAACTTCATACCTGGAAGAAGCGTATTCGTAGGGTAATCAAAGCTTTGCCATGAATAAACATTCTTGTTTAAGCCTTGAAACAACACCAAATTCCCTGAATCCAACAACTGAGCCGAAACAACATCATTCGCCACCCCGGACATGTTAGTTGACCAAAACACAAAACTTTGATCATTTTCATGTAGGACAAGGTTCCCTGTTTGATCCACTGATAGGACACCCGACGAGTTGGTAATCGGACGGTCCCTATTGGCAACCCAAACTATGGTTTGCTCGGAAACCTTGTTATACCATATGCCCACATATCGGTTGGTAGAGTTTGCAAGGCTAAAGAAACCAAGAGCAAAAGTGTCTCCATTAGAGACCAAAATATCCCCATCTTTAAGTGGTTGAGTGAGTGTGATGGTGTCGATACAAGTGCAATACCTGAAAATTATTAAATTGATTAACACAAATACAAGAATGCCTCTTTCGTGATACATGTTTTCTGTTTGTCCGACCAGATGTTTTTTTTGGTGTGTGTGATTGTTTTAAAAGAAGAATCGTGAATTAACATATCGAATATCAAGGAAAATAGATGATTATGTGACCCATCACTTTCATGACTTCGTAAAACGTCTATATGTTCTTTGAATTTGTGTGTTTTAAATAGATGATTAACTTATCAAGTCTTATGAAAATGAGGTTTTTCTTTCATAGTTATATCTCTTAAAAATGCGATTGATTATGATGTTCATAGTAATCAACGGCTAGTTTCAAAATACCCAAAGTATTTTTAAAAATGTGTGATTTATGAACTATGTTTATTTAAAGTTTATATATTACTTTATATTCCTAATTTTTAATCATAGTTTTTAGTAATAAATCAACCAAATATGAGGGATGTAGATGTAGATTGCTCGTGTCATGGAGTTTAATTAAATTGGATTAAAACGTAAGATTTAACATGTACGTATATTCCCGTGTAATTGATGTATGGGTAATAATCTATCTTAACAATCGTGAGTGCGTTATATTAGAAAATGGTACCGATGTTATTTGGACGATAACATTAATACTAAAAAGAGAAAATAATCACATTTAAAGGTTAGGGTCAAATACATAGTGAAAGAAATAATAAGAAGTCGCATGAAGGGTATCAAACGAACTTCGAATGGACTCACACAGGCGGTATTGGAACCGTCTCAACGAACTCTACGATCTTAGTTTTCACTTTTTGGATTTAGCTTGTAGTTTTTATAATTTTTGCTATGCAATTGTGTCTTTTTTATTTTCATTTTTTCATTGTGTCATTTTTGTGACTCGTTGTGTCTTTTTTCCTCGGTATTGTTTATATTTATCACACGTTGTGTTATATTTTGTAATCCATTGAGTTTTTTGTATCCTTCTCGCACTTCTCGTTCATTTACATCGTGTAAGCTAACTTGACCTTAAAAGTTTAAAAAAACATGTTTAATTTTATAAAACATTGTATTATATTAGAAAAAAGAAAGGAATAGTCGACGTCATTTAGAAAAAAAAAAAAAACTATACAGATATTATATGGTATCGGTATCAATATTGTTTGGACTATACAGATATTATACGGTATCGGTATCAATATTGTTTGGACCATACAGATATTACGTTTTTAATCGGTTAAGGTTTGTCATTTAGAAAGGGGTGGCGGCGCAACTTGTTGTCTGCTTTCCCGCTATCTTGATTTAATTTGTAATGTTTTTATTTAATGATCAACTAAAGGGTATTTATTTATAAAAAAATCATCAAATAGAAAAAAAATGATTAAGATTAAAAGTAAATAATATATAAACTATTATAACATTAAAATAATAAAAATTTGAAAATAAAAACTATATATTATTGATAATATTATAATAAAAATTATAAATAATATTTGTAAAAATAAATCAGTATTGATGAAACTTTATGATTTATATCTATATAAATGTAGATACGATGTTCGAGTGGGCACAGGGCAAACCCGCGTGCTTTGATCTTACAGGAGTGTCTCATTTGGTGGGACTTCGGGATTCGGGGCCTGTAGCAGGGCAATTAGTCTTAAAAGCTAACTCCAAGAAAGTTGACAAACATGAAGCTGCTTGTCTGGAAAACGAATACGTCTTTGTGCCTTTCGCTTTTGATACATTTGGGGGCCTTGCGTCGCCCTTGCTCCTAAAGCAATCCGGTTTTTAGATCGAGTGCAAAGGGTGGTGCAAAGTAACTCTCCTGCGGCCAAAGACACAAGCTTTATTTTTAATAGAGTCCGCTTTACTATTAAAAAAAGGGTAGCGACGCAGCTTGTTGTCCGTTTACCCGCCGCTCACTTGTAATTCTTGTTAGTTTTTAATTAAAAGAAGGAATTCTTTATTAAAAAAATAATAATAATAATATTCAAATGTAAAGAAGTTGTCAAAACCCTATTACGTCAAGTGTTTTAAATTTATATTCAATCAATATTGTTGCTAAGAGCAATCACAATGGCTTAATCCGAACACCTATGGTGCGAGCGGACAAAGGCAAACTGGACTACCTCCGTTGTAGGAGGTGGTTTTTTTAGAATGGTTTGCTAGAGTGATCCGTCAGTCAGGTGGGTGTAATGGTGGGCCCCAACATTTTTTTAAATGGACCATTGAAAATAAAAATAGGCTCCGGATATTTGCACAAGTAGCAATTTTATTCAGACAACCCTATACGGGTCGTAGAGAGCTCTACGGGTCGTAGAGCCAATTTTTTCAGACTTCTACGAGCCGTAGAGGCCTCTACGGCTCGTAGAAGTAGTCTTATTAATTTTGAGAATGAAGAAGGACGAGATTGATGTTTTATGATGCCTACGACCTGTATAGGCCCCTACGGGTCGTAGACAAAAAAAAAACCAAAAACGTTTGGGACGAGGTTCGATC
The DNA here is from genome assembly GCA_028751855.1 of Ambrosia trifida. NCBI lineage: Eukaryota > Viridiplantae > Streptophyta > Magnoliopsida > Asterales > Asteraceae > Ambrosia > Ambrosia trifida. The sequence goes on from CM054126.1 coordinate 32,632,311, forward strand.
TTAGGCACATTATCACACAAACACACACACAAAGTCTTATTAAGTATATGGGGACCATCTGGGCTACCAGTTCGCTGGTTTCTTAGTTGGAAAGTTTTAATATAACATAAACCAGTCTTAGGCAGCCTCTACGGCCCGTAGAGGCCTATACGACCCGTAGATAGGGTTTTTTTTTTTTAAATCATTTTAATTATGTAATAATTAATCCCGAGCGTGTAATACATTAACACAAGCATGTAAAACGTGAACACAATTGTTTATAACATAAACCAATATAAACCAACGTCGTCTCGATAAGCGTGTAAAATAAACGTTAACAGAAACGTTCAAAATAAAACTAATCGTTTATATACGCAAAAAAATAAAACTAAACGTTAACAGAAGCGTTCAAAATAAAGATTGTTTAAATACATAAGATGATCAGAAATAAAACATCGTAGAGTCAGTCGGCAGCGACGTCCCGGGCTGCTGCGAAGACGTTTCGGGCTGCTGGGAGGACGTCACGGGCTCGTGCGTGCTGGTCCCTAAAGTCGGTGGGACACGAGTCTGCATGCCTAGGTGGCGATACATATCCTGCTGGCCAGCAATCAACCAGCGCATCGCGTCGTCCTGCCGATCACGCCACTGACGCGTATCGGTGTCCTGCTGCTGACGCCAGGTGTCCTGCTGCTGACGCCAGGTGTCCTGCTGCTGACGCCAGATGTCCATCTGCTGACGCCACGCACGCATCTCGACAGCCTCCTCGGCAGCCGCACGAACGTCCGCCCAAACATCAGCAGGCAACCTAAGAGAGTGATAAACGCGCGCCGGTATCTGCACGTCCTCAGGCTGCTGCTGAGGCATCTCGATGTCCCTAAGACCGCCCCCCTCCTGCTCATGCACAAACTGCAACCCGACCTCCACAGCATCACCTGCAATGGATAACAATAAATAATTAATAAATAATAATAATATTCCTGGATTTTATAAAAAAATTGGGCAGAGTTTCCCCTGTTTTTAGGCAAACCAGACAACACAAGTTGTCTACAAGTTTCCCAAATAATAATAATAATAATAATAATAATAATAAGTATAATAATAATAATAATAATAATAATAATAATAATAATAATACCTCTAAGGCCCTGATGTACTAACGGCTCATGCACAAACTCCACGCCACCGGGACCAATCAGATAGTGGAAGGCATCATGATCCGGCGTCTTCGCCTTCTTCGCCGCACAAAGCATAGCCTTTATCGTATGTAGACCTATTGGGCTGAAAGAAACTCAAAAACATTAACATTAATAATAATAATAATAATAATAATAACATTAATAACCGAAATACCTGGGCGGTAGTGACGGAAACCGATTACGGTTAACATAACCGTAATACTTCACGGCATCGCAGCGCTCATCAATCTTGCTGATGAGCCCCCCGCATGGGATGCCTCCCTTCAACGGCTTATGGGGGAAGGAGGCAAAATACTCGGCCATGACCCGATGCAAGGCAATCGGCGTGCCGGTGAGTATGCAATGCAGGTACATCAGGTCCGTCTTCGTCACCCGCTCGTTACTATTCCCCCGTGCCGTTAGGGAATAAGTAATGCAACGGTGAATGTAACGAACTACGGGGTGACGAATGTTGGATGCCCTGTCACACCTCTCCCTGCACAGCATAATAATAGTAATAATAATCAGAACAAAGATATTGAAAAATAATAATAATGATGATGATAATAATAATAATAATAATACTTCTGTGCCGGGTTGCCGAACTCGGGACCGTCAATGGTGGGCCACCACGCATAGAGGACGTCATCAGCGACAGTAGTCACCGCCCTAGTGTAGACATCCTGAACATTATCATTAACATTAACATTTCGAATAAGAACAAAAACAAAAATAATAAGAATAAAAATAAAAATAATATTAATACCTCTACAAGGTCGTCGCGAGTGTACCACCGGATGTGCGTAGCCCACTCATCTAGAGAATAACCATACTCAACGCCGAGTATGGAAAACTCAATATCCTTCGGTGGGCGGCCTGACGATCCGGCGCCCGACGATCCGGCGTCCGACGATCCGGCGGTGGGCGGGCGAAACCGAAAGGTGGATAGAAACTCTATCACCAACGGCCGATGGGACGGCGCACAAAAGTCGTCGAAAAACCTGTCCAATGGGCTCCCTTCCGGGATCCACTGTCGGGCAATCGCCTCAGCACCCCCCCTACACTCCCGAAGCGCGTCCCAAGAAATCCCACGCGCCTTTCCAATCTTCTTCTTCCTCAACCTATGAAATCTGGCACCCGGGTAATCGACTCGCAGAAAACTGCAATGCTCATAGCCTGACAAGTCACCCCCTGCCATGGCAGCCCCCGCCTGCACCACGGCCTCATCCTCCTGCTGCTGCTCCTCCTCCTCCTCCTCGCCCATGTACTGCTCGTCTAGAAAATCTGCCATAACTGCAAAATCAAAGAATATATAGTTAGTTAGGGCGTTTCTATAATAAAGGTGTTTCAAAAGAATCGCCAAAACTATATAGTTTTTGGCGATTCAAAAGAATCGCCAAAACTAATATAGTTTTGGCGATTCAAAAGAAACGCCAAAACTATATAGTTTTTGGCGATTCAAAAGAATCGCCAAAACTATATAGTTTTTGGGGATTCAAAAGAAACGCCAAAACTAATATAGTTTTGGCGTTTCAAAAGAATCGCCAAAACTAATATAGTTTTGGCGATTCAAAAGAAACGCCAAAACTATATTAGTTTTGGCGATTCAAAAGAAACGCCAAAACTATATAGTTTTTGGCGATTCAAAAGAATCGCCAAAACTATATAGTTTTTGGCGATTCAAAAGAAACGCCAAAACTAATATAGTTTTGGCGTTTCAAAAGAATCGCCAAAACTATATAGTTTTTGGCGATTCAAAAGAATCGCCAAAACTAATATAGTTTTTGGCGATTCAAAAGGATCGCCAAAACTATATTAGTTTTGGCGATTCAAAAGAAACGCCAAAACTATATAGTTTTTGGCGATTCAAAAGAATCGCCAAAACTATATAGTTTTTGGCGATTCAAAAGAATCGCCAAAACTAATAACATTATACTCGCTAAACCCAATCAACAACAATCAACAACAATCAACAACAATCAACAACAACAGAAAAAAAAAACTGAAAAAAATCGACCCCTAAACCCCTAAATCTGAAAAAAACTGAAAAAAATGAAAAAAAAAAACTAAAATCAACAATTATCTACAACCATCAACAATAATCTGCAACAATTAAATAATTAAAACATAAAAAACTAATTAAAATTAACTGAAAAAAAAAACCCTGTTTCGAAAATGGGGGATGGATTCGGGTTGAAATTAGGGTTTTGGTGGTCGGATTTGGGTGGTGGTGGTGGTTGCAGTGGTGGGCCGGTCGTGGTGGTGGTGGTGGTTTAGGGTGGTGGTGGTGGTTGAAGTTGAAAGGGGGCAGAGGGGGGTTAGGGTTGGGTGATTTTGTTTGGTTGTGGCAAATGAACAGATCGTCTGTTCTAAAAGGGTTTTAAAAACTTACCTACGGCCCGTAGAGACCTATACGGGCCGTAGATAAATATAAAAAAAAATGGTTGGAACAAGGATCGAACCCGGGCACTTTATCAAACACACGTTATATAAACACACATACAAACCATCTGGGCTACCAGTTCGCTGGAATATTATCCAGAAATTTTATATATAACATATAACTGAAAACCCAAATTTTTTTTAAAAAAATCCTCGTCTACGGCCCGTAGGGACCTATACGGGTCGTAGACTCATATTTTTTTAAAAAAACTACTGATTATATTTATAAACTTTACAAAGTTTTTAGAAATCAAAAAATTTTGTCTATGGGTCGTAGAGGCCCCTACGGCCCGTAGGCTCAATGGCCTCTACGAGCCATAGATGGTGTCTACGAGCTTGTCCCATAAGCCTACGGGTCGTAGAGGGCTCTACGACCCGTAGATAAATCTCTTCTACGGCCCATAGAGCCCTCTACGGCCCAATAGAAGTTTTGTTTTTTTTAAATTTTGTTAGTTTTAATTAGGTGGTATAGGTTTTTTTTATAAAATAACGTTTTCATTTCATATTGTATATGTAAAATAATAATAAAAAATAAAAAAATGTATTTAATAAATCATTATACATTATAAAAACAAATTTACACCGAACTATCAGAAGAATCAGGACAGCCTGTTAGGTCAAACAACTCTGGATCTCTTTGAGATAGCCTACGCCCCTCATCAAGACGATCCCTGTATAGTGCTAACCATGGGTTGTGATTTACATCTACCCAACGCCTCCATGTTCCACTCGGATAAGGCATCGGAGCGTCGTCTGTTAGCTTTAGCATGATGAAGTGGTTGCCGTTCACGAAGGCCATCGAAATGACCCGATGTTCTGGCACGCTTTGAGGATGCTTGTGAATAGGGAAGAATGTGCTCGTTCCAAGAGGACTGAAGAATTGAAGGACCACACCAAATGCCTGAGCAATCACTAATCCAGTCAAAGGCATCTCCATCCACTTTGAATTGGGTGTGTTCCCGACTCCCGTCCAATCTAAGGACGAGTATATGCGGGCGAAACCGTTATCGTCGAATTGGTTCAAAATCTCGTACCAATCCTCATGGTATTGACCCATCATCTCTTCTTTAAGAAGGTGGCGGATCAAATCCCAGTCTTCCTCCTCCATATCCAAAGCCAAAGCTACAGATCGGAACCCACAGTTACCGTCTGGCTGAACATTTTGAATATGCGTGACAAACCGTCGATAAAGGGGATCAATCTGATGCTTAAATTGTCTAAGCACAAATTTATACCTGTCACCGCCAAACATTGGGAAATCATGATTAGGGGATGTGTACATATGTATGTATGTATAAATAGTTATTTATGTACCCGTCCCCTACTAAGAGTGGATACTTTTTGCTACACACTCTCATTTTATCTTTACCCGGGTCTGATGGCCTACGTCTTCTAACAGGCTCGTCTTCCTACAATGGATAATAATAATAATAATAATAATAATAATAATAATAATAATAATACTAACATCTTCTTGCGCATCCTCCTGCTGTTTTTTTTTCTTTAATTTTGTAGTTGGGCGCCCGCGAGTATTCTTTTGTACCTCAGGAGGTTGAGTGTCAGTCATACTTGGATTTACCACCGACTTTATTTTTGACAACATATTTCTTTGAACGCGTGGTGATTGAGACATCAGTGTCTCTTTGACTATCTCCCACTCACTCGCAAGGTCACGTTCCCCCCATACTACTTCCGGTTCGTAATTCAGTCGTGTCCAGAAGACGTCTATTTCGGACAACTGTATTTTTATTCCTGTATTCAATAAACATAAACATAAACATAAACATAAACATAAACATAATAGTTGTAGTAGTAGTAATAATAATAATAATAATAATAATAATAATAGTAATAATAATAAAGTAATGGTATTACCTTTATTTATATACAAATCTAATTGACATGCACACGGCAACCCAGAACTCGTGAAAAGCTGGTGACCACAACTCATTTTTCGTTCCTTCAACCTCTCTATATTTGTTATCTCTTTTATCAACTTCTCGATCGCTGCATGGGAAACTTTACCGAGTAGGTCCTCAAAAAGAGGTATGTCATGGTGCACCTTTTTCACAGATAAACTCTCTTCAAACGAGTGGTTTATTGCCCTCTCTTGTGACGTTACAACATCGTCTGCAATCATCACAAGTTTGTGGAGTGAGTTGTTAGCCCCCTTAATGTGCATCTTAAACCTTGAATGCTGGCTCTCAACTCTGTTGGTCGTATACTGACCAAAGTTGTAGTTTGTGTCTGTCCATGCAGAAACAAACCTTTCTTTGTAGTCACGGATCCAGACCCGGTCTATATATTCAAAAACACCTGTAAAAGATAGAAAAAAGATATTTGTTAATGTGTGTATGTATGCGTTTTAAACTAAATTAATAAAATATGTACCAGCTCGTTCGTCCTGACATAGTCGTTTGTAGAATCGGTCTAACCAGAGACTATAAAATTCCGGAGATGAAGATCTACATAATCGCTTAAAAGATTTCACGAATATTTCCCAATCTGCATTTCCAAAGGCTTGTCTGCAGTGCTTCAATATATTTCGTTGAATGTGATACCTGAATGTATAATAATAATAATAAAAAAAATAATAATAAAAATAATTAATAATAATAATAATAATAATAATAATAATAATAATAATAATATGTATACCTGCATAACAACTTCGAAGCTGCTGGAAATACAATGTCGCATGCATTCATCAAGGCTTTCTCACAATCAGTTATTATAGCACGGGGCTCCGTACTATCTTCTAGCAACTCTTTAAGCCTTTGTAGCACCCATAGGTAGTTATCCTTTTTTCACGGGAGATGAATGCATGGGCGACACAAAACGACTTGGATGTTGATGTCATACCCACAACTTGAACAAACGGAAGTTTATACTCGTTCGTTTTGTAGGTCGCATCAATCATCAGCACATGCGGGAATGCACGCCATAACCTGTGCGAGGTGGGATGGACAAACAAAATATCCTCGATCGCATTTGTCGAGTCATTCCTCCGGGTGAAGTAAACAAATTTTTTTTCCACCAATGTGGCTTCGAGTACCTGCATAGCAATAATAATAATTAAAAAATAATAATAAAGAAGTAATAATAATAATAATAATAAAGAAGTAATAATAATAATAATAATAATAATAATAATAATAATACCTGCATTTGAGTCCTGCCGCCGTATAACAAATGCTTAACCTTGGTTATTGTGTTATGTATGTCTCTTAAGATGCAGGGACTATCCGGGTTTTGTTTTCTAACGGCCGAATGTATGTCTACTGGCATAACATTTTGAAAATAAAGTGTATCCACCAATTTTAACTCGGCCGGACCCAGCCTCCTAGCATACGCGTGACCCTCGATGTGTTGGAAAGGTTTGTGATTATGTGTTTGGTTTTGGACCTCCAAAATATAACCATCGTGGCCGGAGTGGTATCTCCCTATTAGTTGAAACGGGCAATTACATTTTTTACTGCCCGTCTTTCGAACCGTGGCTACACTATGATGTACGCCACTACGGTCACATCGTATCCATGCCGATGTTACCCTCCTATTCGGCCCCCTGCCTTCAGAAACAGTACGTCCGAATACGGTAATGTAACCATTTTCTTTTGCTCTTTGATAAACCCACTCTTTGAGGTCTTTAAGAGACCTGAATACCTGCAAAATTTATATACGACTTCAAATAGCAACTAATATATACGAGTTCAAATCTCACAAACCCTACGAGTTCAAATCTCATAAACCCTACGAGTTCAAATAACAACTAATATATACGAGTTCAAATCTCACAAACCCTACGAGTTCAAATAACAACTAATATATACGAGTTCAAATCTCACAAACCCTACGAGTTCAAATAACAACTAATATATACGAGTTCAAATCTCACAAACCCTAAAACAAATTTAGGTACGGGACTAAATATACGAGTCTAAATATGTACACGGGTCTAAATATCTCACAAACCCTAAATATACGAGTCTAAATATACACGGGTCTAAATTATAAACAAGTGCAAATTCATAAACACACCTGATTCGTTTCGTACGAAACATCCGGGACAGGTTCCTCGCCACCGTTATCACCTCCCTCGTACTGTGGATGACTTGGCGGAGGCAAGTAAAATGACCCCGGTTCTTCTACGTACTCCTGGTTCAAATCGGGCAGCAGGTTCAAATCGGGTAGTGCATTCCCGTCACCATAGCGAACAACGGAGCTAACCTCCTCCTCACCACGTTCCACCACGGCTCCGAAAAGGCTTTCCGAGACGTGAGATAGGCTAAACGAATGCTCCCATTCATCCGAAACATTACCGTAGTGACCCGAAGACATCGTGGTAGCTTGGAATCGATCGGATTTTTGTGCACCGCGTTTTTAAATTTTCTTTCGTTAACTGAAGAAAGAAGACAAGGAAGAAGAATATATCTGGACCCTCTACGGCCCGTAGAGGCCTATACGGGCCGTATAGGGTTTAATGCTCCCAACAACCAGGTTTTCTACGGACCGTATAGCCCTCTACGGCCCGTAGAGGGTTAGCTTTTTCAGACTGACACACTGAATGTCAGACACTTCATTCAATGACCTCGTACCTCGTACTGCCTACGGGCCATAGAGCCCTCTACGGGCCGTCTAGGGTTTAAATGCACTCGACCAACCCACCTCTACGGCCCGTAGAGGGCTTTACGGGCCGTAGAGGGTTGAGCATTTATTACACTGACCCCCTATACGACCCGTAGAGCCCTCTACGGGCCGTAGAGGGCTGTGCAAACTTCCTTTTTGTTATTGTGTAAATAACATACCTCTAAAAATAATAAAAAATATACTCATTATTCATGCTATATTTACCAATGTCGGTGGTGCTTCAATGTGTTGACCTTAGGCTTTTCACGTTTTTCAAAAAAGTTTTGTTTGGGCGGCAATTATTGTAATTTTCAGATGAAGACCACACCTTAACTAACTTTCTCAAACAGATGAAGACCTCACATATCTCTCTCACCCCTCTCTGAATCTTAGTCTCTCTCTACCTATTCTCCATGGAGGGAGGTGGTGTGTAAAGGTGAGTAGATAATGGTGATGTTATAGGGTTTGGTGGTAATGGGATGTGGGTAACAACTCGATGCGATGAGGGTGTCGTGGGATAATAATGTGATGGTGAAAGGGTAGATATTTTTTTTGTTGGGGTTTGAAGTGGAGAGGGTGAGGTTGAGGGTGGAGGTGAGGCAGGTGGCGTGGAAAGGGTGAAGGTAGAGGTTTTGAGGGCGGTGAAATGATTTGTAGCAGTCGAAAGTGAGGTAACCACTGTTCTGTAAAATACTCCAATTTTGATCAAATTTCCTCTTCATTGCAATCATTGATGATTATCAATTTCTAAAGGTCCTCACATGGAAATATAATATTGATACATTTTCAATTCTAACAAAAAAAAAATCTCCATTTGTATAGTTTTTTTTGATAGTTATTGCTTTTCTTTTTTGTCATTTGTTAAAGAAAATTCATTTTAAATGCAATATGTCTGACATGTTTAAAATATAATTGGGGACCTGTCCAAGCTCGAGCTTGACTGCGTGGTGGTGGGGTTTGGGCGGTAGGGGTGGCGGTTGGTGGTGAGGAGTTGGGTTTTGTTTGGTGGGGGTGGGAGTTTTTTGTTTTGTGTGGTGGTGGTGGTTTTGGTGGTGGGTTTGGGTTTTGATGAAGGGTAGACTCTGTCGTTCATGTTTTGGATGTGAATTGCTGACGTGGAGGTGGCGGTGACGGTGGTGGTGGGGTGGTGGGAAGTTTGGAGAGGCAAAGCTAAAGAAATTTTCGTTTCAGGAAAATATAAATTTATATATACACAGGAGTACATACTAAGAAGTAACGTCGGTGGCATGCCACCAACAAAAAGTCATAAATGACGTCGGACGCCGCTATTTCGCGTATCTACGGTTTTGCCATTATGGTTCTGTCTTTTACTTTGTCTTCTTCACTTGGGCTTTGACCGGCTCAGGTTGCGACGGTAATTTCGGAGGTTGTGTTTCGGTCATGAGTACCGGCGGGTAAGGAGGCGTGGTCGCGTAGTGCTGTGGATGGCGGCAAAAGGGATGCTAAACGACTTGAGAGTGAGGACATTGTGACAAGCGTCTTCGATAGTGAGAACCACGGCTAACTCGGTCTAAACCAGAACAATGGTGGCGGTGGTTGAAGAAGTGGCTGCGGTACCCACTGTCCCAGGTGGCCCAAGTGGCGACTGTAGACGACGACAAGCGGGAGCTAAAACTTGAATACACCATCAGACTCAACGGTCGTTCGGTGTAGAGGTGGTGGTTGTCGGTGCCGGTTTCGCGTCTCATGCATGGCGTTTCTTCACATATTTATTCTTACCGAGTAGATACGTGTTCGTGGGGCAACGCCCGCGGGTCAAATACTAGTTACAACTTTAAATATCAAACTATGATTAAATTTAACCCTCACCCTTTTATTCTCACAGTAACAACTCTATACCAATCTTACATACAAAAAACAATCTCGAACACTCATCTACCGTAAACCCAAACCCGAACCAATCTACTAACACCTAAGGCTTCCAAGGCTATGGGTATTCACCACAATTCTGATATTATGGTTTTGTGCCTCTACATGGTTCCATTTATCCCCAGTTCCAAAATTTTTGTTGTTATACCTTAACCCGGATCCATGCTACCCATCTACTCGTTCTATGGGTATCCTTCTCAAAACGAGACGGGTTTCAACCCACACGCAAAACCGCCCATGTTTCACCCCTTCATCAACATGGTTCAATGCACTAGACACCCAATCGTCTGGTACTTCAACATCAACTCCATGTTCCAGCCGAAAAGTAAACGGGAAAAAACTGCCTCCGGGAAGGCGAACGTTTTAATTCATAGATGGTCATCTGAAGAAGAAAATGCTCTTACACGAGGTTTTCTTCATGTATCAACTAACCCCATAATCGGAAGAAACCAAAAGGCTCAATACTTTTTGGGAGCGTATCCATTCATAATTTTGAGCAAAATCTGATAATGTTCATGGACGAATGAAGAACAAGTTGAAGTCTCACTAGCATTATATTGCCACCCCCAAAAATAATTTTTATACCATTAACCGCCACAAAATGAGACAACGATTTTTTGATGATCTAGCCATCAACCAGTCCAAAATGGAGTACCATGCTAAATATCATCATCACTTCAGCTACAAAGCAAGTCTCACTTTGTGAAAGACGAACCAAGATGGCATGAAACGCTCCCAATGGTATAAAAAGGTCAAAGACATCGGAATCGGGAACGTATTCATCGTCTGCTTTGGGTACAATCGACCTGGATAAAAACCCTTTTTTAATATTTTAATTGTTTTAGGGTGAATGTATATATGTTTCCTTTTTATTAACTACTTGATGTTACAAGATACTAGTTGTAACATCCCAACCGATGGCGGAAACATCGGGATTTCACGTATTGATGATTGTTCAGTAGCTCATGGTGATTAATAAATTTCATTAAATGATTTAAATAAATTACATACAATTGTTCTACAAGAATTCGTACATGAAATTGAATAATACTATGTACACATCTTCAAGCATTAACTCAAATCTTCAAGCAAGTAGAACCTGAAACATGTTAAGTTTGAAAATAATTTGGGTCAACAAAAGTTGGTGAGAATACATAGGTTTTTGGATATAATTGATAACAATAGTATGTACAACAATCACTGTTGTATGATGATAGAGTATGATTCCCGACATGTAACAATGCGTCTTTGTACAACCAAACCTTGTGTCGACTGATGACTAACTCGCAAGTTAGTTAAATGTTGTTACTGTTATCGATCATCCCTGAATTTATGCGGGGGATGGGTTTGTCAGACCTATAGCGCTATAATCTAAACAGGCGGCTTGATCAATGTTAATGATTGTACTGTGTCTTTTTGTTACAGTCAAATGATAGAATGAGTAAATGATAGTGTAATTGAATCACAAGTTTCAACAATGTAAGAATGAGTAAATGATAGTGTATAAAATGTTTAAACATGTTTCACCCCAAAAATATAAAATAGAAAAAGGGGCTATGTAAACTCACCTTAGCAAAATGTTATGTCTCGTGAAAAATAGAATATTGTGTTGCCCAAACAATGCCAAGTATTACCCTATAATCAAGGTAATAAATATGTCTAAGTCTTTCTAGTCTACAATTATATTCTAGGGCTTCGAATTGGGGATAAATGCTCGGTTGTTTTATAAATAAAATGTTTGATTAATAAGAGAAATTTAATAAATAAATAAACAAAAGTCTTTTTTATAAAATTTGAATTTAAGATAGTCAAAATAATGAGTTTAAAGTATAAAAATAATTTTTATAAAATTATTTTCTTAAAAATAGAATATTAAATCTATTTATTACAAATTGCCAAAATTTAACTTTAATATTTAAAAAATACTAAAATTAAAGAATTATTAGGTTAAAAATTATATTTCTGTTCCAAATAATCAGAAATAATTTATATAAAATTTTGGTACAAAAATATTGAAAAATGAATTTATTATGATTTATTTATGATTAAAACAAACAAGAATTGATTAAAAATATTAAATAAATGATTTTTCAGAAATAAAAATTATTTCAGAAAAGCTTAATGTTATAAAAACTCAGAATAATTTTTGTGGAAATTTATATAATCGTTTCGATATTTTTATAGAATTTTATAAATAAAATAGAATAAACTTGAATTATTTATTATATATATATTACATAAATATATTTTTGGAAATAAAAATCTGAATAATGATATTTAGGGTATGAACATCATTATGTAAAATTTTGGTAATTTTTGAAGGCTTATAAGTATTTTAAAGAGTAAACTGCCATTTTCGTCCTTGAGGTTTGACACTTTTTGCCAGTTTCATCCAAAAGATTTTTTTTTCTCAACTGGCTCCACTAGTTTTCAAATTCTTGCTGAATTCATCCAAGTGCCTAACTCCGTTAGTCTATCTCAGTTAATTGAGGGGCAAAGTTGTCAATTCAATTCTTGTTTATATAATAATAATAATAATAATAATAATAATAATAATAATAATAATAATAATAATAAAGGATCAGAAGCCAACATTCACTTATCCTAAATCTCACACACACATCTGTACTTGAACTCCTCTCCTACCTCATGTTTCCATTTTCTCCAAGATTATACACACACATAACCCACACTCCAGAAGCTAGAGAGAGAATCGAGAAGAAGGATGGAGGCCAGCCACCATTACAGCGGCGGAGCCACGGCGGCACTCCTCCTCCTCCGTCCGATAATACTCCCATCGGCACACCCACCCCCGATAATACTCCCTCCGGCCGGCGCTGTAGGTGCAGTCAGAAGTGACGGCGGCGGCTGAGGTTTAAGGTTTCGATGGTGTTTTGGTTCCGGGTTCCGTCGAGTAGAAGGAAGGCAGCGGTGGTTTGGTTTAGGCTGCTGTCAAGGGTTCGATTTGGGTTTATAGGTATGGGTATGATGTTGATTATAACTATTGATATTGATGACAGAAGATTAGTGGCAAAGTAATGGTGATTAGGGCGACGGTGGTAGGATATTATTATGGTAAGGGGGTGATGGGTCATCGGTTAATAGAAACAGAGGAACGAAGAGGAGGGTTTCTGGTAATGAAGGGTTATCGGATCAGAAGAGGAACGATGACCGGTGATGGTTATGAGAGGGATGTGGAGGATAGGTTTAATAGAGAGACTTACCAAGGAGATGAGCGGTGTCGGTGTCGGCGATGGTGACCGGTCACCGGAGTGGTGACCTTGGTCTCTTGGTTGCCTGTGACACACAACACACAAATGTGTGTGTGTTCTCATGTTTGTTTGCAGAGGAAGAACAAAGAAGGAGGCCCTTCTTATAAATCAAGTCAAAAGGGAGGGTATTTGGTTACACAGATAATAGCTGGAATAAGGAACGTTTGGCTGCGATAGAAACTTGGAATAATTATGATTAAAGATTTATTATATTTTTTAAAAATATATAAAAGGGTATTTTGGTCTTTTAACTAAAAGTTAACAGAAAAAATGGATGGAGTTAATGAGTCGGATGGAAACGACAAGAATTTGAAAACTAGTGGAGCCAGTTGAGAAAAAAAATCTTTTGGATGAAACTGGCAAAAAGTGCCAAACCTCAAGGACGAAAATGGCAGTTTACTCTATTTTAAATAATTAAAGTGAATAATTATATAATTTAAACCTATAAATTGAAAAGCCAAAAAAAGAATGCATAGGGTGGGGCTCGAACCCGTGTGGTTCGGTTCACACCAGACACAACCACTTGGTCCAGACCAATGGTTGTGTTTGGTTTCAGTTCGTTTAATTTATATATCGGATTAAAAATCGTGTTCTTCCCCAATTTAATAAGAACAAGCCCTAGATTTTGCAATTGAACAATTCACACAACATTAACCCAATTAACCTTAGGGTTAATGTTGTGTGGATGCCGAACAATAAAACCCACAGAAGAAATCAAACTTACAAACACGAATTGATTATGATAGCTCAGTCAAAGACCCGAAGTCAAAATACGATCAAAATCAAGAACAGAGGATTTGTTAAGAGAAATTGGGGATTGAGAAAGAATGAATGGCGAGTTGTGATTGTCCAGAAGTGTCCAATTTATAGTGTTGGGGTCTGGTTCGTTGAATTGGAAGGTTGACTCACCATTGAATGTTTATGCGATTGCTTGACGATTAATGTGATGGATTGATGATAATTGTCCGTGAAATACGCGTAATAGACTAACATTTCGTAATTACGAAGCAATCTACAAATTCCTTACCATGATTGATGGAATCAAAAATCAAAATGAATTCTTTCCTTGTTCGGGTACCTGTGCAGCGATACAGAAAGAAACAGACAAGAACCCCGGGTTGTTTTAAATAACTAATAGGTTGATATAGAAACAAGAGGTTGGTGTGGCTCAGTTGGTTACGTGGGTGTGTTGGGTTTGGCTTGGCTCCGGTTCGAGCCACAACAGGGGCATCCCCCTTTTTTTCTTTTTATATAAATCAGTTAGAGGGGTGGGCCGGCTTACTTGGGTTGGGTCAGTGTTGGGCCGGCCATTGGGCTTCTTGCTGGACTTCGAAAAACAACACAAAGGGGGGGGGGGGGGTGGGCTATCATTTTGATTGGGTTATGGACTAACTAATCGGATTGTCTAACTACATAGTTATTATTATTATTATTATTATTACTATAAACCTTTATATATATATATATATATAAGTTGTGTGGTAGTAAATAAAGACTTAGGCACATTATGAATGATAAAATAAAATATACATATTAGAATTTGGGGAAAATTTTGCGATGTTACACTAGCTACCGGATAATTACACTCACACTCATTAACTCAAGGGTTTCTTGAGCCCTGGATATATGAGTAGTACTACCTGGGGAATCCCTCACACACAGTGAACTCGGGACTAGGGAATCGGGAAACCTTCCAGTGGGGTATGCGGACTGGATTTCGTGTCAGGTTTGAGGTGTGGCTTGTACATCACCATTGTTACTTGTATAAACTCACCTACTTGTTTTTGAAATGATAAACTTGTTTCGGGCCTACTTATTTACACACACGAACTCACCAATATAAGTGTTGATAAAAAAAAAGCCTTTTTTAGCATGTGTTCAGATACAACTCTTAGACGTAAGGATAATATTTGAAGTTGCGGACTAGAGATTATTTAATTGAGGTTCAATCAAATTGATGGTTAGATATACATCGGTAGAAGCTTACGGTACAAGGATCGCATTCCTTGAAGAATTAGCGATAAGCTTTGGTAGAGACGTGGATCGGCTAGCGGACTCAAAGATTGCTTTGACGAATGCCATGATTCGTCCATGC
This sequence comes from Ambrosia trifida, assembly GCA_028751855.1. NCBI lineage: Eukaryota > Viridiplantae > Streptophyta > Magnoliopsida > Asterales > Asteraceae > Ambrosia > Ambrosia trifida. The sequence continues at coordinate 32,647,790 of CM054126.1, forward strand.
AATTTTAGTTTATTTTCAGTTGTATTTATATTATTTGGAGACTAGTATTTGTATAAAACATTATGTATGAATACTTGTTGCTTCCGTTATGCAAGTTTGGTAACAATCTGTATTTCGACCGACCCCTCACTGGTCAGGGTGTGACACGAAACGCTACCTTATTGTTTAAAAGTAGATTGTGGTGAATTTTTACGCTTAGGTTGACCGATGTGGAGGTGGCACCCCCTCCACCTCAGCTTCAAAACACTTTATGCCCTCTCCCTCCTTCCTATTTCCATTTCCTAAGCGCCATTGGGGGATAGGCATAACCAAGGCGATAACTAGCATCAATGTGGGCCCACTTCATTTTGCGTCAATCAGGTTTTTTTCAATTTTTTTAATATTTAAAGGTCTTTAATCCATGATATGAGTGTTATTGAATGAAGCCTTATCTACGCGACGTTGAGATGGTTGAACACGCCACATGGCTTTGAAATTCACCTTTAGACAATACAATACGAAATTCATTTTATGATAAAAAAGTACTTCATTCGGTTATATATCAGTTTTTAATGAAATTAATATTAATTATTAAAACTTCCTCTCGTTGTCCGTTTGCTTACTCATTACTTGACATCGCCGATCTTCAAGTCTTCCGAAGGTAATGATGTTGAGTGTTCTGTCATTATTGGTGGGATGTACTATGGTCTGTGGGTATAGTCATATGTTTGCCATCCCGTAGTACTAACTACTAACTGGTCGATTTTGTGGTATATTAGTGTGCTCAAAGTGGTTTAGTAAAAACTAACTAAATTAACCTAAACTAGACACTCTAAGTTTTAAATTTATAACCTAAGACTCTCTAAACCTAAACCACACAACCGGCAAGTGTACCGGTCAGTGTAGTACAGCTAAAGTAAGTCCGAGTATCGAACCCACGAGACTCTACTAGAAAACGTTAACTAGACTCGATAACTTATCTACAAGCTGACTTAAATTGTTTTGTTGCTTAAGGGGGGGTTTTCTAACAAACTAATAAAAATAAATAAAATAAAAACTAAAATAACTTAAAACACAAACTGGGAACTGGAATTCGGATCAAGTGATGGGAAGGCACTACCTAGGCTAGAATCCTACACATGAATGATAAAGCTTCTAATGGTCATGGAACTGGTGTGGAACCGGGATCTTAAAATACTAAACATCAAGAATAAACTAGACACCCTCGACCCTTCTCAAGGGGAAACCCTAGAATACTGTTGTGCTGTTAAACCACCGGTTGAGAGGTTACCCTCACAGGCTTACCTACTCGAATCTTAAAATACCCGCTAGACAATCTACCTCACAGCGCGAAAGTCACAGTACACCCGAAAGTGCAAGGGGTAACTACAATAATTCTGATAAGACTTGGCCTACAAGGAATGCTAGGGAAACTAGGAAGATCTTCTCACAAAGCCTCTAGAACTAGCAATTTAACACCCTAGACAGACCAACAATCTCGCACCTCACAGCTATTGAGAATTGGTAGAACACTTAGAATCATCTAACTAACAATTATAACTCCTATGGATAACCTGCAGAATTAACCATAAACTAGTCGCTAACACCCAGTCTGCAACCTAACCCGCATTCATACATGAAAGACATTCACAAAAACGCAAGTGGAGTTTATAAAAATTAATTAAACAAAACTAAATACGCATACACATCAAACCAGAAAATAAAAAGTTCTTTACTTTAAAATTCAACCCACAACCAAAAGTTCCAAGACCAAAAGGAAATAAATCATTCAAGTGCAATCATCTTTAACCTAGGTAGCATTAAGGTTTAGCCAATAAAAGTCATGATAAAATCAAAACAATAAAAGCCAGTTAAATTCATGTTGTTCACTACGGGTTTGAATAAAATAAATAAATAAGATAGAACCAACCCGTGCTGGCACCTATACCTCAACCCTTGACCTTTACTCCTCCTAAAAAATCCTTTGCGCGGCTGTTGACTTTTTCCCAGATTATTCTCTTCTCCGCAGCTCTCTTCGATGTTGAAGAATAATAATAGTGCTGTCTGCGCAGCTCTCCACCCCAATATAAAAAATCCGCCCCTCTCTTCAATTCTTCAAGAATATTAATAATGCCCTAGGGCCTTGGGCTTTGGCTCCACCAAAAACCGTGACAAAGTCACATTTCTTTTACTATATATTTTTTTTTTCTTATTTAGTTATTTATTATTATTATTATTACTAATATTATATATAGTGGTATAACTCCGTGCTTTAGACTCGGGTGTTCTTGACTTGATCAAAGTGGCTCGTTTACGCTCCAACGTCCATTCAAACACCTACTAAAATATAAAATAAATACATAAGTACTAAAAACGACGCAAAACTAATATAAATATATAAAAACCTATACTAAATAAATTAGACCGGTACAAGCCTAAAACTAATAAAAACATTATCTAAACGACTCGAAAACTGTACAAACTTTACACTGGAAATAGATGTATTTTACAATACATCAAATATCCCCACACTTATCTCTTTTTCGTCCCTGAAAAAGAATTATGCTATGGAATCACAGTTAGGTTTACATCCGGTTTCAAAACATAGGTTACTTAATTAATAATCTACTAACGTGTTGATTGCGATTGCAGGTATACTGATCCTCTTAAACCCAAACCGGTTTCTAAGCCCCTTTTTATTTATGTTAAGTTCATGTTGATTGGTCTATCTAGGGTCTCACTCAAAGGAAGCCACAGTTCCTCCTAATCCCGCCCTCAAGCTTATGAAGCTAAAGGAACGACCAATTGACCATTTCCCAACCGTCTTATGTAGAAAACCAAGAGAATTTAAAATCACTTTTTTTTTCGGCATACTTAACTCAGAGGGTGTGACCAATCCAAGTCGCTATCCCAGTGGCCAGGCACCTTAAGCTTCAGCATTTTTTTTTTCATCTCAGCATACTTAACTCAGAGGGTGTGACCAATCCAAGTCGCTATCCCAGTGGCCAGGCACCTTAAGCTTCAGCATTTTTGCTTTGATTTCTATTTATTTTTTTTTTTTTTTTTTTTTGTGATTAGAAATTCTAACGGTTTTCTACTTATAACGGTGCTTCTTATACTATTTTTGGCGGTTTCGGTCTCCCCGTTTCTCTTAGATGAGAACCCACAAAATAGCCTAACATAATTAATTTATTACTTTTCAAAGGAAACCTTTCTACCGGCCGAGCCTACCCACATATCCCAAATCAGACACGCTTTCAATCAATTTTAATTCTCTTATTATACATACTATTTGAAAACCGGACACCTAACTTTACCTATCATTTTCCATATTTTATATAATGCAAACTTCAAAATCAGGGACACTTTTTTTTTAATGTTATTTATTTTTTAATTTTTTTTTTACTCAAAACGACTCTATATACAAACCAAACGACAGTTTCCCATCCCCACACTTAAACTCTACATTGCCCTCAATGTAGGAATAGAAAACGACTCAAAACAAAAAATAAATTCCGAATACAAAAATAAAAAGAAAAGGGCAAATTGGAAAGGACTTAGCTGGTTTATTTACGCGTAAGCTCCAAAAACTCTAGTCCAATCCAGCTCGATCGTATAGCATTTCATTCGCGATCGGCTCTGACACAATGATAAACTCTCGGGTTTGCCTTGATAAATGATAACAGCTTCGGAATCACCCGAATGGAGATTGAGTACGGGCGGTGCAATCCAAACCTGCGCAAAACGAAACAAACAAAAACCCGAGCATAATACCGAACTAAATAAAAATAAAAAAACTAAAACTACTAACTTCGACTCATAATATAACAACAAACAAGAAGACGTACCTGCTTGGCAAAATGGCGGTGAATGGTGGTAGAACCAAATGGGTAGAAAGAAAAAAAAAATTGGTTCTCGCTCAACGTGAAGGACACTGGTGATCACAACACGCGCCGCAAGCGAAAAAAAATATAACTTTCCGCGGTAATTGCTGTCGCATGAGGCGAGCAGGTCAGCCCAGACTCATCTCATTACGTGAAAAGTCTTTTTTCACAGAAAGTTAATTAATTTTTTTTTTTTAAGAAAAATTCTCTTATTACCCAAACCTCCATCAAAATTCCCAATCATAAAAAATATATAAAAAGACAATACATGGGATCCGCTCATGTGAAATTTCCTCTACCTAAGCAAACACGTAAACCTACAAACAGACTCAAGGACACAAAAACAAAAATAAAATAGAAAGATAGAAACCTATGAACAACTATCGAAAGACGGACCACAAAAAAAAAAAAAAAAAATGAACAGCTAGAAAAAAAATAAATAAGTATAAAAATAAATTTACAAACTCTACAAAGCCTCCCCACACTTAAAGTTAATCAGGAGGCTTCTCTTTTATCTGGACCCGTTCTAACCCGTTTAATTCCACCCGGTCCTCGTTAACAATAGAATATTTATTAGTGGAATTGAAAAATAATCTAAGCATTCTTAACGGGTCAGACCACCAAAATTTAAACTTACCTGGATTGAACCGGATGCGTGGCATGTAGCAAGAAGACTGATCGTGCTTGACTTTCACTGGCTTCTTCTTCTCCAACTCGTGCCAGCCGTTGATCCTCTTCCGATTCCGATTCCGATTCTGATCCTTTCTTTTTCTCTTCCTTGCCCTCTCCCGTGGTGTTGTTGATTTTGAAGTTCCATCTATTACTAATACCACGGGCCAGCTATGGTGCGCTTCTTCTTCCACCATTTCCACGGGATGATCCCCACACTTATTTCTTTCATCTGGTGCAGGTTCGGTCATGTCTGTCGGTTCACCTTCGAGTAGGGCATCTAGGTATGCTATATCCCCATCGGGATCAGACTCCCCTACTTCCTCATAAATAGGCAAACCCTCTAACTCGAGATCTAAAAACTCATCCTCTTCAGACAACGACTTCTCACTCACCTCGTTGTCTTCCTCTGCACCAAACATCATATCTATGGAGTCCCCCAATTCCACTTCTTCTATCACTTCTCTCCTCACCAACGACCTTTGATACGCCGCCCATTCTTCTTCGTCGTCCTCTTCATCAGAGTCACTCCCAAAATCATATATAGTAACCTGTGGCACCGGAGGTGGGACTTCAACGTCCATTTTCGTCTCCGTGATTGGGATGATCTCTTCATCTGACTCATCTGCGTATTCCATGATCGGCTCTTTCCCTTCTTCTGGAAACGTTGGGAACAACTCCCCTCGAGCGTTCATGTACCCAAGGTAGTTGCCCTCCTCATCATATGTATAACCGACTTTCGGCACCTGCTCTTGCTGAAACTTTTCTTTTTCTTCTTCTAATCTCCTAGATATATCTTTTAGTGTTCTTTGAAGATCTAAAATAGCAGCCTGTCGGTTTTTAAGGATGGCATCGTGGTTTTTTATGAGGATGTCCTGCTCTGCTAACATTTTCTGGGTATTGGCATCTTTCGCAACTAATAATGTCAACAGACTCTCTATTTTACTCCAATCATTACCACTATTCTCACAAGAATTGCTTCCAGGAATTTGATCAGGATACTGATTAAAATGTGGCTGCTGATACGAGTCATCATAATGATATGTAGGACAACCCTGTGAATAACATGGTGGCGGCTGCACAAAGGAATTAGCATAACAATATGCAGAGGACCCCGCATTTTGTGGAAATCTAACGGTAAAATAGGGTCCTCCACAAATTTCAAACATATTTACAGACTCGATAGAAATAAAAATACACAAACAATTAGACTCCTACGACTCACTATACAAAAAGACAGACTCAACACAAAACACAAGTAGCACAGATATAGCAGATAAGTGTAATCAAAGCTAGTAAACGCAATCGCCAAGAGTCCCCGGCAACGGCGCCAAAAACTTGATGTGTGCTCAAAGTGGTTTAGTAAAAACTAACTAAATTAACCTAAACTAGACACTCTAAGTTTTAAATTTATAACCTAAGACTCTCTAAACCTAAACCACACAACCGGCAAGTGTACCGGTCAGTGTAGTACAGCTAAAGTAAGTCCGAGTATCGAACCCACGAGACTCTACTAGAAAACGTTAACTAGACTCGATAACTTATCTACAAGCTGACTTAAATTGTTTTGTTGCTTAAGGGGGGGTTTTCTAACAAACTAATAAAAATAAATAAAATAAAAACTAAAATAACTTAAAACACAAACTGGGAACTGGAATTCGGATCAAGTGATGGGAAGGCACTACCTAGGCTAGAATCCTACACATGAATGATAAAGCTTCTAATGGTCATGGAACTGGTGTGGAACCGGGATCTTAAAATACTAAACATCAAGAAGAAACTAGACACCCTCGACCCTTCTCAAGGGGAAACCCTAGAATACTGTTGTGCTGTTAAACCACCGGTTGAGCGGTTACCCTCACAGGCTTACCTACTCGAATCTTAAAATACCCGCTAGACAATCTACCTCACAGCGCGAAAGTCACAGTACACCCGAAAGTGCAAGGGGTAACTACAATAATTCTGATAAGACTTGGCCTACAAGGAATGCTAGGGAAACTAGGAAGATCTTCTCACAAAGCCTCTAGAACTAGCAATTTAACACCCTAGACAGACCAACAATCTCGCACCTCACAGCTATTGAGAATTGGTAGAACACTTAGAATCATCTAACTAACAATTATAACTCCTATGGATAACCTGCAGAATTAACCATAAACTAGTCGCTAACACCCAGTCTGCAACCTAACCCGCATTCATACATGAAAGACATTCACAAAAACGCAAGTGGAGTTTATAAAAATTAATTAAACAAAACTAAATACGCATACACATCAAACCAGAAAATAAAAAGTTCTTTACTTTAAAATTCAACCCACAACCAAAAGTTCCAAGACCAAAAGGAAATAAATCATTCAAGTGCAATCATCTTTAACCTAGGTAGCATTAAGGTTTAGCCAATAAAAGTCATGATAAAATCAAAACAATAAAAGCCAGTTAAATTCATGTTGTTCACTACGGGTTTGAATAAAATAAATAAATAAGATAGAACCAACCCGTGCTGGCACCTATACCTCAACCCTTGACCTTTACTCCTCCTAAAAAATCCTTTGCGCGGCTGTTGACTTTTTCCCAGATTATTCTCTTCTCCGCAGCTCTCTTCGATGTTGAAGAATAATAATAGTGCTGTCTGCGCAGCTCTCCACCCCAATATAAAAAATCCGCCCCTCTCTTCAATTCTTCAAGAATATTAATAATGCCCTAGGGCCTTGGGCTTTGGCTCCACCAAAAACCGTGACAAAGTCACATTTCTTTTACTATATATTTTTTTTTTCTTATTTAGTTATTTATTATTATTATTATTACTAATATTATATATAGTGGTATAACTCCGTGCTTTAGACTCGGGTGTTCTTGACTTGATCAAAGTGGCTCGTTTACGCTCCAACGTCCATTCAAACACCTACTAAAATATAAAATAAATACATAAGTACTAAAAACGACGCAAAACTAATATAAATATATAAAAACCTATACTAAATAAATTAGACCGGTACAAGCCTAAAACTAATAAAAACATTATCTAAACGACTCGAAAACTGTACAAACTTTACACTGGAAATAGATGTATTTTACAATACATCATATATTCCCAAATATGTTCCGAACGTATATACACCATTTCTCATGTTGGCGATTGTTTCGTCTAATGAGACACCTATAGATGTGAAGGAGAAGTTTGTGTTGTATGCGCGGATCATAGAAACCATGACGTTGCTCTTTAATAACACAATAACCATGTCGTTGCTTTTGATTAATACAATATTTGTCTTATTGTAATTTTTAACCATAAACTTTTATTGCGCATACAATAACTTTTAAACTAAAAGTCATCATGTATTCTTGTTTGATAATTATTTTGGTTTTGCTAATGACTGAGTCAGTCACGAATGGGACGATGCCTATCTCTTTTATTTGAGTTTGAATATGTTAGTCAAATTTTTATGTATTATGTTTAGCATAAGTTAATAAGTTATTTAATTGTTGTACTTTAAACTAAAAGTCATCATGTATTCTTGTTTGACAATTATTTTGGTTTTCATAATGACCTAGTCAGTCACCAATGAGACGATGCCTATTTCTTTTATTTGAGTTTGAATATGTTAGTCACATTTTTATGTATTATTTTTAGCATAAATTAATAAGTTTTTTACAAGCTTTTATAAAATAGTATTACATTATAAATATAAATGCTAGATGTAATAACACTACATTATTGTTTGTCATTTATTACACTACATTATTAAATGCTAAAATGTAGAGGGACAATATTGTAAATGAGAAATTATTTATGCATTAACACTTACACCAAATGTAAAAACAATGTTTTTATGTATTTTAAAATTAAATGAAAATTACTGTCTTACCCATCTATAACTCATTATATAGTACTAAGTATAGACATAGATATAGATAAACTAATAATTTTACTTATTAACATTAAATATTAATAATAAGATTATAGAATAGCATTGATTCCAGTATCATTTCTCTCTAGTACCAAAATGTTTGATGTTAAGAACAGGTCTCTTACAGTAAGGTTGGCTAGAGATTTCTTGTAAAAACACGTACCTAATTTAGCAGCATCAACGCAAATATAAAAAGATTGGCCCCGTCTAAAAACATCCTCATATCGAACATGTCCCTATGCCACGTAATACAACCTCCATCCTCGGTATCTTTAGTTATATCAGCACTTGCATACCCCATGCACAAGCAGTCCCTCAAGCAAAACCCTTCACATGTTTTTAATCCCATACTCATGTTCACATGTGTTGGTGATGTGTCAGGCACCTTTACACCGGCCATATCAACGAATTCGTCTCCGACCTCGTACAACTGTGTCTCGCCCTTTTTCTTACACCCTTTAAAACCGTCGCTTAGGTACCAGTCCTGTTGTGATTTATATGGATCACAAAGGCCAAAATAACCACAATAGTTATACCTATCACACTGGTCTTTTGCAGCCGACTAAAACCCAATCCACTTACGGTCTGCCTCATGCCAAGCCAACCTCTCAATGGTTCTAGACTCAATAACGACTAGTCTAGAAATAACGGAAAGGCCGCGCCCATAGAACACGATCACCGCCTCATCGTTGTTGTTTATGTAAGTAACGTTAAAAAGATAATTTGCGTTTATCTTAGGTATACCAATTCATCCATTACCCCTCGACGACCCAGTACGCCAAAGTGTTGTCATGCCTTGAAACGGGAACAACAGAGGTCACCCAACGAGCTCCATTTTATGTGAATAGTCTCCGACACCGGGGTTCTCACGAGACTTCCAATATGTGAAAACCCTGTTCAAACCGGTTTTTTTATCTATCCCAATCTTCATATTCAGAAGAACTGTATTTGAAGGGTAATCAAAGCTTTGCCATGAATAAACCTCCTTGCTTACGGCTTGAAACAACACCGAATTCCCCGAATCCAACAACTGAGCCAAAACAACATCTTTCACTACACTGGAAACATTGGTTGACCAAAAAACACAACTTTGATCTTTTTCGTGAAGGATAAGGTTCCCAGTTTCATCCACTGATAGCCCAAGATTAACCCTCTGTTCATCATTGGGAACACCTAGGTCCCCTGAGTGTTGTGTTACTGCTTGATCATAAAAATAAAAATAAATATGTTGCATTTATTACCTTATAAACGGTTGAATTAAACTCTTTATTTGATTTTAATTCTTTAAAGGGAAAAATATTCTCATAGAATCTAACATCTCTAGAAAACATAACTTGAATTGATTAAGTTCTAGATTCCACAACTTATACTTCTTTGTTCATGAGAATATCCTATCAATATACATTTTTCAGCATGGCTGCTAATTTTATCAAACTTATTCCAAACAATACTATAACACAAACACCCAAATACCCCAAGTTTTTCTAAAGAGGGTTTAAATCCATTTATTAACTCATAAGGAGTCTTACCTTTTAACACATAAGAAGGGAACCTGTTAATAAGATGAGCTGCAGTTAATACACACTCGGACTAGAATTTCAAAGGTAAACTACTTTGGAATAATAGAGACATTGCAGAATTCAAATGGTGCTTGTGTTTTCTCTCAACAATTTCATTATGTTAAGGAGTGTAAACATAGGAGGTTTGATGTAAAATGCCTAATTTGTTACAAAATATTTTAAACTGATTATTAGTAAACTCTGTACCATTATCAGTTCTAAAAACTTTCACACTTGTTTTGAACTGATTATTTAAACAAGTTAAGAAATGAATTACATTTTCATAAACCTCTATTTTAGACTTCATAAGATAAACCCAGACAACGCTAGTAAAATCATCTACTATAGTCAGAAATTATTTAAAAGTGTGACAACCTGCACCCTTCACTTTTCATAAATGTGCATAATTGGTTCCTCAACTATTTCAAAATTTTCATTTTTAACCCTCGTATTTTAATAGGACCAAAATTCACAATTTAATAAAACTTATAATTTTTATAAGTAAAAGTATGCACGTTTTATACTCACATCTACACTCGAGCACGTATGTTTCAGACCTTGATACTCAAAGCCCTTAATTTTCGGTCCTAAAAAAACTTAGAATCCGAAGGAAACAAGTCCGAAACTTAAAATTGATTAAATTAGAAAAAAATGATTTTTTTTTGCTCTCGCGGTCCGCGGAGACAGTCAAACAATCAAAGTCCTAGTCAAAGTACTAGTCAAAGTCCTAGTCAAATTCCTAATCAAAGTTCTAGTCAAATTCCTAGTCAAAGTCTTAGTCAAACAGTCAAAGTCCTAGTCAAATATTCAATTCATCATAAAACCTTACTTTATGGTGTTGAACAATTTTAAAGCCTAATTGAATCCAAAACTAGTATAAAAACCCACCTATGACTCATTACACTTTGCACCTCTAAATCGATTGTTTCAATTCGATTAAACTCTCCCTCATACATTTCTTCTAGAGTATATTACTTCTACATTTGAAGCTTTGATTATAAGCTCTTGTAATTGGCGAATTGGAAGCTTGATATTTTTCCTATTCAGTTTCTTTTCTTCTAAATTGGACTAGTTTCGTTGTTGAATCTTTGGATTGCTCGCATTTTCACGCTCGCTTAGTCATCTAGTTATTTGGTGAAAGTGAGTATTCCTACCCCTTTTTGCTTTTATACATTTTTGGGGTGTTACATGTACACTATTACAATTTCAAATACAAGTTTACATTTTTACAAATACAATTCTAGTACTATGTGCATTGCTTACAACGTGCTTTATGCTTAGACAATACATGTGGAATACATTTGTACTTAGTGAAATCATTAACATGGTACAAGCCGACCTTAACATTGGATAGCGCTATTTAGATTGACAACCCGCCTAGATTGATTCTCCCCCTTTTTCATCGGAGAATCCGTGGCCATTGTTAAGTTATTATCCATTTATTGGATAAGTACACCGCCGTTCATTTAGTACATTATACAGTCACAGGATTGATTTCGCTCATTTGTATGATACATAGTTTACATAATTGCACTGTAGCCTTGCACTTGAATTGTATTACATTTTCCAACTTACTATATATATTAAAACTAGGAATGCTCACCAACATTTCATATGTTGACCAAAACTTATTTTGTACATGTTTCAGGTGCAGTTTGATCTTAGTTCCATAGCATTGGATTTTAGTGCTTGCTTTTAATAATTTATTTCAAATTTCATGTTTTGTTCAGACTTATGTATTTTTCCCATTTCATTCATGTAAGACAATTTAGTTTATTCAATAATATATTTACATTTTAGTACCATGTGCTTTTGAACAATCGTCACTACGTGACACCTCGATGATTCCGCCATCGGTTGGGGTGTTACAGATTGGTATCAGAGCCATGGTTATAGGGAATTAGGTTATTAGAATGCCTTTTAGCCTAGTCTATAACCAAGCTTACATTCACGAGTCCTCTCGTGTTTATTTCTCTTTATCCTATTTTTTTTTCAAGATATTTTTGCTATGATTCTTTCTCGTTATTCTTTCGGTGTGTTGTTTAAAGAAGAAGATACTCGTATTTCACAAACGAAACGATATCACCAAGTTAGGAGTGACATCCATACCTTGGTGATTAGTTTCACTCCTCTATATTTTATTTATCTTAGGAATATATCTTTGAGATAGGAGTGACATCCACACCTCAAAGAGTATTTCTTTTAAAAAGGAACTTAACCACTAAGCTGGGAATGATATCCTTAACTTAGTGATTGGTTTCATTCCACAATCGTTTTCAATTTTGAAATACATCTTTGAGTTAGGAGTGAAATCCAAATCTCAAGGATCTATTTTTGCATCCCGTTTTTAATCTCGCTAAAGTTTTGGAATTCACTATTGATGGGGCACGTGCAATCTGGAAGGGTGAGCGCCTGTATCCTGAGTTTCTGTCTAGGCCTGGTATTTCGTATAAATCCCAATCAGACGAGGGACCCGTATACCTACCTGGGAACTCTTGGGATGAGCATTCACTTATAGACTAAAGTACGCCCCCACAAGTCACTAGGAAACTTCAAATACTTGAGTTGGTCAAAGTTTCCTATGGAAACAATTCCAATGTTTTATATCATGGATATTTATGTTTGTTTATCATTTGAAGATTCCATTTAATCACTTGATGTTTCATATGCCATTATTCATTGGTCATTCGCTTTTGAATCCCTTATCATCATTACTAAAACTTTTGTTCGATATATTATCGCATTAAAGCTTACACTATTTCACTTATGCTCATGATTTTTACACTATAAGGTATTACTCGTTTTGCGTTAAAACATTTTTACCCACGACTTAAGTTTTAAACTCTGTGTTTAACTTTGATCACATCCTGATTTTAGGAATGTTGCGTCATCATACAGTTAAAAATGAACATGGTTTTTCCAAACTTATTATTTCAACCTGTTTTATACCTTCATGTTTACAAACTTGATCGAGGTCACAGTATATCCTCATATACCTAATACTAATATTGTTGCACCCGGTCTCCTAAGCCATAGCCAACTATCATTAGTTAGAACTTCTTAGTCAGACTAAACTCATACATAAATGCCTACCTACACGATACGCACTAGTTCACTACTCTCTAAAACGATTAATTTGACAACTTATTATATAAGTCTTTTCACAAAGCCTATTCGCCAAATTAGAACACACTTTTCATACACCTTGTGCCTTGAAACAAATAGCCCGCTATGAGCCCAAAGAGATGTCTTAACGATCCTGCAAATAAATGATCTTTCAATGTATAAATTTCGTAAAAGTTTGAAAATTTAAAAGGTTTCAAGTTTACCCAGTCTTAACGAGTAACACTTCGATTTTCTCAACATTTCATAACAATTAAAAAATTTCCGACTTTTCAACCCACAAGTTAAAGAAATGTTTAAATACAGAAAATTTTATTTTCCAAAATTCGTCAAGGCATCTGAGATCATTCACAACCTTCACATCATTTTAAATCTTGGTCTTTCGAAACACATTAGATTTACACACACTTCATGAAATGGTTTCATCTTGCATTTTATAAACTTGCATTGCATATTTTACAAATCAAATGTAAATCTGCATGTTTTCATATAACGTATCCAATATATGTTTTCGGGAGGAATTTGCAACTAATAATATACCTTATAACACTTTTCAAACTCGACTTCTCGTAAACACATGAAAATGTGTACCTACGAAATATTTTCAAGTGAACCTGTTTTGAACTTAAAACATTCTTCGGTTTCGAAAAAGTTATCCTCATACCAGTAGACTATACGTCTGTTCTGCGCACTTTTATATACAGTAAATTTCATTATTTTTTTACACCATTCTATTTATAGTTACGTTCGTACATTATCTTATTATTTTTGTATTATTCTTTTGTTGGTAGTTATTTTCACGCGTTATTCGCAACTATTCTCGCACTAGTTATTAGTAGTTATTCTTACAACACTAGTTTTGAGCATTAATTTAACTCGTTTACTTTCATTTTGTGCAAATTGTTCAATTTACTCGATTTACGTTATGCTATTCTTTCAATCGAAATTTTATGATATACTTATATACTTACATGAACGCATATTTTGTATGCATTTTTTTTTTGTTGTGAGCAAAACCCTGTTATACTTTACATTATTTTGTTCATCATTATGGCCAACGAACAAACTAATTGATAGCTCATATGAGATCTAAGCCAGTTCCCATGTACGACTCGGTTCAGAGTATTCCTCTAACCCGAGGGGAACGGTGTAATCCTTAGAGTTTATCAATATGGTTGTTTAGAGCCCAATGATCTGAACAGAAATTTACCGGTTAAGGGTGAACCCGAAAGGTGAAGAACCCCTAATCATGTCTTATACTTACACATTAATCTCATTACGGTTAAAGGGTGAACCTGAAAAGGGAAGAACTTCTAACCGCATCTTATACTTGAGCAGTATCTACTACTTAACACATTTTGGTTGCACGCATTGTTTCTTGTATTACTTATGTTAGTGTTATGGAAAAGCATAGCACCCTAGTGTAAGGTAAATGGATGATTACGGTCCGGAACGCAATCATGGATTTACAGGTACATGGGGGTGGTGTGTGATTCTACTTAGGCTATTGGTAGACAATCAGTACGAGTCCAAAGTATCAGTAGTGTGGTGGGTTAGCTGCGGTACACCCTATATATAAGCACGAGCGATACTGCGGGAGCGGACTAGGAGTCTGACCAAGAACCTACCAATTATTATCTCTTTATTAGATCGTTGACTAATAGCTAGCATTTTCGATAACAATGTTCTTACACGAGCTTCAATTCTACTTCCTAGAGTCTTTCTCTGGACCATCCACACAGAAACCACAAACTTTGTATACTCTTACACTCTCTGTTAGTCGAAATCCTGTTGCACGTCCTTAATAAAGTTCGGTCAGAAACTTCTCTAAAGTAAGGGAAGCTACTATAACACTGCCCTGCCCTAACCAGATACATACTTTTCCCAAACCTTGCTCATTATAAACTCTTAATTCTCTAACCTTGGGTCAAACTTTAAGGATTTTCAAACTCTTATTTTGGGTATTAAACAACTACTTAAAACTTTGTCAAATCATGGCTGATGCATTTCTTAAAATCTACTTGCCTTTTTACAAATGTCTTTTGTTTCATGGAAACCTTCACTTGAAAGTAATTTCGGGACGAAATTTTCTAAAGTAGGGGAGACTGTGACAACCTGCACCCTTCACTTTTCATAAATGTGCATAATTGGTTCCTCAACTATTTCAAAATTTTCATTTTTAACCCTCGTATTTTAATAGGACCAAAATTCACAATTTAATAAAACTTATAATTTTTATAAGTAAAAGTATGCACGTTTTATACTCACATCTACACTCGAGCACGTATGTTTCAGACCTTGATACTCAAAGCCCTTAATTTTCGGTCCTAAAAAAACTTAGAATCCGAAGGAAACAAGTCCGAAACTTAAAATTGATTAAATTAGAAAAAAATGATTTTTTTTTGCTCTCGCGGTCCGCGGAGACAGTCAAACAATCAAAGTCCTAGTCAAAGTACTAGTCAAAGTCCTAGTCAAATTCCTAATCAAAGTTCTAGTCAAATTCCTAGTCAAAGTCTTAGTCAAACAGTCAAAGTCCTAGTCAAATATTCAATTCATCATAAAACCTTACTTTATGGTGTTGAACAATTTTAAAGCCTAATTGAATCCAAAACTAGTATAAAAACCCACCTATGACTCATTACACTTTGCACCTCTAAATCGATTGTTTCAATTCGATTAAACTCTCCCTCATACATTTCTTCTAGAGTATATTACTTCTACATTTGAAGCTTTGATTATAAGCTCTTGTAATTGGCGAATTGGAAGCTTGATATTTTTCCTATTCAGTTTCTTTTCTTCTAAATTGGACTAGTTTCGTTGTTGAATCTTTGGATTGCTCGCATTTTCACGCTCGCTTAGTCATCTAGTTATTTGGTGAAAGTGAGTATTCCTACCCCTTTTTGCTTTTATACATTTTTGGGGTGTTACATGTACACTATTACAATTTCAAATACAAGTTTACATTTTTACAAATACAATTCTAGTACTATGTGCATTGCTTACAACGTGCTTTATGCTTAGACAATACATGTGGAATACATTTGTACTTAGTGAAATCATTAACATGGTACAAGCCGACCTTAACATTGGATAGCGCTATTTAGATTGACAACCCGCCTAGATTGATTCTCCCCCTTTTTCATCGGAGAATCCGTGGCCATTGTTAAGTTATTATCCATTTATTGGATAAGTACACCGCCGTTCATTTAGTACATTATACAGTCACAGGATTGATTTCGCTCATTTGTATGATACATAGTTTACATAATTGCACTGTAGCCTTGCACTTGAATTGTATTACATTTTCCAACTTACTATATATATTAAAACTAGGAATGCTCACCAACATTTCATATGTTGACCAAAACTTATTTTGTACATGTTTCAGGTGCAGTTTGATCTTAGTTCCATAGCATTGGATTTTAGTGCTTGCTTTTAATAATTTATTTCAAATTTCATGTTTTGTTCAGACTTATGTATTTTTCCCATTTCATTCATGTAAGACAATTTAGTTTATTCAATAATATATTTACATTTTAGTACCATGTGCTTTTGAACAATCGTCACTACGTGACACCTCGATGATTCCGCCATCGGTTGGGGTGTTACAGATTGGTATCAGAGCCATGGTTATAGGGAATTAGGTTATTAGAATGCCTTTTAGCCTAGTCTATAACCAAGCTTACATTCACGAGTCCTCTCGTGTTTATTTCTCTTTATCCTATTTTTTTTTCAAGATATTTTTGCTATGATTCTTTCTCGTTATTCTTTCGGTGTGTTGTTTAAAGAAGAAGATACTCGTATTTCACAAACGAAACGATATCACCAAGTTAGGAGTGACATCCATACCTTGGTGATTAGTTTCACTCCTCTATATTTTATTTATCTTAGGAATATATCTTTGAGATAGGAGTGACATCCACACCTCAAAGAGTATTTCTTTTAAAAAGGAACTTAACCACTAAGCTGGGAATGATATCCTTAACTTAGTGATTGGTTTCATTCCACAATCGTTTTCAATTTTGAAATACATCTTTGAGTTAGGAGTGAAATCCAAATCTCAAGGATCTATTTTTGCATCCCGTTTTTAATCTCGCTAAAGTTTTGGAATTCACTATTGATGGGGCACGTGCAATCTGGAAGGGTGAGCGCCTGTATCCTGAGTTTCTGTCTAGGCCTGGTATTTCGTATAAATCCCAATCAGACGAGGGACCCGTATACCTACCTGGGAACTCTTGGGATGAGCATTCACTTATAGACTAAAGTACGCCCCCACAAGTCACTAGGAAACTTCAAATACTTGAGTTGGTCAAAGTTTCCTATGGAAACAATTCCAATGTTTTATATCATGGATATTTATGTTTGTTTATCATTTGAAGATTCCATTTAATCACTTGATGTTTCATATGCCATTATTCATTGGTCATTCGCTTTTGAATCCCTTATCATCATTACTAAAACTTTTGTTCGATATATTATCGCATTAAAGCTTACACTATTTCACTTATGCTCATGATTTTTACACTATAAGGTATTACTCGTTTTGCGTTAAAACATTTTTACCCACGACTTAAGTTTTAAACTCTGTGTTTAACTTTGATCACATCCTGATTTTAGGAATGTTGCGTCATCATACAGTTAAAAATGAACATGGTTTTTCCAAACTTATTATTTCAACCTGTTTTATACCTTCATGTTTACAAACTTGATCGAGGTCACAGTATATCCTCATATACCTAATACTAATATTGTTGCACCCGGTCTCCTAAGCCATAGCCAACTATCATTAGTTAGAACTTCTTAGTCAGACTAAACTCATACATAAATGCCTACCTACACGATACGCACTAGTTCACTACTCTCTAAAACGATTAATTTGACAACTTATTATATAAGTCTTTTCACAAAGCCTATTCGCCAAATTAGAACACACTTTTCATACACCTTGTGCCTTGAAACAAATAGCCCGCTATGAGCCCAAAGAGATGTCTTAACGATCCTGCAAATAAATGATCTTTCAATGTATAAATTTCGTAAAAGTTTGTGACATCCGTCATTTTTTTTTCATTATATATATATATATATATATATATATATTTTTAATAATAATAATAATGAAAATAATAATAATAAAAATAATGATAATAATGTTGATCACATTTTTTTAAACTAAACCCACACCATCTTTAACCCAAGTCCATAACCTTAAACCCAACCCAACACCCCTTTTCTCTTATTTCTGAAGCCCAGCCAGATTGATATCCAGCCCAAACCAAGCCCAAACACTTCTCTCTCTTATCTGCTTAGTGTAAAAAAAAAACACAAAATGGTGCCTCATCCGGGTTTCGAACCCGTGACATCTCCACACACCACACGCGCTCAAACCACTTGAGCTATAGCTCATACTTGTAATTATCCCAAACCATAATATATTTAAACCCTCCTTTAAACGCTGATTTCTTCTCCTTCTTCCTTGGTCAAGCGCTGCAACAAAGGAGGATAAGGAGACATTAAATCTGATCCTATAATCACGCACAACCCCGATTTTTACGCATGGTCATCATCATTTCTTTCTAAAAACCACAAACACGCGTGGTTAACGCGTTTACCTTGACCAATTAGCGATTAAAGGCCATTGATAAACTTTCCTAAATAGCTCAATTGAAATCCTTATAAATACTCGTTTTAATCTAATTAAATCTGCACACAACCTTAGAAAGGACCGATAAACAAAACCTCACTTTCAATTCCTGTTAACAACTCATCTCTGATCGCAATCCTTCGCATTTGACTTTTTCGTTGACCGAGCTTTCATCCTTTGTTTCTGACCCGAAGGTATCAATTTATTCCTTGATTTTGTTCATCGGTTATACCCAAGCAATAACCCCATGATTCCTGGGATTATTGCTTGGTAATTTCTTGGATTGGAAATCTAGGGTTCGAAATCTTTAATTTGGGGAAGAACACACTCGCAGAAACTGGGTACTTATTTTAAACATACACGAATCCAACACAACCACTGATCTAGATCAAGTGGTTGTGTCTGTTGTTGTTAAACTGAACCACACAGGTTCAAGTCCCACCATGAACAAGTATTTTTTTCTTTTGTTATCATTTATACATATATTATCTTCATTTTTTTTTAAAATCATTTTAAAATACTAAAACTATTTTATAAATTCTACAAAATTTATCTTATGTTTTTCCACTGATAAAGTTCATCATCCAATTTTTAGTTTTTCAAAAATGATTTATTTAATATATATTATTAATAATACAAGTTTATTCATTTATATTTATTAAATTCTATAAAAATATCTAAACGATTTTATTAAATCTCACAAAAATTATCCTAAACTTGTATATTCTTAAACATTCCAGAAAATATTTTTATTTCAGAAAAACCGTTTATTTAATATTTTTAATCAATTTTTGTTAGTTTTAATCATAAATAATTCATAATAAATTCATTTTACAATATTTTTGCACCAAAATTTTACATAAATTATTTCTATCCATTTAGAACAGAAATACAATTTTTAATCTGAAATTTCTTAAATTTTAATATTTTTAAATATTAAAGTTATATTTTGACAAATTGAAATAAATAGATTAAATATACTATTTTCAAGAAAATAATTTTATAAAAATTATTTTCACATTTAAAACTTTATATTGTGACCATATTTGATTTAAAGTTTACTCAAAGACTTTTTGTCTATTTAATTACCAAATTTCTCTTATTTATTAAACGTTTAATTTATTAAACAAATAAACGTTATCCCCAATTCGAAGCCCTAGAAATACATATATCTTAGAGTTATTTCCCTTACACATTATCGAATACTTTAGGTTGATCATTTGGGAGTAATCTCAATTCATATTTCGTTGTCCAAGTCCAATTTCAAGTTATTACGTGAACAGTGAGTATTCCTATCCCCTTTTTGCTTTTATTCATTTTTGGGGTGTTACATGTACACTATTACAATTTCAAATACAAGTTTACATTTTTACAATACAATTCTAGTACTATGTGCATTGCTTACAACGTGCTTTATGCTTAGACAATACATGTGGATTACATTTGTACTTAGTGAAATCATTAACATGGTACAAGCCGACCTTAACATTGGATAGCGCTATTTGGATTGACAACCCGCCTAGATTGATTCTCCCCTTTTTCATCGGAGAATCCGTGGCCAGTGTTAAGTTATCATCCATTTATTGGTTGAGTACACTACAGTTCATACAGTACATTATACAGTCACAGGGTTGATTTCGCTCATTTGTATGATACATAGTTTACATATTGCACTGTAGCTTGCACTTGAATTGTATAACTTTTTAACCTACTATATATATCAAATCTAGGAATGCTCACCAACATTTCATATGTTGACCAAACTTACTTTGTACATGTTTCAGGTGCAGTTTGATCTAGTGCTTTAGCAAGAGACATTTAGTGCTTTATTTCAATTCAATTATTTCAATATTTACATTTCATTTAGACAAATGTAATTTCCATTTCCATGTAAGACAATTTTGAATATTCAATAATATTTACATTTTAGTACCATGAGCTTTTGAACAATCGTCACTACGTGGCACCTCGATGATTCCGCCATCGGTTGGGGTGTTACAGATTGGTATCAGAGCCATGGTTATAGGGAATTAGGTTATTAGATAAAATGGCCTAGACTATAACCGAACTTTAACTTGCATGCATAATATTTCCTGAACTACCCTACCCCTCATTTCCCTCTACTTTCCTTCTTCTATCTTTTCCTTCTTCTCTCTCTCCATTCTTCTTATCTTTCGTCATGGTGCATAGAGATGGTGTCCTACAAGAAGTGGAAAGTCTACATCATCATGGAACAGGGACAATACCTTTCATGAAGACACTCTTAGGCATAATGCCTACTCTTACTTTTGTTCCTTCAGAGTTGTTGAACTTTAATGAGTGTGATAAGGACACGTGCAATCTGGAAGGGTGGACGCCTGTACACTGGGTTTTCTGGCATAGGCAAGCATAGCGCATAAATCCATTTACGGACCTGTTATGCTTACCTGGGGATTCCTGGAGTGAGTGTCCACTTATAGGCTAAAGCATGTCTTCTTTGATCACCGTTGGGTTCAATTTCTTTGAAAAGTCAACGTTCTTGTTGGGCTTTACAGCTAGACAAGGGCACTCCAAGCATTTCATGCAAACTTTTTCAATAATACTCTCTCGGTTCATATACAATATTTTGTATTTCATGATTTTCATATATTGCTTACAAGTTCATACTTTCATAACCATCTATGGATTTCACAATCACACTTCACCTTACCCTCTTAGCCACTTTTTAAATATTCAACACCCTACCCAAATCATATTATTTCTTTTCTCCACATGTTATTTATTTTAAAAAAAAAAAAAAAAAAAAAAAAACTATAACCTTATACTTTAGCACAAACTAAAGATTTTCTAAAACTAGTTGTATTACCTAGTAACTTTACAAAGTACATATTTTCCTCGAACTTAAATTCAATTGATTATTGACGTAACAAACGATTTTCTATATAATGTTTTAAACTATTACAAAGCCTACTTAGCTTGTACTATTTAACAACTTTTGCCTTATGTACAAAACCAAATTTTGAATATATATTTTTTTTTTTTGGAATAATATCTAGTCTCTAGATTCTACATCAACAATCACTCATTTTCAACTTGTTCAAATTTTTACAATATTTGGCATACACCACAATCATGTTTTCTTATACACTTGATTATAACCTTTGATCCAAACCCCAAAATTTACACTGCTATACTATAAAATAAACTCTTTATCAACTATCTTCACATTCACCATCTCTCACAACCTTGATTCTGCTTCAAGATTTTTCATCATCCTCTCAAGAACTAAATTCATATCCTTCACCTTCTCACACGTGAGCTAGTTACCCATGCTAATCAAACTACTAAAAACCTGATACTTGATTCTACAGGATTTTTTTTCCAAAACATCATTGTTTATGAAACTTGATTTTCCCTTAATTTGACTATTCGCTGTACATTTAATTATTCATGATACTCGTGTTTTCATTTTCTTGATCTTATTATCATTTTGTACCCAATTATGACATACTCATAGGCATATAACATCTAGAGATTTCCTTGCATGCTACTATGTACGAACACAAATTGGTAATCTATCATATTGGTTACGTTATCGTACACTTACATTTATTTGAAACGTTTAGACTTGATACTTGATTTTACAGAGCTTTTCTAAGAAAACATCATTGCTTATTATATGAAACTTGATTTTTCCTTTAACTTGACTATTCATTGAACATCTAATTATTCATGATACTCGTACAACATTTAATTATTCATGATAACACTTACACTTAATGGTTGTAGTACTTACAAACTTGCTTGCATAAACTTGCTATCAATTTGCAATCTATGTGAATAATAATTGTTGCACTTAATAGAGGTCATCACGCCTTTTTCAACAGTCGGGAGAGGCCCTACAACCTGCTCCACGACTGGTGGAGGCTATACTCAACGATTGGTAGAGGTCACTATGCCTTTTCAAACAGTCGGGAGAGGCCCTACAACCTGCTCCACGACTGGTGGAGGCTATCGAACCTGCTCAACAATCGGTGGGATCATAGAAGGACATAAAACCCTAATGTAAGGTAAATTGATGATTCCGGTCCGGAACGTAATCATGAATTTACAGGTGCGTTAGGGTAGTGTGAAATTCTATTAGAGTTTTTTGGTAGGCGTCCAGTACGTTTTCAAGGTATCAAAGGTGTGGTGGGTTAGCTGCGGTACACCCTGTATACAAACACTAATGATGCATTGAAAGTGAGACTGGAAGTCGGGCCAAGAACAAACTCTGGTTATTTAGTAGTTCATTTAGTCTTTCTGTAGGCTCGTACATTTAGCATAGGATTCCTAAAACTTGAAATTTATTGATTCTTATTCCCTTTACTATTCGAGACGAACCTAATCCAATCAAACCTCATATCCGGATCATTCGAATTTACCAAACCACCGCTACTTTAATTCCTACCCAAGCATCCATAACCCTATGTTTCTAATAACTTCGGGACGAAGTTTCTAAAAGTAGGGGATGCTGTGACATCCGTCATTTTTTTTTCATTATATATATATATATATATATATATATTTTTAATAATAATAATAATGAAAATAATAATAATAAAAATAATGATAATAATGTTGATCACATTTTTTTAAACTAAACCCACACCATCTTTAACCCAAGTCCATAACCTTAAACCCAACCCAACACCCCTTTTCTCTTATTTCTGAAGCCCAGCCAGATTGATATCCAGCCCAAACCAAGCCCAAACACTTCTCTCTCTTATCTGCTTAGTGTAAAAAAAAAACACAAAATGGTGCCTCATCCGGGTTTCGAACCCGTGACATCTCCACACACCACACGCGCTCAAACCACTTGAGCTATAGCTCATACTTGTAATTATCCCAAACCATAATATATTTAAACCCTCCTTTAAACGCTGATTTCTTCTCCTTCTTCCTTGGTCAAGCGCTGCAACAAAGGAGGATAAGGAGACATTAAATCTGATCCTATAATCACGCACAACCCCGATTTTTACGCATGGTCATCATCATTTCTTTCTAAAAACCACAAACACGCGTGGTTAACGCGTTTACCTTGACCAATTAGCGATTAAAGGCCATTGATAAACTTTCCTAAATAGCTCAATTGAAATCCTTATAAATACTCGTTTTAATCTAATTAAATCTGCACACAACCTTAGAAAGGACCGATAAACAAAACCTCACTTTCAATTCCTGTTAACAACTCATCTCTGATCGCAATCCTTCGCATTTGACTTTTTCGTTGACCGAGCTTTCATCCTTTGTTTCTGACCCGAAGGTATCAATTTATTCCTTGATTTTGTTCATCGGTTATACCCAAGCAATAACCCCATGATTCCTGGGATTATTGCTTGGTAATTTCTTGGATTGGAAATCTAGGGTTCGAAATCTTTAATTTGGGGAAGAACACACTCGCAGAAACTGGGTACTTATTTTAAACATACACGAATCCAACACAACCACTGATCTAGATCAAGTGGTTGTGTCTGTTGTTGTTAAACTGAACCACACAGGTTCAAGTCCCACCATGAACAAGTATTTTTTTCTTTTGTTATCATTTATACATATATTATCTTCATTTTTTTTTAAAATCATTTTAAAATACTAAAACTATTTTATAAATTCTACAAAATTTATCTTATGTTTTTCCACTGATAAAGTTCATCATCCAATTTTTAGTTTTTCAAAAATGATTTATTTAATATATATTATTAATAATACAAGTTTATTCATTTATATTTATTAAATTCTATAAAAATATCTAAACGATTTTATTAAATCTCACAAAAATTATCCTAAACTTGTATATTCTTAAACATTCCAGAAAATATTTTTATTTCAGAAAAACCGTTTATTTAATATTTTTAATCAATTTTTGTTAGTTTTAATCATAAATAATTCATAATAAATTCATTTTACAATATTTTTGCACCAAAATTTTACATAAATTATTTCTATCCATTTAGAACAGAAATACAATTTTTAATCTGAAATTTCTTAAATTTTAATATTTTTAAATATTAAAGTTATATTTTGACAAATTGAAATAAATAGATTAAATATACTATTTTCAAGAAAATAATTTTATAAAAATTATTTTCACATTTAAAACTTTATATTGTGACCATATTTGATTTAAAGTTTACTCAAAGACTTTTTGTCTATTTAATTACCAAATTTCTCTTATTTATTAAACGTTTAATTTATTAAACAAATAAACGTTATCCCCAATTCGAAGCCCTAGAAATACATATATCTTAGAGTTATTTCCCTTACACATTATCGAATACTTTAGGTTGATCATTTGGGAGTAATCTCAATTCATATTTCGTTGTCCAAGTCCAATTTCAAGTTATTACGTGAACAGTGAGTATTCCTATCCCCTTTTTGCTTTTATTCATTTTTGGGGTGTTACATGTACACTATTACAATTTCAAATACAAGTTTACATTTTTACAATACAATTCTAGTACTATGTGCATTGCTTACAACGTGCTTTATGCTTAGACAATACATGTGGATTACATTTGTACTTAGTGAAATCATTAACATGGTACAAGCCGACCTTAACATTGGATAGCGCTATTTGGATTGACAACCCGCCTAGATTGATTCTCCCCCTTTTTCATCGGAGAATCCGTGGCCAGTGTTAAGTTATCATCCATTTATTGGTTGAGTACACTACAGTTCATACAGTACATTATACAGTCACAGGGTTGATTTCGCTCATTTGTATGATACATAGTTTACATATTGCACTGTAGCTTGCACTTGAATTGTATAACTTTTTAACCTACTATATATATCAAATCTAGGAATGCTCACCAACATTTCATATGTTGACCAAACTTACTTTGTACATGTTTCAGGTGCAGTTTGATCTAGTGCTTTAGCAAGAGACATTTAGTGCTTTATTTCAATTCAATTATTTCAATATTTACATTTCATTTAGACAAATGTAATTTCCATTTCCATGTAAGACAATTTTGAATATTCAATAATATTTACATTTTAGTACCATGAGCTTTTGAACAATCGTCACTACGTGGCACCTCGATGATTCCGCCATCGGTTGGGGTGTTACAAAGTTTGAAAATTTAAAAGGTTTCAAGTTTACCCAGTCTTAACGAGTAACACTTCGATTTTCTCAACATTTCATAACAATTAAAAAATTTCCGACTTTTCAACCCACAAGTTAAAGAAATGTTTAAATACAGAAAATTTTATTTTCCAAAATTCGTCAAGGCATCTGAGATCATTCACAACCTTCACATCATTTTAAATCTTGGTCTTTCGAAACACATTAGATTTACACACACTTCATGAAATGGTTTCATCTTGCATTTTATAAACTTGCATTGCATATTTTACAAATCAAATGTAAATCTGCATGTTTTCATATAACGTATCCAATATATGTTTTCGGGAGGAATTTGCAACTAATAATATACCTTATAACACTTTTCAAACTCGACTTCTCGTAAACACATGAAAATGTGTACCTACGAAATATTTTCAAGTGAACCTGTTTTGAACTTAAAACATTCTTCGGTTTCGAAAAAGTTATCCTCATACCAGTAGACTATACGTCTGTTCTGCGCACTTTTATATACAGTAAATTTCATTATTTTTTTACACCATTCTATTTATAGTTACGTTCGTACATTATCTTATTATTTTTGTATTATTCTTTTGTTGGTAGTTATTTTCACGCGTTATTCGCAACTATTCTCGCACTAGTTATTAGTAGTTATTCTTACAACACTAGTTTTGAGCATTAATTTAACTCGTTTACTTTCATTTTGTGCAAATTGTTCAATTTACTCGATTTACGTTATGCTATTCTTTCAATCGAAATTTTATGATATACTTATATACTTACATGAACGCATATTTTGTATGCATTTTTTTTTGTTGTGAGCAAAACCCTGTTATACTTTACATTATTTTGTTCATCATTATGGCCAACGAACAAACTAATTGATAGCTCATATGAGATCTAAGCCAGTTCCCATGTACGACTCGGTTCAGAGTATTCCTCTAACCCGAGGGGAACGGTGTAATCCTTAGAGTTTATCAATATGGTTGTTTAGAGCCCAATGATCTGAACAGAAATTTACCGGTTAAGGGTGAACCCGAAAGGTGAAGAACCCCTAATCATGTCTTATACTTACACATTAATCTCATTACGGTTAAAGGGTGAACCTGAAAAGGGAAGAACTTCTAACCGCATCTTATACTTGAGCAGTATCTACTACTTAACACATTTTGGTTGCACGCATTGTTTCTTGTATTACTTATGTTAGTGTTATGGAAAAGCATAGCACCCTAGTGTAAGGTAAATGGATGATTACGGTCCGGAACGCAATCATGGATTTACAGGTACATGGGGGTGGTGTGTGATTCTACTTAGGCTATTGGTAGACAATCAGTACGAGTCCAAAGTATCAGTAGTGTGGTGGGTTAGCTGCGGTACACCCTATATATAAGCACGAGCGATACTGCGGGAGCGGACTAGGAGTCTGACCAAGAACCTACCAATTATTATCTCTTTATTAGATCGTTGACTAATAGCTAGCATTTTCGATAACAATGTTCTTACACGAGCTTCAATTCTACTTCCTAGAGTCTTTCTCTGGACCATCCACACAGAAACCACAAACTTTGTATACTCTTACACTCTCTGTTAGTCGAAATCCTGTTGCACGTCCTTAATAAAGTTCGGTCAGAAACTTCTCTAAAGTAAGGGAAGCTACTATAACACTGCCCTGCCCTAACCAGATACATACTTTTCCCAAACCTTGCTCATTATAAACTCTTAATTCTCTAACCTTGGGTCAAACTTTAAGGATTTTCAAACTCTTATTTTGGGTATTAAACAACTACTTAAAACTTTGTCAAATCATGGTTGATGCATTTCTTAAAATCTACTTGCCTTTTTACAAATGTCTTTTGTTTCATGGAAACCTTCACTTGAAAGTAATTTCGGGACGAAATTTTCTAAAGTAGGGGAGACTGTGACAACCTGCACCCTTCACTTTTCATAAATTGCATAATTGGTTCCTCAACTATTTCAAAATTCTCATTTTTAACCCTCGTATTTTAATAGGACCAAAATTCACAATTTAATAAAACTTATAATTTTTATAAGTAAAAGTATGCACGTTTTATACTCACATCTACACTCGAGCACGTATGTTTCAGACCTTGATACTCAAAGCCCTTAATTTTCGGTCCTAAAAAAACTTAGAATCCGAAGGAAACAAGTCCGAAACTTAAAATTGATTAAATTAGAAAAAAATGATTTTTTTTTGCTCTCGCGGTCCGCGGAGACAGTCAAACAATCAAAGTCCTAGTCAAAGTACTAGTCAAAGTCCTAGTCAAATTCCTAATCAAAGTTCTAGTCAAATTCCTAGTCAAAGTCTTAGTCAAACAGTCAAAGTCCTAGTCAAATATTCAATTCATCATAAAACCTTACTTTATGGTGTTGAACAATTTTAAAGCCTAATTGAATCCAAAACTAGTATAAAAACCCACCTATGACTCATTACACTTTGCACCTCTAAATCGATTGTTTCAATTCGATTAAACTCTCCCTCATACATTTCTTCTAGAGTATATTACTTCTACATTTGAAGCTTTGATTATAAGCTCTTGTAATTGGCGAATTGGAAGCTTGATATTTTTCCTATTCAGTTTCTTTTCTTCTAAATTGGACTAGTTTCGTTGTTGAATCTTTGGATTGCTCGCATTTTCACGCTCGCTTAGTCATCTAGTTATTTGGTGAAAGTGAGTATTCCTACCCCTTTTTGCTTTTATACATTTTTGGGGTGTTACATGTACACTATTACAATTTCAAATACAAGTTTACATTTTTACAAATACAATTCTAGTACTATGTGCATTGCTTACAACGTGCTTTATGCTTAGACAATACATGTGGAATACATTTGTACTTAGTGAAATCATTAACATGGTACAAGCCGACCTTAACATTGGATAGCGCTATTTAGATTGACAACCCGCCTAGATTGATTCTCCCCCTTTTTCATCGGAGAATCCGTGGCCATTGTTAAGTTATTATCCATTTATTGGATAAGTACACCGCCGTTCATTTAGTACATTATACAGTCACAGGATTGATTTCGCTCATTTGTATGATACATAGTTTACATAATTGCACTGTAGCCTTGCACTTGAATTGTATTACATTTTCCAACTTACTATATATATTAAAACTAGGAATGCACACCAACATTTCATATGTTGACCAAAACTTATTTTGTACATGTTTCGGGTGCAGTTTGATCTTAGTTCCATAGCATTGGATTTTAGTGCTTGCTTTTAATAATTTATTTCAAATTTCATGTTTTGTTCAGACTTATGTATTTTTCCCATTTCATTCATGTAAGACAATTTAGTTTATTCAATAATATATTTACATTTTAGTACCATGTGCTTTTGAACAATCGTCACTACGTGACACCTCGATGATTCCGCCATCGGTTGGGGTGTTACAGATTGGTATCAGAGCCATGGTTATAGGGAATTAGGTTATTAGAATGCCTTTTAGCCTAGTCTATAACCAAGCTTACATTCACGAGTCCTCTCGTGTTTATTTCTCTTTATCCTATTTTTTTTTTCAAGATATTTTTGCTATGATTCTTTCTCGTTATTCTTTCGGTGTGTTGTTTAAAGAAGAAGATACTCGTATTTCACAAACGAAACGATATCACCAAGTTAGGAGTGACATCCATACCTTGGTGATTAGTTTCACTCCTCTATATTTTATTTATCTTAGGAATATATCTTTGAGATAGGAGTGACATCCACACCTCAAAGAGTATTTCTTTTAAAAAGGAACTTAACCACTAAGCTGGGAATGATATCCTTAACTTAGTGATTGGTTTCATTCCACAATCGTTTTCAATTTTGAAATACATCTTTGAGTTATGAGTGAAATCCAAATCTCAAGGATCTATTTTTGCATCCCGTTTTTAATCTTGCTAAAGTTTTGGAATTCACTATTGATGGGGCACGTGCAATCTGGAAGGGTGAGCGCCTGTATCCTGAGTTTCTGTCTAGGCCTGGTATTTCGTATAAATCCCAATCAGACGAGGGACCCGTATACCTACCTGGGAACTCTTGGGATGAGCATTCACTTATAGACTAAAGTACGCCCCCACAAGTCACTAGGAAACTTCAAATACTTGAGTTGGTCAAAGTTTCCTATGGAAACAATTCCAATGTTTTATATCATGGATATTTATGTTTGTTTATCATTTGAAGATTCCATTTAATCACTTGATGTTTCATATGCCATTATTCATTGGTCATTCGCTTTTGAATCCCTTATCATCATTACTAAAACTTTTGTTCGATATATTATCGCATTAAAGCTTACACTATTTCACTTATGCTCATGATTTTTACACTATAAGGTATTACTCGTTTTGCGTTAAAACATTTTTACCCACGACTTAAGTTTTAAACTCTGTGTTTAACTTTGATCACATCCTGATTTTAGGAATGTTGCGTCATCATACAGTTAAAAATGAACATGGTTTTTCCAAACTTATTATTTCAACCTGTTTTATACCTTCATGTTTACAAACTTGATCGAGGTCACAGTATATCCTCATATACCTAATACTAATATTGTTGCACCCGGTCTCCTAAGCCATAGCCAACTATCATTAGTTAGAACTTCTTAGTCAGACTAAACTCATACATAAATGCCTACCTACACGATACGCACTAGTTCACTACTCTCTAAAACGATTAATTTGACAACTTATTATATAAGTCTTTTCACAAAGCCTATTCGCCAAATTAGAACACACTTTTCATACACCTTGTGCCTTGAAACAAATAGCCCGCTATGAGCCCAAAGAGATGTCTTAACGATCCTGCAAATAAATGATCTTTCAATGTATAAATTTCGTAAAAGTTTGAAAATTTAAAAGGTTTCAAGTTTACCCAGTCTTAACGAGTAACACTTCGATTTTCTCAACATTTCATAACAATTAAAAAATTTCCGACTTTTCAACCCACAAGTTAAAGAAATGTTTAAATACAGAAAATTTTATTTTCCAAAATTCGTCAAGGCATCTGAGATCATTCACAACCTTCACATCATTTTAAATCTTGGTCTTTCGAAACACATTAGATTTACACACACTTCATGAAATGGTTTCATCTTGCATTTTATAAACTTGCATTGCATATTTTACAAATCAAATGTAAATCTGCATGTTTTCATATAACGTATCCAATATATGTTTTCGGGAGGAATTTGCAACTAATAATATACCTTATAACACTTTTCAAACTCGACTTCTCGTAAACACATGAAAATGTGTACCTACGAAATATTTTCAAGTGAACCTGTTTTGAACTTAAAACATTCTTCGGTTTCGAAAAAGTTATCCTCATACCAGTAGACTATACGTCTGTTCTGC
This sequence comes from Ambrosia trifida, assembly GCA_028751855.1. Classification (NCBI taxonomy): domain Eukaryota; kingdom Viridiplantae; phylum Streptophyta; class Magnoliopsida; order Asterales; family Asteraceae; genus Ambrosia; species Ambrosia trifida. The sequence goes on from CM054126.1 coordinate 32,679,020, forward strand.
GCACTTTTATATACAGTAAATTTCATTATTTTTTTACACCATTCTATTTATAGTTACGTTCGTACATTATCTTATTATTTTTGTATTATTCTTTTGTTGGTAGTTATTTTCACGCGTTATTCGCAACTATTCTCGCACTAGTTATTAGTAGTTATTCTTACAACACTAGTTTTGAGCATTAATTTAACTCGTTTACTTTCATTTTGTGCAAATTGTTCAATTTACTCGATTTACGTTATGCTATTCTTTCAATCGAAATTTTATGATATACTTATATACTTACATGAACGCATATTTTGTATGCATTTTTTTTTTGTTGTGAGCAAAACCCTGTTATACTTTACATTATTTTGTTCATCATTATGGCCAACGAACAAACTAATTGATAGCTCATATGAGATCTAAGCCAGTTCCCATGTACGACTCGGTTCAGAGTATTCCTCTAACCCGAGGGGAACGGTGTAATCCTTAGAGTTTATCAATATGGTTGTTTAGAGCCCAATGATCTGAACAGAAATTTACCGGTTAAGGGTGAACCCGAAAGGTGAAGAACCCCTAATCATGTCTTATACTTACACATTAATCTCATTACGGTTAAAGGGTGAACCTGAAAAGGGAAGAACTTCTAACCGCATCTTATACTTGAGCAGTATCTACTACTTAACACATTTTGGTTGCACGCATTGTTTCTTGTATTACTTATGTTAGTGTTATGGAAAAGCATAGCACCCTAGTGTAAGGTAAATGGATGATTACGGTCCGGAACGCAATCATGGATTTACAGGTACATGGGGGTGGTGTGTGATTCTACTTAGGCTATTGGTAGACAATCAGTACGAGTCCAAAGTATCAGTAGTGTGGTGGGTTAGCTGCGGTACACCCTATATATAAGCACGAGCGATACTGCGGGAGCGGACTAGGAGTCTGACCAAGAACCTACCAATTATTATCTCTTTATTAGATCGTTGACTAATAGCTAGCATTTTCGATAACAATGTTCTTACACGAGCTTCAATTCTACTTCCTAGAGTCTTTCTCTGGACCATCCACACAGAAACCACAAACTTTGTATACTCTTACACTCTCTGTTAGTCGAAATCCTGTTGCACGTCCTTAATAAAGTTCGGTCAGAAACTTCTCTAAAGTAAGGGAAGCTACTATAACACTGCCCTGCCCTAACCAGATACATACTTTTCCCAAACCTTGCTCATTATAAACTCTTAATTCTCTAACCTTGGGTCAAACTTTAAGGATTTTCAAACTCTTATTTTGGGTATTAAACAACTACTTAAAACTTTGTCAAATCATGGCTGATGCATTTCTTAAAATCTACTTGCCTTTTTACAAATGTCTTTTGTTTCATGGAAACCTTCACTTGAAAGTAATTTCGGGACGAAATTTTCTAAAGTAGGGGAGACTGTGACAACCTGCACCCTTCACTTTTCATAAATGTGCATAATTGGTTCCTCAACTATTTCAAAATTTTCATTTTTAACCCTCGTATTTTAATAGGACCAAAATTCACAATTTAATAAAACTTATAATTTTTATAAGTAAAAGTATGCACGTTTTATACTCACATCTACACTCGAGCACGTATGTTTCAGACCTTGATACTCAAAGCCCTTAATTTTCGGTCCTAAAAAAACTTAGAATCCGAAGGAAACAAGTCCGAAACTTAAAATTGATTAAATTAGAAAAAAATGATTTTTTTTTGCTCTCGCGGTCCGCGGAGACAGTCAAACAATCAAAGTCCTAGTCAAAGTACTAGTCAAAGTCCTAGTCAAATTCCTAATCAAAGTTCTAGTCAAATTCCTAGTCAAAGTCTTAGTCAAACAGTCAAAGTCCTAGTCAAATATTCAATTCATCATAAAACCTTACTTTATGGTGTTGAACAATTTTAAAGCCTAATTGAATCCAAAACTAGTATAAAAACCCACCTATGACTCATTACACTTTGCACCTCTAAATCGATTGTTTCAATTCGATTAAACTCTCCCTCATACATTTCTTCTAGAGTATATTACTTCTACATTTGAAGCTTTGATTATAAGCTCTTGTAATTGGCGAATTGGAAGCTTGATATTTTTCCTATTCAGTTTCTTTTCTTCTAAATTGGACTAGTTTCGTTGTTGAATCTTTGGATTGCTCGCATTTTCACGCTCGCTTAGTCATCTAGTTATTTGGTGAAAGTGAGTATTCCTACCCCTTTTTGCTTTTATACATTTTTGGGGTGTTACATGTACACTATTACAATTTCAAATACAAGTTTACATTTTTACAAATACAATTCTAGTACTATGTGCATTGCTTACAACGTGCTTTATGCTTAGACAATACATGTGGAATACATTTGTACTTAGTGAAATCATTAACATGGTACAAGCCGACCTTAACATTGGATAGCGCTATTTAGATTGACAACCCGCCTAGATTGATTCTCCCCCTTTTTCATCGGAGAATCCGTGGCCATTGTTAAGTTATTATCCATTTATTGGATAAGTACACCGCCGTTCATTTAGTACATTATACAGTCACAGGATTGATTTCGCTCATTTGTATGATACATAGTTTACATAATTGCACTGTAGCCTTGCACTTGAATTGTATTACATTTTCCAACTTACTATATATATTAAAACTAGGAATGCTCACCAACATTTCATATGTTGACCAAAACTTATTTTGTACATGTTTCAGGTGCAGTTTGATCTTAGTTCCATAGCATTGGATTTTAGTGTTTGCTTTTAATAATTTATTTCAAATTTCATGTTTTGTTCAGACTTATGTATTTTTCCCATTTCATTCATGTAAGACAATTTAGTTTATTCAATAATATATTTACATTTTAGTACCATGTGCTTTTGAACAATCGTCACTACGTGACACCTCGATGATTCCGCCATCGGTTGGGGTGTTACAAAAAGCTTCTCTACTTTTGACTTCGTAAGGTCCCTAAACATCCAAATGAACAACATCTCATAATGCTTTAGTTTTTTGTTCACTAATGGCAAAAGCTTCCCTATGCTATTTTGCCTTATGACAAGTCTTACAAGGTTTTTCATTATCAAAAACTTTTATATTTAATTTATTTTTCAACACTTTTATCACAATACCAGAAGGATGCCCTTATGTAGCATGCCACAAATTTGTAAGTTCTATATTAGAATTACTCACACAAGAAACAACAAAGCATACAGTCAATTTACTATCTTTGGCCAGTTTATGTACAAACAACATATTAACACAGTAATCTGGGACAATAAACACATCAAATAATGTGACTTTATCACTCTGCCTAATGTCTCTGATTTTAGTCACTTTAGCACTTGTACCATTAGGATGATTAACCTTTATATAAAGACCCCTTACATCAATCTGATTTATAAAGTTCTTGTCACTCATTACCATGTGTTAATTTGCCCAAGAGTCACAAATCCATCCCAACAATTTATAGCCTTCACTAATACAAGCAAATGAGTAAACAACTTTATATTGACTATTACTACTTATAGAACACCAAAACAATTTATTTCTATATGCAGCATTGTAGCTAGTAGAAGCATCTTCAGTTCTCTTATTAAGAAGACTAAACAGTTGTGCTACCTACTTAGAAGTTAAAGAATTAGGAGGAGCAGAGTTGTTATTTTCAACAACAATGGAACTAATAATGTTATTGGTGATGACTTTCCTATTTTGACCAGCTCTAGATTTCATCTAGGAAGGATAACCTATGAGCTTAAAACATTTTCCTATACTATGACTTGTCTTGTTACAATGTGTGCATTTAGCATTTTGTTTGACATTCCTAATAGTTTCCTTTTATTCTCAATAGATTGAATAGATTTAGAGAAAAAAACCAAGAGTTTGACCCTAATCTTTAGCACTAGAACTGTTTGAATTTCTATGAGATTCCTCTCTAAAAATCATAGCAAAAGCTTCCTTTACAAAAGCCAATGGTTCTCTTATTAAAAGATTTGTTCTCACTGACTGGCATACATTATCTAGTCCCATAAGAGACTGTGTGAGTTTTATTAGGTGATTAAAATCATTAAATTATTTGGAAGTTTCGCATGCACATGCCGGTAACTGCAGTATCTGATCTAATAGCTTCCACATTACATTAAGTTTATGATAATAATCAAAAACTGACATGCCATCTTATGAAAAACAGTTTATTTTTTTTGTTACAGATTAAAAACCACAGAACCATCAAGCTTATTGTAAATTTCTTTTAGTTCCTTTTAAACTTCTGATGGAAGTTTGGAATAAACTTGTCCTAAGTAAAGATCTTCCGAAATAGAATTTAGTATCCAAGTTAAGACAATTAAGTTACACCTATTCCATTGTCTTTCTAACATAGAGTAGTCAGTAGGTTTTTCACAATCTCCATTAATAAATCCTAACTTATTTTTTACTAGTAAAGCCAAGATCATTGCATTTGCCCAAACAGTGTAATTTTCTGTTCCATTGAGTTTGACTGTTATTATGTTTAGATTAGCTAAATCACTAGCGTGTAAGTACACAGGATCACTAGAATCAAATTTGCTAACTATTTTTTTTTTTTACTTAAATTTAAACTATTTAATTTTCCATTGACAAAAAAAAACGTAAATTACATAAGGATGGTAGGTAGGCGGGCAACAAGCTGCGCCGCCACCCCTTTTTGAATAGAAAATCCCAATCTGCTAAAAACAAAACCCCGCCCTTGGGGGGTGGAAAAGTTGCTGTGCACTACTCGTTGAACCCGAGCCAAAAATCGCACCGCCTCCGGTGCCAAGGAACCGAACGTGTCGAAGGCCAAGGGAACGAAAACATGCTGATTATCCTCACATGCTTTAGCATGCTTTTCCACTTTCTTGGATTCAGCTCTCATGACCGCTTGCCCGGCCACAAACCCACTATCCCGAAGCCCAACAAGGGGGGATACCCCGGTAAGATCAACACATGCATGTTTCCCACCTTCCCAACCAAAAACTAAGACGTCTGCTGGGCGCAAGGTGGATCTCCCCTCCGCGGGGTCTGTGAGAAAATTAACTGACGCCTCTTTTCTTGCGGAGATCCCCGCTCTTCTAAGAATATCTGCCAAAGCATCCCGGACAAAATCGTGCCGATATTTAAACCCTGGCAATTCCTTACAATGTAACGCATGTTCCCCATACTTATCAAGGCATGCTTTGCGGCAGACCGGACAATTTTCATCATCGGGGAAAATAGGTATCATCAACCGGTATTTAAGGATTGCCCTGTACTCTACTGCCGACATCCGTTGCCCCAAGCCTTCAATAGGTAACACAGTAAGGAAGTCCTGGGCGTGAGGCTTTTGCAGGCATTCTAAGACGGCCTTCTGTCGGACGGACAGACGGAAATCCTCCTCCAAACTTTGTGCGATTCGGTTATAAAGAGCATTCGCCAGAGTTTTCTGTGGCTTTTTGGGGGCGGTGTCCTTATTAAAGAAACCGCCAATATCAAAGTCAGGAAGGGATCGTTGTAAAAGGGCAATAGCGCCAGAATAATCTGTGTCAACGTGAGCAACCCCACTGTTACGTAATATGTGGTCTTGCAGCCCCCAAGACTGGGATCTGGAGGCCACAAAAGCATAGGCAGCCACATCCCGGGCTGAGGAGAGGCCTAACCCACCAAATTGAAGCGGTAAAGTCGCAACCCGCCACTGGAGGTCCCCAAAAAAAGCCCCCCCACAAACAACAATGTCCTCTATGGCCTCTCGAAGGCCTTTGTCGAAACAGGAAACAGCATTTTCCACAAAGAGAGGCTGACAGGTACGCAAACCGAAGAGCAACTTGGCCACACCCATACATGATCTAAGCAATAGAAGCTCGCTTTGGGGATCCCGCAATCTAGGGAGGAGCCCCATGAGGTCAACAGCCCGCGCCGCCCTTTTAGCAGATAGATCACTTATGAAACCGGCGTCGCAGCTGACTGCCCCACCAAGCAGTTTGACCCCCCGCTCCGGTCTGCCAATGTCACTAGGAAACAGACCTGGCCGAATCTTCCTACCATCACACGACGGCCAGAAAACCTCAGTTTTTCCAATATTGAGCTGGAGCCCCAGAGATGGCCCCTCCAGGCTAATAATGTCAAGTGCTTAAGCCACCTGAACAGAATCCCCGATAATCGTCCCGTCATCTAAGTACCAAGCATGGAAGGGAAGGTCGCAGTTATCTTGTACCTTGAGCACGAGGGGATGTAAAGCTAGAGCAAAGAGCAAGGGCCCCAAAGGGTCCCCTTGCTGAACCCCAGCGTAGGCCCCAATACGCTCATTCCCCACATACAACCTAGCTGGCTGAGCATATAGGAACTGAACCCACGGGAAGATGGAAGGGCAGTGACAGTGAACCATAGGTAAATCTCCATCAGCCATGATATCAACCACATAAAAACAAACCAACACTAAAAAGAAAATAGCACTCACAAGCACACAAGGATGAAGCATAGGTCAGTGATCCAGATTCCTAGTTCGTCACTCAACGGTTCCAAGACATGTCTTGGCACAGGAGTTCTAAACCTAGATCTAACAAGCACCCACAAGCACTCTCAAAAAATAATAAAGGAACCAGTCAAGAACAATACACAAACAGTAAATCAATTGAATATCAAACAAGAACAATGCAACAAAAAAGATGTATACACATAGACGGGGTGTGGCTCTCCCTGTTATTGAACAATCGGGTACCCCTAACCCGGTTAAGATGCCTACAATCAAATAATCGTGATGACAGAAACTAGAAAGAACACAAGAAAGACTTACAAAACCTCCACCCAAGTTAGGGTCTCCTTCCAGCTAGTCAAGGATTGTAACCTTCACTTAAGTTTACGAATCCAATAAGCCGTAGCTCTAATACCATGTCAAAATTTATACCACTTTATTAATCTACTCACCTTTACACAAAAAAGACTCAAACACAACTTGTTTGACAACCAACCTTTACAAGAACACTTACTAAGACTTCTATACAGATCAACAAACAGATGATCTGTATATCACCAAACAAGATCTAACTCGACAAACAAAGGAACTGATGATAATACAGACCTCTAACCTAGATTTTACGATTATAGTGATAGAGAATGAAACCCTAAGAGAGAGACTAAAAGAGAGTAAAATATTTGAGAGTTTGAGAAAAATAAGAAGACTCTCTTAGACAAGATATAAGCTTATTTATAGATCAACTCTAAAAAGCCACCTAATTAGGAAACTAGACTGGGCTTAGACATAATAAGCCCAGTTCTTGATAATTCAACTGAGCCCAATGAGTCACACTCTTTAGTTAGCCCAAAAACTCAACATATTCAGTGAGCCCAACAACTTAATGGAAAATAAGTATAAAAGTGAAGTGAGAATAATTGACTACCGTTTTAACACCTATCTGATTGAAGTGGGTCTTAAAGTTGAAACGGGATGTGAAAGGTGACATAATAAAGCATAAGGCAAGGTTGGTCGTGAAGGGTTACGTCCAACAACACGGTGTAGACTTCGATGAAGTATTTGCTCCCGTAGCTAGGGTGGAAACTGTACATTAGCTGCTTGGGAAGGTTGGAATGTTCACCATTTAGATGTTAATCAGCATTTCTTTATGGTGTATTAGTTGAGGAATTATATGTTCGGCAACCCGAAGGTTTCGTAAAAAAAAGGAAAAATATGGTATATGGACTAGACAATGCCTTGTATGGTTTGAAAGAAGTAACTCGAGCTTGGAACCATAAGTTAGACCAGACTTTGAAAGAATTTGGGTTTGTAAACTACTTATACAAGGATACTGTGTACAAGTTGGTAAATAAAACTGGATTATTAATTGTGACAATTTATGTTGATGATCTATTAGCTACAGGAACAAACCAAAATTTGATTAGAGAGTTCACGAGAGAGATGGAATCCTGGTTTGAGAAGACAAACCTTGGACTATTATCATATTATTTGGGTATGGAAGTTAAGCAAGGTGTGCATGGTATAACACTTTCAACAAACAGCTACTTACAAACAACTTCATTCATGATGTTAAATCAAACATAATATGATCCAATTGTTTTACATGCTACTTGATCTTATAAGGTTTTTGTTTCAAGAGAAAAGAGATAAACTAATTATGAGATGTTATGAAGTTATCGAGCATGAGGGATGGTGATGGTGTCATCATCAACGGAACCTATACCACCATGAGCTGATGTTGATGGTAGGTCCCTGCCATAATTCATTTGTCTAAAGATGAATGCGGGTAGATTTGGAGAAGGGAGAACTGTGTTATGTTTACTCAACATAAAAGCTACATCTGCCATTGTAGGTCGATCACTAGCCAATTCTTGAACACACAAGATCCCAACATGGATACATAAAAGAACTTCATGGGCATCGAATGATTCTCCTAACGAGGAGTCGGCTATTGTCAAAGCTTTATCTTGTTTCCAAAAATCCCAAACCTAAAAACCACGTTGATTATGATAATTGTGTTTAGCGGGGTGAATAAACAACAAAGTTAAAATAAAATATGACTAAAATTTAGTTACTTACATGCCCTATCAAATTAAGGGAGCTTTCCTTGTAGAAGCTTGTATTTTTCCTACCACTAATTATCTCCAGAACCAGAATTCCGAAGCTGAAAACATCAGATTTTATTGAAAACAGGCCATTCATTGCATATTCTGGAGACATATAGCCACTACAATCACGTAATTTGATCATTATATCAATGAAACAAATTAAAGCAGAATTGTATTACTGAACAAAATAAGACTACACATACTATGTTCCGACAACTCTACGTGTTTTGTCTTCGTCTTCATCCCCTCCAAAGATTTTTGCCAATCCGAAATCAGAAATTTTAGGGTTTAAATTAGAATCTAGCAAAACATTGCTTGCTTTTAGATCCCTATGGATGATCTTCAACCTAGAATCATGATGAAGATACAACAGTCCGCGGACAATTCCTTGAATGATCTGGAAACGTTTCTTCCAATCTAAAAGATATGCCTTTTCTTTATCTGGGATCGATATATATATATATATATATATATATATGGATATATATATATATATATATATATATATATATATATATATTAAAAATATTTCAGAATTCGTGTGATGTAATATCAGTAAATTAACAAGCTAGATTTTGAAAACTTAAATGTAGGATAAAGAACAAACCAAAGATGTAAGAGTCCAAGCCTTTGTTTGGTAAATATTCATAAATTAACATCTTTTCTTCCTTACAGAAACAATATCCCAAAAGCCGGACTAAATTCTTGTGTTGAAGTTTCGCTATCAGTGTTACTTCATTCTTGAATTCTTGCATCCCTTGACTTGAGCTTTGGGATAATCTTTTGACAGCAATTTCTTGTCCATTTAATATCTTACCCTAAGTAATTTATACTTTATTAGTAAGTAACAATTATATATGAATGCGATGGCAATGATCATTGCCAAGATTGACTAGACACTACCTTATAAACCGAGCCGAATCCACCTTCTCCAAGCTTGTTTGATGCTGCAAAATTCTCTGTTGCCGCAACTACTTGGCTCAAATCAAACACATCTAAGTCTACATTTTTGCCAATATCCTTCTCCGTGAATGTCCTTTCCAAGGTTTTCAAAGTATTTGTGGAACTGAACCCAGTTTCGCCTTCATTTCGTTTGTCTGTATCATACAATTTCGCTGTAGTGAAAACTTATTCATAATGTTTTTCGGTGAGTTAATTCAAATGTCATCTTGGAGCATAAGTCCAACCCTAAACCATGATTGTGGAATGACCCAATCAATAACTCAAACCAGAAAATCTAGCCAGTTGGTTTGTGGAGTTTTAGGCGTAGTATTATTTGATCCCAATTTTCTCAATCTTTCAACTCATTTTTTATACACTACAACATCATTCACAAGCTTTGAATTATGATGCATTCGAATAATTTGATGTCAAAGTATTGAATTAAATGTTATAAACTTTAAAATAATAGGAACTAAATGATTTTGTTCGGTTTCGTTGTCACTACTTACAAATGACTAGTTTGTGGTTTCAGCACAACTGAATCATACTAAACGAACAATGGTGGGTTCTAGCCAAAACTGAATCAAATAATAATGGAAACTAGAAATACGTACCTTTATTTTTCCTAACGTAACAACAAAGGAAGGTAAACAAAAGAAACCCTACTCCAATCATTGGCATCCCGATGACCAGAAATCGGTTTCTATGCGACCTATTTTGCCCATTTGATGAGTATTTTGCTGAAATACAATAGGAAGCACGTTAAATGTTAGTTTTTATTTTCAGCTTTAATTTTAGCTTATATTAATTATTAACGTTACATTTAGACTAAAATTGACTAAAATTGTGTCATGTTTTTTTTTTCCTTTTAAATACAAAGGTAAGGCAAACGTAAAAAGTAATTTATGGTGAAAAGCGTAAAAAAGAATAAGGGGTTGATACATATCCTTAGCAAAAAGGGGTATTATTGTCCATTACAATAATTGTTGACTTTTTTTAACTTTCACCCTATTTTTAAAACGACCATAACTTTTTTATACGACATTATTATTATTTTTTTAAATTACACCATAAAAATAATAAGTTTTTTATCATCTTTCATTTGCATACCCTATTGTCATAGTTTTTTTTTTTAAATCGCTTGGTTAATTTATAACTTGTTTTTTTGTTGAAGGGTGTACTTGCATTTGAAAGTCAATGACTAAATGAAATAATAATATGAATTATATATTACAAAGGCACGCAAATGAACAAAGTATTAAAGTGTCAGGGCTTTGGCTAGAAAGTGGATCCCAGATCCACTCCATAACAGTTCAATTCAACTACATAAACTCATATATGCAAATTACAAAAAGAGAGCTCTGCAGCCTTTCGTATACGTCTATTTTATTTCTTTTAACAACTCAACTCAAAGACCCGGGTTTTGATAAAAACACAAGTTATACCTGATAAAATGCAAGTTATACATGATAAAATGCAGGTTTGGTTACACCTGATAAAAAAGATGCAAGTTATATCTGACAAAAAATGCAAGTTATACATGATAAAACGCAAGTTATATATATATGATTAAACGCAAGTTATAACTGCTAAAACGCAAGTATATACCTGATAAAAAAAGATGTTAGTTATATCTGATAAAAAACACAAGTTATACATGATAAAACGCAAGTTATATATAATTAAACGCAAGTTATACCTGCTAAAACGCAAGTTATACTTGATAAAAAAGATGTTAGTTATATCCGACAAAAAACACAAATTGTATCATCATAAAACGCAAGTTATCAACTCAGCAATTTAAAAAAAAAAAAAAAAAAGCATAGCAATAGAGTATGCAAATGAAAGAGGATAAAAAGCTTGTTTTTTTTAGAAAAATAATGTCGTATGAAAAAGTTATGGACGTTTAAAAATGCGGGTGGAACTCAACAATTGTGAGTTATAACTATTTTGCTCTTCTCCTTCTATTTTAGAAACTCAACGTATATTTTTCCCATTTTAATTTTATCCATTAATTTATTTTGATTAAATGTTATCTTTTTTATCAATAGTAAATGCTATTGATTTGGAATAATAGTTGTTAAATAAACAAACAAATATTACCTTGACTTTTTAACACCTCAGAAAAGTATTGGATTTTTTGAACAAATAAACTAATAATTTTACTTATTAAAATTAAATATTAATAATCAGATTATACAACAGCATTGATTCCAGTATCATTTCTCTCTGGTACCAAAACGTTTGATGTTAAAAAAAGATCTCTTACAATAAGGTTGAGATTTCTTGAAAAAATATGTACCTAATTCAGCTGCATCAACCCGGATATAAAAAGATTGGCCCCTGTCTGAAAACATCCTCATATCGAACATGTCCCTATGCCACGTAATACAACCTCCATCCTCGGTATCTTTAGTAATATCAGCACTTGCATACCCCATGCACGAGCAATCCCTCAAGCAAAACCCTTCGCATTCTTTTAATCCCATACTCATGTTCACATGTGCTGTGGATGTGTCAGGCACCTTTACACTGGCCATCTCAACGAATCCATCTCCAACCTCGCATAACCGTGTCTCGCCCTTTTTCTTGCACCCTTTAGAACCATCCCTTAGGTACCAGTCTTGTTGTGATTGTGGTTCATATCCAGGAAGGCAACCACACTCAAAAGTGTCGGATTTATATGGATCACAAAGGCCAAAAGAACCACAATGGTTATAGCCATCACACTGGTCTTTTGGAGCCGACCAGAACCCAATCCATTTATGGTCTGCCTCATGCCAAGCCAGCCTCTCAATGGTTCTAGACTCAGTAACGACTAGTCTAGAAATAATGGAAAGGCTGCGCACATAGAACACGATCACTGCCTCATCGTTGTTGTTTATGTAAGTAACATTAAAAAGATAATTTGTGTTTATCTCAGGTATACCAGTCCATCCATTACCCCTCCATGACCCTGTACGCCAAATTTTTGTCATGCCTTGAAACAGGAACAATTGAGGTGACCCAACGAGCTCCATTTTATGTGAATAGTCCCCGACACCAGGATTCCCACTAGACTTCCAAGACGTGAAAACCCTGTTCAAACCAGTTTTCTTATCAATCCCAATCTTCATACCCGGAAGAACCGTATTTGAAGGGTAATCAAAGCTTTGCCATGAATAAACCTCCTTGTTTAGGCCTTGAAACAACACCAAATTCCCTGAATCCAACAACTGAGCCGAAACAACATCCTTCACCACTCCGGAAACATTGGTTGACCAAAAAACATAACTTTGATCTTTTTCGTGAAGGATAAGGTTCCCGGTTTGATCCACAGATAGGATACCGGACGAGTTTGTGATGGGACGGTCTCTATTGGCAACCCAAACTACAGTTTGCTCCGAAACCTTGTTATACCAAATACCAACATATCTATTGGTGGAGTTTGCGGGGCTAAAGAATCCAAGAGCAAAGTTTTCTCCATTAGAGACCAAAATATCCCCATCTTTAACGGATTGAGTAACTTTGATGGTGTCAATACAAGTACAAAACCGAAAAATTAGAAAGACTAGCATAGATAGTAGAATGCCTCTTTCTTGGTACATGTTCACTGTGATCGGGTCCTTTTTTTGTCTGTTTGATATTAAAAAGAAACAGTCTTAAATATCAAAGAAAATAGATAATTCTATGGGACTTTAATGTGTTTCAAAAAATAGTTAAAACAAAGACATAATAATAAATTCTCACCTAGAATCTCATGGCCAAAATTGAAATTGCAATACACAACAATTTTCAATCGTTTTCATTTAACAAAAAAAAAAACAAAAACAAAAAAACAAACTTTTTTTAAGATGAAACTAGTTGGATAAAATCATGCGCGTTGCGCGTTTTACAATCGAAATTTAGATGAGGTGTTGATCAATCAATGAATTATATAATCGAGATTCCATTTTGGTCGTAAGGTAACACATGAAATTTGTAACGAAATTACATAATATTATGTTATTTATATTAATAGTATATAATATAATAAAGTTTTTAAATAAAATAATAATGAAATTACATAATATTATGTTATTTATATTAATAGTATATAATCATAGTTGCAAAAGTCGTCCGAGTTGACCGATTACTCACCGAGTACTCGCTATAGGGTGGGTCACTGAGTATAGCCGAGTTGGCCGAATATTCCTAGTACTCCATGCATAGGCCGATTCGACCCCCGAGTACTCGCCCTAATAGACCGAGTACTCGTAACTCCCCAGTTGACCGAGTTGGTAGCGCCTAGCGAGTTCTGCAATCATATATATAATATAATAAAGTTTTTGAATAAAATAATAATATAGTTAAAAAAATGTTTTAAATAAAATAATATGAATACTCACCGAGTACTCGCTATTGGGTGGGTCACCGAGTATAGCCGAGTTGGCCGAATATTCTTAGTACTCCACGCATAGGCCGATTCGACCCCCGAGTACTCGCCCTAATAGACCGAGTACTCGTAACTCCCCAGTTGACCGAGTTGGTAGCGCCTAGCGAGTTCTGCAATCATGTATATAATATAATAAAGTTTTTGAATAAAATAATAATATAGTTAAAAAAAAGTTTTTAAATAAAATAATATGAATAAAATAATATAAATAAAATAATATATAGTTACTATTCATTTTAAATTACTATTCATTAAGTTTGTTTGTTAATATTATATAATTCTTTCACTGAAGCAAACGGGACTGCCTGCTAAACATCCTAAGATTACATTACATCTAAATTACACCATTTGGACAAAATGATTGACTTGTTTTTCGACCACAGGAATCCAAGTGACTTGTATCTTCAATGACTTATGCAATCATGACCTCGTTATTTGAGAAACATTTCCCTTATATCGTCTCACATACTCCACCATGTAACTATATATCACAATCTCATGAAAGACTTCCTTCTCTATGTTGGGTTTCTAGAGGGATAGAGACCTTGGGCCTGGTTTGGGCCCAATGTTAGGTTTATGTGGCAAAATTTGAAAATATGAAAACTTTACTATTGTATTACCATTCATTAGGTTGAAATATTAATATAGTATAATTGTAATACTATGACAACCCTAGTTGGAGCTCATGGACGTAAGCCCCACCGGATCGAACTATGTAAATTCTTGTGTCACGTACTTATTATTTTCTCATTTGCGTGTTTATACTATAATTGTAATACTAAGACAACCCTAGTTGGAGCACATGGATTTAAGCCCCACCGGACCGAACTATGTAAATTCTTGTGTCACATATAGACTTGGCAATTTCAACCCATTTAGTTGATTTTGGGTTGTTTTGGGTTTAAAATTTGCCCTTGTAGATTAAAATGGGTTTAGTATAATTTTCAAGGGGGTTAGGATGGGTAATTTAAATTGTAGGAAATAAGTAAGTGGATCAGGATGGGTATGTCAAAAAAATCAAATGGGTCAGGATGGGTATTTCTAGATAACCATATACAAATCTAAATTAAAACTCACCCAACACCAAAAGCGTTGATGCCTCATATAAATCAATGTCATTAAAAACAAAAAATTATATCTTTTGCATTTGTTGATCACCCCAGTCGGTTCGAAACCGTTCGGGTCGTTAACAGACAACAATGTCGAAACAACACGGGTCCTTAACGAGATCAATCTCATCGAAACGGTTCGAGTCGTTAGCGGGCTTGATCGAGTCCAAATGATCTGTTCGTTAACTGGCCCGGTCAGGTCGAAACAGTCCGTGTTGCTAACGGGATCGGTCACGCTGAAACGGTCTAGGTCGCTAATGGGCCCGGTCGGGTCGAAACAGTACGGGTCGCTACGGGACGGATCAGGTTGAAACGGTTTGGGTCGTTACTGGCCCAGTCGGGTCGAAACGGTCCAGGTCGCTACCGAGCCCGGCCGGGTCAAAACGGTCCGGGGCGCTATGGGACGGGTCAGGTTGAAACGGTCTGGGTCGTTCCCGGGCCGGGTCGGGTCAAAACGATCCGGGTCGCTAGCGGGCCCGGGCGGGTTGAAACAGTCCGGGTCGCTACGGGACGGCTCAGGTTGAAGCGGTCTGGGTCGTTACCGGGCCCAATCGGGTCGAAACGGCCCGGGTCGCTACCGGGCCCGGCGGGGTTGGAACGGTCCGGGTCAGGTTGAAACGGCCGGGTCGTTACCGGGCCTGGTTGGATCGAAACGGTCTGGGTCACTACCGGCCCGGCCGGGTTGAAACGGTCTAGGTCGTTACCACCCCCGGTCGGGTCGAAATAGTCCGCGTCGCTACCGGGCCCGGCCTGGTCGCTACGGGACGGATCAGGTTGAAACGGTCTGGGTTGTTGCCGGGCCCAATCGGGCCGAAACGGTACGGGTTGCAACGGGACGGGTCAGGTTGAAACGGTCTAAGTCGTTACCGCGCCCGTCGGGTTGAAACGGTCCAAGTTGCTGCCGGGCCCGGCCGGGTCGAAATGGCCCGTGTCGCTACGGGACGGGTCAGGTTGAAACGGTCCAGGTCGCTACCGGGCCCAAGGGGTTTAAACGGTTACGCTCGCTAACGGTCCCGATCGGGTCGAAATGGCCCGCGCCCTTACTGGGCCTGTTCGGGACGAAACTTTCCAGGTCGTTGACGAGCCCGATCGGGTCTAAACGGCCCGGGTCGTTGACGGGTCGGGGGGTCGAAACGGTCTAGGTCGTTAACGGTCCGGTCGTGTCGAAACGGTCCGGGTCGGTAACGGGCCCTAGTCGGGTCGAAATGGTTCGGGTCGGTAACGCGCCCAGTCGTTGACGAGCCCGATCGGGTCGAAACAGTCCGGATCGCCAACGTGCTCGGTCGGGTCGAAACGATTCCGGTCGCTAACGGGCCCGACCGGGTCGAAACGATTCCGGTCGCTAACGGACCCAACCGGGTCAAAACGGTCCTGATCGCTAACGGGTCCGGTCAGGTCGAAACAGTCCGGGTCGCTACCGGGCCCAGCCGGATCGTAATTGTCCGGATTGTTAACCAGCCCGATAGGGTCAACCTGTAAATATGTACATAGTAGAATAGAGGTTTTATGTTCTTATCTTTTGTTTATATAGAAACAAAGTTTTGTGCTCTATTAAAAAACATACAGAAACTACACAACTCATATGTCTGAAAATTCACACCCAACAACCGACAAATTTCAAGATTTTTCTGCCCTTCAGGCTCTTGCTTCAGGTGCTTGGCTATCCCTGGCAGTACAATCTACTTAGACTGTCGTACCCTAGAAAACAAACAGGTTCGCTTGGGTGTCCCGAATTCTATTTAAAGGAACCTCTATTGAACAGGAATCCTCAACCGTCTCAATCTTTTCTTTTGTTTATTTTGCTGTAATTTTCACTACTAGAATACTAGAAAACTGTTTTTTTACTGTAATTTTCAATCTTTTCTTTTTTTTACTGCATTGTATTGTAATTTTCACTACATAGAAAACACGTGTTTCAGTTTTGTTTATATGTGGTTCTTTCCTTTTGTAATATGTATGTCATTTTATTTTATTTTATTTTATTTTATTTTATTTTCATAACGGTTGTCCTAGAAAACTGAAATTAGCTATTTGAGGGCATGGAATTTTGGCAATGCTTACCACCAAAAGATTCTCATTTAAATAGACGAATAGTTATGGAGAGAGATCGTATTGTTGAAAATGAGGTGATCTGAAAATGGAATCCATTAAAAACAGACTAGAGCCTTAGAGGCCTTTCAAATCACAAGATCTCATTTCATTCAGATTCATTTTTTTTATAAGTAGTAATCCTACATATTATTCGCATGTATAAAAAAGAAAAAAAACGCATGGAGATTTTTATCATCAATTCATGCATGCGTAATAACAAGTTTGGCCACTTTTAAAACAATTAAAGGTTCTTGCACTTTTCAAGAATGTTGCTATAAATTTTTCTGTTAGAATAAAATTATTGACCCCTTTCTTTTTGTTTAATGCCGACTCCCAACTTTTCCATGAATAGACATCCTTGTTGTTTTCACTAGGTGACCTATGGTGGAGGGCAGATTGATTTAATCGTTCAAGAAGACCTAGTGACCTGCGGTGGAGGTCAACTTGATTTAATAGATCATAATATGACAAGTGATTCAATTAGTGAGAGCACCCACAATGGGGTATAAGACTATAAGGAGTGGTGGGGGGAAAGAGGGGGTTGAAGCGTCATGTGGCACTTGTAGGACCCTTGAGGGGGGGAAAATAATTGTGGGGAGTGGAAGGGGGGAGAGGGGGGGGGGGGGAACTGACCAATAAAAAGCCCCCACGTGTCCAACCCTTTCCCCCCACGCCGGTGAAGCCACCCCCGCCCCTCTCCCGCCCCTACCGGTGGCGGTGTTCCCCCCTCTCCCGCCCCTCTCCCGCCCCCACTCCGCTTAGTTTAACCGGACGGGTCTGATAGGAGTGGACGAGAGCAAACGGACGAGCACCATTGTAGGAGTCATCTGGAAGTTGGTTTGGAGACTTGGTCCGCTAGAGAGGACAGCCTGGTTGGGGGGAGAGGGTCCCACACACACATACATTTTTTTTTTTTTTTTTGTAAAGTGGGGTGTAATTAAGGTGGATGTTTGAAATGTTTATGGTTGCAGAAATAAAAAAGTGGGTTTCGAAGAATTGTGATTTGAAATGGTTTGGAATAATATGCATGGTGATGTGGCGGTTTGAAATTAATGGTTTGGTATGATTACGATTGTGGAAGTTCTAAACAAATTAGGTGACCTATGGTGGAGGTCAACTTGATTTAATAGATCATAATATGACATGTGATTCAATTACTGAGAGCACCCACAATGGGGTATAACCGGACGGGTCTGATAGGAGTGGACGAGAGCAAATGGACGAGCACCATTGTAGGAGTCATCTGGAAGTTGGTTTGGAGGCTCTTGGTCCGCTAGAGAGGACAGTCTGGTTGGGGGGAGAGGGTCCCACACACACATACAATTTTTTTTTTTTTTTTTTTTTTTTTGTAAAGTGGGGTGTAATTAAGGTGGATGTTTGAAATGTTTATGGTTGCAGAAAAAAAAAAGTGGGTTTCGAAGAATTGTGATTTGAAATGGTTTGAAATAATATGCATGGTGATGTGGCGGTTTGAAATTAATGGTTTGGTATGATTACGATTGTGGAAGTTCTAAACAAATTAGGTGACCTATGGTGGAGGTCAACTTGATTTAATAGATCATAATATGACATGTGATTC
Source organism: Ambrosia trifida (assembly GCA_028751855.1). Lineage (NCBI taxonomy): Eukaryota > Viridiplantae > Streptophyta > Magnoliopsida > Asterales > Asteraceae > Ambrosia > Ambrosia trifida. Next base: position 32,697,711 of record CM054126.1, read on the forward strand.
AATTACTGAGAGCACCCACAATGGGGTATAACCGGACGGGTCTGATAGGAGTGGACGAGAGCAAATGGACGAGCACCATTGTAGGAGTCATCTGGAAGTTGGTTTGGAGGCTCTTGGTCCGCTAGAGAGGACAGTCTGGTTGGGGGGAGAGGGTCCCACACACACATACAATTTTTTTTTTTTTTTTTTTTTTGTAAAGTGGGGTGTAATTAAGGTGGATGTTTGAAATGTTTATGGTTGCAGAAAAAAAAAAGTGGGTTTCGAAGAATTGTGATTTGAAATGGTTTGAAATAATATGCATGGTGATGTGGCGGTTTGAAATTAATGGTTTGGTATGATTACGATTGTGGAAGTTCTAAACAAATTAGGTGACCTATGGTGGAGGTCAACTTGATTTAATAGATCATAATATGACATGTGATTCAATTACTGAGAGCACCCACAATGGGGTATAACCGGACGGGTCTGATAGGAGTGGACGAGAGCAAATGGACGAGCACCATTGTAGGAGTCATCTGGAAGTTGGTTTGGAGGCTCTTGGTCCGCTAGAGAGGACAGTCTGGTTGGGGGGAGAGGGTCCCACACACACATACAATTTTTTTTTTTTTTTTTTTTTTTTTTTTTTTTGTAAAGTGGGGTGTAATTAAGGTGGATGTTTGAAATGTTTATGGTTGCAGAAAAAAAAAGTGGGTTTCGAAGAATTGTGATTTGAAATGGTTTGAAATAATATGTATGGTGATGTGGTGGTTTGAAATTAATGGTTTGGTATGATTAAGATTGTGGAAGTTCTAAACAAATTAGGTGACCTATGGTGGAGGTCAAGTTTAATTAATTGAGATAAAGATTTTTGGAGTGTAGAAACTCCACTTAGGTAAGTTTTTGCAATCTAACATGAGAGGTGATTCTATTACTAAACAAAGGAGTATTACTGATAGTTCATCTCGTCAGTATTTATCAACCGATTATTTTTGTAGGTTTTTACCAAAGAATCATATTCGTCGATTTTTACCGCCAACCTTCGATATAAAAAACAATTACAACAAATTTTTGAATGTAAAACAGACTAAACGGTTGGTAAATTGTCAGTATTCATTAACTTGTTAACATTGAAACTTTTGTCCATGGTGAAACCAATAGTTACCGGTTAATTTTGCTGAGAATTGTATAGTTCATTGTATTTTAGGGCATAGTGCGCCAACTCATACCCTATTAGTAACGCATCACTACAATTGAAGACATATTTTTAATTAGATTCCCTATAGGGTTTTCTATCGTTGGCCGGTTTTGCTCTATCCCGATGGACTATCTATAAGTGCATTATTTGTATGTCCCCAGCTAGTGATGGGTCGTTATAGGTCGTTGTCTAGGTTAATCGAGTTATTTGTAGCTCGTAAATATGATTAAGGGCATTTTTGTAGGAAATCACACAAGTATGAAGATTATACACGAATAGCTTTGCTAGTCGTGAAAGCTAGTCGTGTGGTTTTCCAGGCAAGTATGAACCATACTCGTGTGTCGAATTGCTAGTTGCCCCATGGGCCTAGGTTGACTTAGTGCTGGCATAACAGGTTACACGAACCTGTTAAGACACGAAAACGAAACCTATAAACACGAACACAACACGAAATCTAATCGTATAATTTTTTCAAACACGAACACGAATCTGTGTATAACATGTTAAGACGATAAGACACGATAATGAACACCTAGTAAAACATGTTAACACGATAAGACACGACAAGACACGATAAGAAACAACAACACACGATAAGACACGACAAGACAAGACATGATATGAAACACAATAAGACATGATAAGACCTGTTAAGACACGAACACGATAAGACACGAATACGAAACAAGTAAACACGAACACGACACGAAAATAAACAGGTCTCAACTTGTCAATCTGTTATAGACACGAAACCTGTTAAAATCGTATAGGTTCGTGTCAGGTTATCATGTTCGTTTGTTCATTTTAGAGAGAAAACTAGGTCCACTCATTGCCCTAATCAACAGAGTTGTTCATTTGTTCATTTTAGAGAGAAAACTATGTGTTTTGATGATCAGATTGTATTTGTAATACTCGAGCTCTGTTTAATATAAACTTTATCATTGAAAACCATATCTGAACAACTCGTTTTTGTGTGTGTTTGATGTTTATTGTTGCTTAAACCACGACCCGAGGATTCCGTACTCGGTTCGTGTCCAGACCCGTGATATCCGAATCATCTGTGACGGTCCCACACGTGGTATCAGAGCTTTGGCTTGTATTACGGCTGTTTTTGCAACAAAAAAAATGATTGAAAACGTCAAAGTTTGAGCAGATCTGAGTTGGTTTTTGAAGGTTGAAAACCCATTTTGATAAAACTCATTTTCTTATATTTGGTTGATTTTTTATTGATAAAAATGTGTATTTTTAGTGGGTTTTGTTCCTAAAGTGTTTTTGAAGCTTTTCTAATCATCAGATCATCAAACACATCATTTTTTTTAGAGAGATTTGAGCAAGACGGCTGATTTTCATGAAAAACAAGCAATCAGACCTGCTAGGGGCGAGTATGAATCTTAGACACGACTAGCTTAGCCAATCGTGCTACAGTGACACGACTAGCTTTCGAAATCATGCTATAGTGACATGACTAGCTTTTTTAATCGAGCTACAGTAACACGACTAGCTTTCTTAATCGTGCTACAGTGACACGACTAGCTTTCTTAATCGTGCTACAGTGACACGACTAGCTTTCTTAATCGTGCTATATTGACACGACTAGCAATCCTAAAAAAACCGAATTGACTGGAGTTTTACTTTTGTTGACCGAAGTTGACTTTCGTTTATCAAGTTTGACTTGTCAAAAAAACGTGTGAACCGTCTTTGACCAAAGTTTGACTTTTGTTGACCAGAAATTCATATTTTGTTTTGACTTGATTTAAAAATTAAGAGAATAAAAATCCTTCCTGTCATGATGAATCCTGCGATGTATTGGAATCTTTGGGGACCTTGACTTTTTTACTAGACTTTCGTAATGGCAAATGCAACCAACCCGTGGGGTTTTCACGCCTTCAATGAATACCCAACCGGTTCAATACCGACAACAATAGGGGAGTTCCGGATGTAATCTGTGGGCTCATCTGGAAAGGAATTCAACGTCAGACGCTAGTCAAAGTCAACCAAATCAAACCGCATAACTTAACGATGTTCAAAACAATCAAGAAACAATTGTGGTTTCGGTTGCTCCTGCAAGTCACTATGTCCCAGCAAACACGGATGTTACGAGTGTATTGATTATGCATACTGAGAAAGGTTTTAACCGGAAAACACAACCTGTGGGATGTGATAAAGGGAAAATAGCGTGTTTTGCTTAACGAATAGAGACTGTAGAATCGGGAGAAGCGTTAGAGAGTGCTCAAACCTCAGAAGAGAGTACAGATGCAGATAGTGAGTCATCAGCAAGTGAACCAGACCCTAAACAAAATTTTGAAGAAACCAACAGAACTGATGCAAATTTTTCAACTTTTGGAAGGAGTGGATCAGAAGAGGAGGATGCTGGTGATCAAAATCAGGGAGTTGGAGTTCAAGTCTTGTAGGGAACTTTCTCTATTGCGAATAGATCTTCCATGTTTGTTTGTACTAACTGTGCCGAACTCCAAAGTACGATTGAAAGGCTGTCTGAAAACAAACAGACTCTGACTTGCGATCTTGCTAATTGCGTAACCACCAATGAAATTTTGAGAGCAAATGAAAAGGATTTTAAAAAGCTAAATGAAATTCTAAAGAAAGAAAATTCTGAGCTTTCTAAAACTCTTGATGAAATGAAGAAAGAATTAACGCAAGCAAGATCTGATTATGAAAAAGCCAAAAATAAGTTAGAAGGTTTTAAATTGGCAAAGTTTGTGTTGGATAAAAATGATATTGATCGTGAGAACCAGCCTCTGCAAAAGGAAAATCAAGGATTTGGTTACAATACACCTTCTGTAAATAGACAGAAAGTGAAATTGAAGCCAAAGACTATACCATAGGTGGACCTTGAGGATTCTAATAAAGAATCCCAGGAAACTGAAAAGAAGCACCTTCAGTTTCCTGAAGGCACAGAAGGGCTATTCCTGTTGGTGGGATCTGACAAATTGCTTTCTAATAAAGAGTTTCCCATTAAAAATGTTGATCATTCTTTAATTAAGCATGTTTTTTTAAGGAAATACCAGTTTCCAAAGCTCAAATCATAAAGTTTGTTGATCAAAAGAAACAAGTTGAACACAAACCTACCAAACATGTGAATCAAAAGAACCAATCTGGGAAAAACCAAAAGGGTCCCAAGATCAAAGAAATCAAGCCTGTCAAATTGAAAGGTACTGCTTAGATGGGAAATTCTTATCAAAATCATCAAATAAAATTTTCACCAAGATCATCTGATCATGAATCATATCCAAGTACCTCTCGATTTAGAAGCTCACAAGGAAGTTGTAGCCCCGGATATTCTCAAATTAGCTCGAGACAGTCATGGTATGAACCTCAGTACTATGAGGAGTGGAGGTCATGCTATGAATGTAACGAGGTTGGACACTTGATTGCTAATTGTCCCTATATGAGAAAATTAAAGGGCAAGGCGTTTGAACACCCAAAATACAACAACAAAAAATGCGGGTCACTTAAATAACAAGTTAAATAGAATGTTCAGGTGACTCCAAAAAATTTGAAAAAAAAAACAAAAGGATGTTGTTGATATTTCAAAGCCTAAAGCTGACTAGACATCAAGCTCAAAGGCTACACCTAAGGTTCCGAAACCAAAGGAGGCCCGAAAGCAGGTTTAAAGGCTAACCAAAGGTCAAAGCCACCGGCAAATCCAAAGGTGAAGCCTCAGGTACCGACCAAATATGTCATGCAAAAGCCTTTAAAGGATAAGCATAAGCAGATTTGGAAGCCAAAATCCGCTAAAGGATAATCTGAGGGTACATTTGCTTCATCGTCAAGGGTCAAAGTTTGTGAGCAGAAAGGTGGAGGATCATCAGATCCATTAGGTAGTTGGATGGAAATTCCAATGCTTGATGGCCTAGGCCGGCCAAATATGGTCAAGGCCTGGTCCCCTTTCCGAGATAATCTTTGAATGAGTGTGCAGGGTGTTCCAGGAGGAAATATCGGCAGTCCTTGGATTGTTGGCAGTGAGGCATCCTAGCACAAAATAAGTGACATATCCCCCCGGTAAGTTGAATAGAATATCTTTGGAGGATAATGTCCAATGGGATTTTAATTCATAACCCAGTGTTTCGACTTTACAAACAGGTGTTAGTAATGTAATAAAAGTGGATCGCGTGGTTGCTGTAAACGATTCTTTCATTATCTAAAGGGTTTCTGACCGAAGGTCTATGGTACCCTAATAACGATAAGATTGATCTCGTTACTTTTATTGATTCTTTCGTAATAAAAGTGGATCGCGCGGTTGCTGTAAAGGATTCTTTTGTAACATTTTAGATTTTTAGGGGGAAAATCAGAAAAATACAAAAACATCAGAAAAACTGAAAAATCCAAAAACATTATAAAAACAAAAATCAAATTTTCATGTGGAGAAAAAGGGAAAATGATATGAACTCATCAGTGGGCTATTTGAATTTCTCTTAAAATTTAAAAGAATTGGAAACAATAAGCAACCTCTACAATGATGTGTTATTAGACTCAAAATCATTTCCAAGTTATATAAACTAAACCAACTGCAAATTGTGTAGATTAACGTCGTGTTGGCATATGGTCTTACTACCAAAATCTCGTTTGATAGAATTCCAAAATCCCAGGTTTCTGGTCTTTAAGATGTTGGTACATCCGGAGTGAACTGGACGTCTCTTAGAATAAAGGAGTGGCACACGTGTCGTACGTTGGGTTCACAGCCGAACTGAGGCACCTCTATGTCAAGTCCGAGCAAAAGAAAAAGAAAAGGAAAAAAAGAAAATATAATAGAATAAATTCTAATAAGGAGACGTGTAGGAATCCTAAAAGAGCAAAAAGATTCGAAATGCGAAAACCCTAATTCTCATTGAGATTTTGCTCTAAGATAATGTGACAGCCTGCACCCTTCACTTTTCATAAATGTGCATAATTGGTCCCTCAACTATTTCAAAATTTTCATTTTTAACCCTCCTATTTTAATAGGACCAAAAGTCACAATTTAATAAAACTTATAATTTTTATAAGTAAAAGTATTGCACGTTTTATACTCACATCTACACCCGAGCACGTATGTTTCAGACCTTGATACTCAAATCCCTTAATTTTCGGTCCTAAAACAACTTAGAAACCGAAGAAAACAAGCCCGGAACTTAAAATTGATAAAATTAGAAAATTTGATTTTTTTTTTAGTTCTCGCGGTCCGCGAAGACAGTCAAACAGTCAAAGTCCGAGTCAAAGTCCCGGTCAAAGTCCTAGTCAAAGTCTTAGTCAAACAGTCAAAGTCCTAGTCAAATAGTCAATTCATCATAAAACCTTACTTTATGGTGTTGACCAATTTTAATGGCTAATTGAATCCAAAACTAGTATAAAAACCCACCTATGACCCATTACACTGGGCACCTCGAAATCGATTGTTTCAATCCGATTAAGCTCTCCCTCGTACCTTTCTTCTATAGTCTATTACTTCTACAATTGAAGATTTGATTATAAGCTCTTGTAATTGGCGAATTGGAAGCTTGATGTTCTTTCTTTTTCGGTTTTTATTTCTTCAAATTGGACTAGCTACGTTGTTGAGTCTTCGGGATTCGCCTTACATACATTCACGAGGCATAGTGGTTTATACAACTTAGTGAATGTGAGTATATCTTTCCCCTTTTTCATGATTTACACTTTTGGGGTGACTCATGTACGCTTATTACATTACACACTTAACTATGCTTTCATCTATATTCACAATCGCCATTCTTGTATGTGTTTTACTTGTTGATTCGCTGATAGTATGTACTTATGACCTTAATCATTAACCCGGTGTGGGCCTAGCATAGCAATAAATAGTACGTGACTATTGTTATGTGTAAACTATTTGCTTTGTCGCATACTATATATAATCATACTATTGGGCGACTACTATACATATATACTAGATATCCCATTATTCTTGGATATCATTTCTACTCTAAAGGTTTGATTTTGGGTGACATTTGTACATAACTTGAACACTAAATTGTAGACAGTATAACACGTGAATTGCGAAACTCTTTTTCTACTACATGTATTCAAATAGGGTATGCTCACCAATACATTTTGTATGGACAAAATTATTTTCATACATGTTTCAGGTTGTTATGAGATCTCTTTTAAGCTTTTGGAACTTAGACTTAGATTAAGATTTATTGTATTTCAGTTTAGATTGTTTGTTTTAATCATTGTATTTCTTTCCATGTAATAAGCTATTCAATTCAATGTATTCAAATTTACACTTTAGTACCATGAGCTATTGAGTAATCGTCACTACGTGACACCTCGATGTTTCCGCCATCGGTTGGGGTGTTACAGATAACAAATAATATGCCTAAAGCATCGTACCGAAAAATCATTTAACGGTATATGACTTGAACCCTGGTCTGGATCTCACTGGTCTCTTTGTTGCATCGCTCATGCAGACATGATCACCACTGAGTCCATTCTTTGTAAATACGGATGACAACAACTTATTCACCGGTTACGAGGAAGCTTTGTGCATTCCTTGGTACGGGAATGTGTCGCGTGTGTAGGGAACACTATTTAATTAGTATTAATCATTACCTTAATGTATCTAAAGTTCCTAGCGATAAAACCTAATTTTGAGTTCAGGTGGACAACAATATTGGCAGTTGTTGTAAGATGTTTATTAGTAATTGAGCTATAGACTGAATAAAAGAGAGGGTTCCTGTTTACTCCGTGCATTGATATGATTCCCTAACTGATGAAACTCACAAAAATATGCATGTGAATAGCTTAAAATTTCTAGTTCCTTGATTTCTGCAATTTATTAGAAAATCCATAAAGATTTTTCTTTTGTCTTTATTTTTTATTGACAGATGTTGGAATACAACTATTCTTCAATTAGACTCTCAGATCCAAAACCGAAGCACAACTAAAATCTAAATTTTACAAAATTCAAGGGTCAAATATCACTTTCAGGGTCACAAATTGTCTAGTGTAAAAGTTCAAGGTGAAATTTGAAAAGATCCAAATGTTCACGGGGAGAATAATTCGTTTCTCCAAACGGTTGTCAAAAACATCAGAAAAACTGAAAAATCCAAAAACATTATAAAACAAAAATCGAATTTTCATGTGGAGAAAAAGGGAAAATGATATGAACTCATCAGTGGGCTATTTGAATTTCTCTTAAAATTTAAAAGAATTGGAAACAATAAGCAACCTCTACAATGATGTGTTAGTAGACTCAAAATCATTTCCAAGTTATATAAACTAAACCAACTGCAAATTGTGTAGATTAACGTCGTGTTGGCATATGGTCTTACTACCAAAATCTCGTTTGATAGAATTCCAAAATCCCAGGTTTCTGGTCTTTAAGATGTTGGTACATCCGGAGTGAACTGGACGTCTCTTAGAATAAAGGAGTGGCACACGTGTCGTACGTTGGGTTCACAGCCGAACTGAGGCACCTCTATGTCAAGTCCAAGCAAAAGAAAAAGAAAAGGAAAAAAAGAAAATATAATAGAATAAATTCTAATAAGGAGACGTGTAGGAATCCTAAAAGAGCAAAAAGATTCGAAATGCGAAAACCCTAATTCTCATTGAGATTTTGCTCTAAGATAATGTGACAGCCTGCACCCTTCACTTTTCATAAATGTGCATAATTGGTCCCTCAACTATTTCAAAATTTTCATTTTTAACCCTCCTATTTTAATAGGACCAAAAGTCACAATTTAATAAAACTTATAATTTTTATAAGTAAAAGTATTGCACGTTTTATACTCACATCTACACCCGAGCACGTATGTTTCAGACCTTGATACTCAAATCCCTTAATTTTCGGTCCTAAAACAACTTAGAATCCGAAGAAAACAAGCCCGGAACTTAAAATTGATAAAATTAGAAAATTTGATTTTTTTTAGTTCTCGCGGTCCGCGAAGACAGTCAAACAGTCAAAGTCCGAGTCAAAGTCCCGGTCAAAGTCCTAGTCAAAGTCTTAGTCAAACAGTCAAAGTCCTAGTCAAATAGTCAATTCATCATAAAACCTTACTTTATGGTGTTGACCAATTTTAATGGCTAATTGAATCCAAAACTAGTATAAAAACCCACCTATGACCCATTACACTGGGCACCTCGAAATCGATTGTTTCAATCCGATTAAGCTCTCCCTCATACCTTTCTTCTATAGTCTATTACTTCTACAATTGAAGATTTGATTATAAGCTCTTGTAATTGGCGAATTGGAAGCTTGATGTTCTTTCTTTTTCGGTTTTTATTTCTTCAAATTGGACTAGCTACGTTGTTGAGTCTTCGGGATTCGCCTTACATACATTCACGAGGCATAGTGGTTTATACAACTTAGTGAATGTGAGTATATCTTTCCCCTTTTTCATGATTTACACTTTTGGGGTGACTCATGTACGCTTATTACATTACACACTTAACTATGCTTTCATCTATATTCACAATCGCCATTCTTGTATGTGTTTTACTTGTTGATTCGCTGATAGTATGTACTTATGACCTTAATCATTAACCCGGTGTGGGCCTAGCATAGCAATAAATAGTACGTGACTATTGTTATGTGTAAACTATTTGCTTTGTCGCATACTATATATAATCATACTATTGGGCGACTACTATACATATATACTAGATATCCCATTATTCTTGGATATCATTTCTACTCTAAAGGTTTGATTTTGGGTGACATTTGTACATAACTTGAACACTAAATTGTAGACAGTATAACACGTGAATTGCGAAACTCTTTTTCTACTACATGTATTCAAATAGGGTATGCTCACCAATACATTTTGTATGGACAAAATTATTTTCGTACATGTTTCAGGTTGTTATGAGATCTCTTTTAAGCTTTTGGAACTTAGACTTAGATTAAGATTTATTGTATTTCAGTTTAGATTGTTTGTTTTAATCATTGTATTTCTTTCCATGTAATAAGCTATTCAATTCAATGTATTCAAATTTACACTTTAGTACCATGAGCTATTGAGTAATCGTCACTACGTGACACCTTGATGTTTCCGCCATCGGTTGGGGTGTTACAGATAACAAATCATATGCCTAAAGCATCGTACCGAAAAATCATTTAACGGTATATGACTTGAACCCTGGTCTGGATCTCACTGGTCTCTTTGTTGCATCGCTCATGCAGACATGATCACCACTGAGTCCATTCTTTGTAAATACGGATGACAACAACTTATTCACCGGTTACGAGGAAGCTTTGTGCATTCCTTGGTACGGGAATGTGTCGCGTGTGTAGGGAACACTATTTAATTAGTATTAATCATTACCTTAATGTATCTAAAGTTCCTAGCGATAAAACCTAATTTTGAGTTCAGGTGGACAACAATATTGGCAGTTGTTGTAAGATGTTTATTAGTAATTGAGCTATAGACTGAATAAAAGAGAGGGTTCCTGTTTACTCCGTGCATTGATATGATTCCCTAACTGATGAAACTCACAAAAATATGCATGTGAATAGCTTAAAATTTCTAGTTCCTTGATTTCTGCAATTTATTAGAAAATCCATAAAGATTTTTCTTTTGTCTTTATTTTTTATTGACAGATATTGGAATACAACTATTCTTCAATTAGACTCTCAGATCCAAAACCGAAGCACAACTAAAATCTAAATTTTACAAAATTCAAGGGTCAAATATCACTTTCAGGGTCACAAATTGTCTAGTGTAAAAGTTCAAGGTGAAATTTGAAAAGATCCAAATGTTCACGGGGAGAATAATTCGTTTCTCCAAACGGTTGTCAAAAACATCAGAAAAACTGAAAAATCCAAAAACATTATAAAACAAAAATCGAATTTTCATGTGGAGAAAAAGGGAAAATGATATGAACTCATCAGTGGGCTATTTGAATTTCTCTTAAAATTTAAAAGAATTGGAAACAATAAGCAACCTCTACAATGATGTGTTAGTAGACTCAAAATCATTTCCAAGTTATATAAACTAAACCAACTGCAAATTGTGTAGATTAACGTCGTGTTGGCATATGGTCTTACTACCAAAATCTCGTTTGATAGAATTCCAAAATCCCAGGTTTCTGGTCTTTAAGATGTTGGTACATCCGGAGTGAACTGGACGTCTCTTAGAATAAAGGAGTGGCACACGTGTCGTACGTTGGGTTCACAGCCGAACTGAGGCACCTCTATGTCAAGTCCAAGCAAAAGAAAAAGAAAAGGAAAAAAAGAAAATATAATAGAATAAATTCTAATAAGGAGACGTGTAGGAATCCTAAAAGAGCAAAAAGATTCGAAATGCGAAAACCCTAATTCTCATTGAGATTTTGCTCTAAGATAATGTGACAGCCTGCACCCTTCACTTTTCATAAATGTGCATAATTGGTCCCTCAACTTTTTCAAAATTTTCATTTTTAACCCTCCTATTTTAATAGGACCAAAAGTCACAATTTAATAAAACTTATAATTTTTATAAGTAAAAGTATTGCACGTTTTATACTCACATCTACACCCGAGCACGTATGTTTCAGACCTTGATACTCAAATCCCTTAATTTTCGGTCCTAAAACAACTTAGAAACCGAAGAAAACAAGCCCGGAACTTAAAATTGATAAAATTAGAAAATTTGATTTTTTTTAGTTCTCGCGGTCCGCGAAGACAGTCAAACAGTCAAAGTCCGAGTCAAAGTCCCGGTCAAAGTCCTAGTCAAAGTCTTAGTCAAACAGTCAAAGTCCTAGTCAAATAGTCAATTCATCATAAAACCTTACTTTATGGTGTTGACCAATTTTAATGGCTAATTGAATCCAAAACTAGTATAAAAACCCACCTATGACCCATTACACTGGGCACCTCGAAATCGATTGTTTCAATCCGATTAAGCTCTCCCTCGTACCTTTCTTCTATAGTCTATTACTTCTACAATTGAAGATTTGATTATAAGCTCTTGTAATTGGCGAATTGGAAGCTTGATGTTCTTTCTTTTTCGGTTTTTATTTCTTCAAATTGGACTAGCTACGTTGTTGAGTCTTCGGGATTCGCCTTACATACATTCACGAGGCATAGTGGTTTATACAACTTAGTGAATGTGAGTATATCTTTCCCCTTTTTCATGATTTACACTTTTAGGGTGACTCATGTACGCTTATTACATTACACACTTAACTATGCTTTCATCTATATTCACAATCGCCATTCTTGTATGTGTTTTACTTGTTGATTCGCTGATAGTATGTACTTATGACCTTAATCATTAACCCGGTGTGGGCCTAGCATAGCAATAAATAGTACGTGACTATTGTTATGTGTAAACTATTTGCTTTGTCGCATACTATATATAATCATACTATTGGGCGACTACTATACATATATACTAGATATCCCATTATTCTTGGATATCATTTCTACTCTAAAGGTTTGATTTTGGGTGACATTTGTACATAACTTGAACACTAAATTGTAGACAGTATAACACGTGAATTGCGAAACTCTTTTTCTACTACATGTATTCAAATAGGGTATGCTCACCAATACATTTTGTATGGACAAAATTATTTTCATACATGTTTCAGGTTGTTATGAGATCTCTTTTAAGCTTTTGGAACTTAGACTTAGATTAAGATTTATTGTATTTCAGTTTAGATTGTTTGTTTTAATCATTGTATTTCTTTCCATGTAATAAGCTATTCAATTCAATGTATTCAAATTTACACTTTAGTACCATGAGCTATTGAGTAATCGTCACTACGTGACACCTCGATGTTTCCGCCATCGGTTGGGGTGTTACAGATAACAAATAATATGCCTAAAGCATCGTACCGAAAAATCATTTAACGGTATATGACTTGAACCCTGGTCTGGATCTCACTGGTCTCTTTGTTGCATCGCTCATGCAGACATGATCACCACTGAGTCCATTCTTTGTAAATACGGATGACAACAACTTATTCACCGGTTACGAGGAAGCTTTGTGCATTCCTTGGTACGGGAATGTGTCGCGTGTGTAGGGAACACTATTTAATTAGTATTAATCATTACCTTAATGTATCTAAAGTTCCTAGCGATAAAACCTAATTTTGAGTTCAGGTGGACAACAATATTGGCAGTTGTTGTAAGATGTTTATTAGTAATTGAGCTATAGACTGAATAAAAGAGAGGGTTCCTGTTTACTCCGTGCATTGATATGATTCCCTAACTGATGAAACTCACAAAAATATGCATGTGAATAGCTTAAAATTTCTAGTTCCTTGATTTCTGCAATTTATTAGAAAATCCATAAAGATTTTTCTTTTGTCTTTATTTTTTATTGACAGATGTTGGAATACAACTATTCTTCAATTAGACTCTCAGATCCAAAACCGAAGCACAACTAAAATCTAAATTTTACAAAATTCAAGGGTCAAATATCACTTTCAGGGTCACAAATTGTCTAGTGTAAAAGTTCAAGGTGAAATTTGAAAAGATCCAAATGTTCACGGGGAGAATAATTCGTTTCTCCAAACGGTTGTCAAAAACATCAGAAAAACTGAAAAATCCAAAAACATTATAAAACAAAAATCGAATTTTCATGTGGAGAAAAAGGGAAAATGATATGAACTCATCAGTGGGCTATTTGAATTTCTCTTAAAATTTAAAAGAATTGGAAACAATAAGCAACCTCTACAATGATGTGTTAGTAGACTCAAAATCATTTCCAAGTTATATAAACTAAACCAACTGCAAATTGTGTAGATTAACGTCGTGTTGGCATATGGTCTTACTACCAAAATCTCGTTTGATAGAATTCCAAAATCCCAGGTTTCTGGTCTTTAAGATGTTGGTACATCCGGAGTGAACTGGACGTCTCTTAGAATAAAGGAGTGGCACACGTGTCGTACGTTGGGTTCACAGCCGAACTGAGGCACCTCTATGTCAAGTCCAAGCAAAAGAAAAAGAAAAGGAAAAAAAGAAAATATAATAGAATAAATTCTAATAAGGAGACGTGTAGGAATCCTAAAAGAGCAAAAAGATTCGAAATGCGAAAACCCTAATTCTCATTGAGATTTTGCTCTAAGATAATGTGACAGCCTGCACCCTTCACTTTTCATAAATGTGCATAATTGGTCCCTCAACTATTTCAAAATTTTCATTTTTAACCCTCCTATTTTAATAGGACCAAAAGTCACAATTTAATAAAACTTATAATTTTTATAAGTAAAAGTATTGCACGTTTTATACTCACATCTACACCCGAGCACGTATGTTTCAGACCTTGATACTCAAATCCCTTAATTTTCGGTCCTAAAACAACTTAGAAACCGAAGAAAACAAGCCCGGAACTTAAAATTGATAAAATTAGAAAATTTGATTTTTTTTTTAGTTCTCGCGGTCCGCGAAGACAGTCAAACAGTCAAAGTCCGAGTCAAAGTCCCGGTCAAAGTTCTAGTCAAAGTCTTAGTCAAACAGTCAAAGTCCTAGTCAAATAGTCAATTCATCATAAAACCTTACTTTATGGTGTTGACCAATTTTAATGGCTAATTGAATCCAAAACTAGTATAAAAACCCACCTATGACCCATTACACTGGGCACCTCGAAATCGATTGTTTCAATCCGATTAAGCTCTCCCTCGTACCTTTCTTCTATAGTCTATTACTTCTACAATTGAAGATTTGATTATAAGCTCTTGTAATTGGCGAATTGGAAGCTTGATGTTCTTTCTTTTTCGGTTTTTATTTCTTCAAATTGGACTAGCTACGTTGTTGAGTCTTCGGGATTCGCCTTACATACATTCACGAGGCATAGTGGTTTATACAACTTAGTGAATGTGAGTATATCTTTCCCCTTTTTCATGATTTACACTTTTAGGGTGACTCATGTACGCTTATTACATTACACACTTAACTATGCTTTCATCTATATTCACAATCGCCATTCTTGTATGTGTTTTACTTGTTGATTCGCTGATAGTATGTACTTATGACCTTAATCATTAACCCGGTGTGGGCCTAGCATAGCAATAAATAGTACGTGACTATTGTTATGTGTAAACTATTTGCTTTGTCGCATACTATATATAATCATACTATTGGGCGACTACTATACATATATACTAGATATCCCATTATTCTTGGATATCATTTCTACTCTAAAGGTTTGATTTTGGGTGACATTTGTACATAACTTGAACACTAAATTGTAGACAGTATAACACGTGAATTGCGAAACTCTTTTTCTACTACATGTATTCAAATAGGGTATGCTCACCAATACATTTTGTATGGACAAAATTATTTTCGTACATGTTTCAGGTTGTTATGAGATCTCTTTTAAGCTTTTGGAACTTAGACTTAGATTAAGATTTATTGTATTTCAGTTTAGATTGTTTGTTTTAATCATTGTATTTCTTTCCATGTAATAAGCTATTCAATTCAATGTATTCAAATTTACACTTTAGTACCATGAGCTATTGAGTAATCGTCACTACGTGACACCTCGATGTTTCCGCCATCGGTTGGGGTGTTACAGATAACAAATAATATGCCTAAAGCATCGTACCGAAAAATCATTTAACGGTATATGACTTGAACCCTGGTCTGGATCTCATTGGTCTCTTTGTTGCATCGCTCATGCAGACATGATCACCACTGAGTCCATTCTTTGTAAATACGGATGACAACAACTTATTCACCGGTTACGAGGAAGCTTTGTGCATTCCTTGGTACGGGAATGTGTCGCGTGTGTAGGGAACACTATTTAATTAGTATTAATCATTACCTTAATGTATCTAAAGTTCCTAGCGATAAAACCTAATTTTGAGTTCAGGTGGACAACAATATTGGCAGTTGTTGTAAGATGTTTATTAGTAATTGAGCTATAGACTGAATAAAAGAGAGGGTTCCTGTTTACTCCGCGCATTGATATGATTCCCTAACTGATGAAACTCACAAAAATATGCATGTGAATAGCTTAAAATTTCTAGTTCCTTGATTTCTGCAATTTATTAGAAAATCCATAAAGATTTTTCTTTTGTCTTTATTTTTTATTGACAGATGTTGGAATACAACTATTCTTCAATTAGACTCTCAGATCCAAAACCGAAGCACAACTAAAATCTAAATTTTACAAAATTCAAGGGTCAAATATCACTTTCAGGGTCACAAATTGTCTAGTGTAAAAGTTCAAGGTGAAATTTGAAAAGATCCAAATGTTCACGGGTAGAATAATTCGTTTCTCCAAACGGTTGTCAAAATGGACAAATCTTGAAAGTTCGTCAAATGATAAACTTCAAGAATTTGATTAAGTCCGGATTATTTGTCGTATCTAATACAAGTTGTAGTTTGTGTGCAGTTTTTATTAATTTTTTTCTGCGGGATTAAACACAAGAGTGTGCATATCATGATTCAAACGACAAGGCTTGAAGCTGAACAAGACCCGAACCTGAACAACAAAATCATCCTAAACAGCAAGAACCCAATATTTCAGCTTCAGAGAAACCAGGTCATGGTAGAGCTCTAGCAATCAAAGCTAAAGAAGATGAGAATTAAGAAAGGAAAGTGAAAATGATGTTGATCTTCTTCCTCGTCATAAAATCGCCAATCATAATAGCAGATATTTCTTGATTCCTCCCAAGTTATCGAGACAATCGAAGACCAAGACAAGATCTTATGAAGCCACGACTAAAGCTCAAATCCGAAAATATATTCAAGTCTTTACAGGTTTCTTACACTGCGGTGTTTCCCTAAGTTGAAGAATGTTGGATTTGAAGACTTGGAGACTCGAAGACCATATATCACCTGATAGGTCCAAGGGGGAGTCTGTTAATACACTTCGTGTGTGTTCCCAGCTAGGTGATA